>JAOVVF010000047.1:19362045-19379965 GCA_028565595.1 Duopalatinus emarginatus
ATACGTGTGTATATATATATATATATATGTGTGTGTGTGTGTGTGTGTGTTTTCATCTATTAAATGTAATGTATATTTAATTACGCAGTGTATAGGTCCACTGTTCCTTGATATTATTTCTCTTGTTAAACGTCTAGTTATACTTTATGGTGTCATGTTTACAGATAATGTCCAGCATGAGTGTTACCCTGGTGAATGGCCATGCCCCACATCTGGTATTTGTATCCCCATGGAGAAGCTCTGTGATGGCACACCTCACTGTCCTGATGGAGAAGATGAGACCAACACCACTGCTGGACACAACTGCAGTCAGTATCTTTTCTCATAATAAACAGAAAGACTGTAAGCTACCACTACACTGCCTTTTCAAACATTTTTATTAAGATTATTGCCTGAATATTTTATAACATTGTTAGTTAGCAACCATGATTTATAACTCAGATGTCAAGAATGACAGCCCTCACTCTTGTAGTTCTACCTTTAGCACCTACAGTTACTTTTAATATTATGCTTTAAGACAAAGAGCTGATTATTAAGGTGTAACTCCAGCGTGTGTCAGAGGTTTGCTACTTGACAGGTTATAACTGAGATAATTCGAAGCCTCATTTTCTGTGATTTCCAGGTATCTTGCGCTGTGCATCTCTAAGCTGTGAGCATCAGTGTGTGGCATCCCCTGAGGGTGGTACCTGCTCTTGCCCACCTGGCTATATGGTCAGCACCAATAACAGCCGCTCCTGCCTCGGTAAAATCTGATGGTTTCTTATGTCCGTTTAGCTTAAAGACATTTTTAACTTAGCAGTTCAGTCATCAATATGGCATATAAACCTAAAAATCGAATAATTGTGTCTGATGAACCTAATTCTACCTGTGTCTTGTGTCTTCATGCTACTTTCCTGGATTAGACTATGATGACTGCCAGTTATGGGGCGTGTGTGATCAGCTGTGTGAAGATCGGATCGGTACGCATCGCTGCAGCTGTAAGGAGGGCTACGTTTTAGAGCAGCACAGATACTGCAGAGCCAACACATCCTGTGAGTCACAGTATGTCAAATATACAGTAAACTATGAAGAGAAAGGGAGTGTGTATATATGCAGCTTATATGCTTGGTCGAAATGTCATTGAGGCTTAAAATACCACATTAAGTGGATGAACTTGAAGAATTCTTTTGAAGTTCAGGGTCATAGCACCTTACTTAGGTTTGAAACAGCATGATGTATCTGAAAACATGGTATTTATTCATGGTATCTATACAACCTGATAGAATAATAACTTGGTTCCACTGTCGTTTGTGTATATATGAAATATATAGATGTTTATCGGTATTTAATAGTGAACTGTTGCACAATGTGTACTTCTCTCTTCCAGTTTAAGTCTACTTAAGCACCCCTCCCCCTGCCCTGTGCTCCTCTTCAGCCTCTGCTGGGTGCTTTTTTGTGGCCGACTGTTTTCTCAGTCAGCCTTGCTTATGTAGTGCACTGAATGGCAGCTGACCAGGAGCCAGTTCTTTTTAATCCAAGTTTACCGTAACAATGAAATGAAATAAGCAAAGTCTAACTTGTATGTCAGATTTTGTGTAGACTGCAATAGCTATTGTATTCCTTTGCTCCTGTGGCATAGGCAGCCTGTTTAAAGATGAAAAGTCTATGTCAAGTAATTGAAGCGAGTAAACAACACAACCCTGGCAAGCAGCAAGCGCTTACTGAATCCTGGCTGTGTTGGCATCATGACCAGTCATGCCTAATGCATCTGTTCACCCAGACAGGGTCAGCCTGACTGCTGTCTAAAGTCACGCTTATTTATCTGTCTGTCTGTCAACTGATTAAAGAATTTAATGATTGCTCTAAAAATTATTTATACTTTCCAGTGCCTCCATCTGACTATAATTGTATTGAATGTTTACTTCCTACAAGTTTCACTAATCTCCATGTCAGGAATGCAGAACATTGAACTCTGCTATCACCTACCGGGCCACAGAGTGTCTGATATATTTGGTACATGTTTCTGGCCACAAGCTTCAGGATCTTAGGAGTTTCAGTTTGATTGGCTGTTTTTCTGTTTGTTTTCGAACAAATATATCAACAGGATTGAAGAAAATCCATGGCAAATATGTAGTAAAGGAATTTTTTAATTTCCTTTACTACATATGTTCTTAGTGCTCCACTGAGTCTGCATCTGAAAACAATATCAAAATTCCTCAAAATGTTTCTCTGCAATATCAATTTATCAATTTTATTTTTGTATTTTATCACATCCTTAGGCAATATCTTGTCCCAGGCCAGTACTGATTTACCCCTTAAATGGAAATATTTTCTTTATCCTTCCTGTGTTAAAAACAGAAACAATGAGATAACATTTTCAAATTGCATTCATGCAGCTGGAGTGGCATCTCTACTGTTTTCCAATGGACGAGACTTGCTGATTGGAGATATCCATGGTCACAGCTCCCGTGTCCTGGTTCACTCTGAGAACAGAGGAGTGGCTGTGGGAGTCGATTTTCATTACCAGCTTCAAAGGGTCTTCTGGACTGACACCATCCAAAACAAGGTAACTAATGCCATAATCAAATAAGCTTTTAGTATCTAAATGTTCTTTAAAACTTTTAATTTCCTGAGGCAGAACCTTTCACACTGCAGGCCATGGTGCTCATGGTGCTGTTTGACTTTAACAAAGACAGTGTTGTTGGCAGTTATGCATCTCACTGTATATCTCTTGAAAATCCATTTAAAGTTCTGGCATCTGAGTGGGTTTCTCAGTTTGCACATTTTAATGAGTGGTATTTAATAGATACTTTAGGTGCTAACCTTTACAAGCTAAGTGCTATTGCTGTTACATTTGTTGATGACAACAAAGCGTTTCATTATTTTTGTCCTTCCTTGTTTCAATATTGCTGCCTCTTCAGACAACCATATTTGCTTTCTCTTTGTCTTCTCTCTCTCTCTCTCTCTCTCTCTCTCTCTCTCTCTCTCTCTCCCTCACACACACACACACACACACACACACACACACACACCATCAGACTCCATAGTTTGGCCAAACTCCAGTGTAAGGCCAGTCCATCAACTTGTATGTGTGTGGCAATGTGGTTTCTCCCCACCCACCCCTTGCCCCTGCTAAGGCTCCATGAACAAGAAAGTACCCCATGTAACCCCCTCTTTAGAACCAGCACACTTGATGTTTGTCCATACGCTCAAGTTGTGACAGATACTGGCCACTTGACAGCAATTCTCTGACTGACTCCTGTAGATACTGCCAATACTGTAATGATGGCAGAACCGCTTGGCTCTAGCCAGAGTGGTTGCATTTAATCTTCAGCATAGTCCACCTTTCCACAAGGTTTCTGATATGCTCTAAGCTACATATTTCTGCTCAATTTTATGTAACCTAAGAGCATAGCAAGTGGCTGTGCAGTATTTGTTTGCATTCAGCCTGTTTTATGCATTCCTTGGCTGACTCAGAAGGCTTTGTTTGAGCTTTTGGCTGCTCTCAGGTTTTAACCCCAGCCATAGAGCTGAAAAGCAAGGGCATACCAAGAGGTGGGGATCTGCGATTAGTACCCCCAACCGCACTGAATTGTGGCAGGCTCCAGGCAGGGGGTCTGTGCACAAGCCAAAACAGCGACTTCTTCCACAGCTTATGTTTCCGGTAAACGGGTCAGCTGAGAATCCTACTCTCTAGGACGGGTTTGGTTTCTACTGCAAAGAGCAGTGGTGCCTTGGCTACTGTTACAATGCCAAGCGGTCCACCCTGAGAAACCAGTGCCATCTTGAAATCAGTAGGGCAGTGGTTTCACAGTACGGTTCCTGTGGCTCCACTTAAATGCTACTGAAGAGATAAGCTAGCTGGATGATGCATGTGTAATCAGAAACCAGATTATTAAATGAGAGGATATGCTGTATATCTTAAAATACTCATGGTTGAAATTATATATGTTTTTCTTATCACATGACCTATTCAGTACAGTTATGTTATATATTTGAAACCTAAGCACCAGCTACTTGATTTACTTTAATCATTATTTTTGTGGGCTAGGTATTTTCAGTGGACATGGATGGGTCACATTTGCAGGTGATCCTGAATGTATCAGTTGACTATCCTGAAAATGTGGCTGTGGACTGGGTGAACAATAAACTTTATGTAGTGGAGGCCAGTGTTAACAGAATAGACATGGTGGACTTTGATGGGAACAATCGCGTCACACTCATTGCAGAGAACCTAGGAAATCCAAGAGGACTGGCACTAGATCCAACTGTTGGGTAAGTATTTTTCAGATGAACTAATTTTAGCCAGTTAGCTAAAATGCTTAACCTGATAGAATTTCTTTTGAAATTACTTTAATTCATTTAAAAATGTTTATAATCTTCACTGTGAAGACTAGCTACATGATTAACAAGAGCTTACTTGGCAAGATATCTATAAACCTCTATGCTCAAACTGTGTTTGACGTATGTGTCTTTGAGTGCATGTAAGTCTATCGGTATGGGATCTGTAGACAGGTCATTATTTACTTACCAATTCTTTATTTCTACTAGTATTTAAAAGAATTACCATCTAAAAATGCTTCAAAAGCATTCCCGTCTACTGAATTTTTCACTGAACTAAGATAAAAATGTGATGAAGGAAAAGAACAGCTGCTTTTTTTTTTTTTTTAGAAATAAGCCCCCTTTTTAATTATTTGGGCCCAGCTCTTACAAAATGTAAACTTTTTTTTTTTATTTGTAAATGAAACCACAGAACTGACCTCAAATCGGCTTATAAGGGCGTACATCACTGAAACTATGATCTATCCTAAGCAGAATGAAGTAATTATAGCAGGATAGCTATATATATAACGCAGTGAAGGATTAGCTGGAAGTAATAAGACAAGAGATTCGCTGAAACTTAATATGGAATCAAAGTAGGACAAATCAAGCTTAATTAGCAAGTGACAGAAGTCTGAAGAAAATGTTTTTAATGTAAGGTTTTTTAATTTGTAAGGTGTTTTTTTTTTTTTACTTTTTAACTTTTTCAATCATTTAAAAGTAAAAGATACAGTATGGCTAGTCGTATTTCACTTCTATCCCATGATAAAAGAACTATACTGTATCAGTGGCATGGCTCCATAGTAATGCAACTTTTGTACATACTTTAGGTTCTGGAGTTCCTCTTGTAACCATCCTATATCCTGAACTGAAGGATAGGATATTCCTAAAATTATGTTCCTTATATTATGGTTTAGATATCTTTTCTTCTCTGACTGGGACACTCTGAATGGAGAGCCTGGTCTGGAGAGAGCCTACATGGATGGCACCAACCGCTATGGTATTATCAGGTCCAAGCTAGGCTGGCCTGCTGGAATCACACTGGACATTGATGCCAAGAGGGTGTACTGGGTGGACAGTCGTTATGACTACATAGAAACTACCACTTATGATGGGCTGCACAGGTATACAGAAATGTTTAACTCATAGTTTTATCTCACATGCAGTTGCTAACTTAAATGCCATTCTCAGCCAAACTCAGTATGTAGTGAGAAGATCTCCTAGACCGTAGACTACTAGAATATTAACCTATTTGTACATTCACAAAAATGTTGAGTGGTTTACTTTGGTACTTCATATCAGCCTAGGTTAAAATATTGTCATGGTTTTACTGTTAGAGTCGTATTGTGTTTATTACATATTTAACTAGAATACTGTTTACAATAGCATTTAATGGTAACAGTAGTTGTTATATTGAATGGTCATCTCTTAATGCTAACTAAGACTATACTTACAAATTATATGTATCTGATTTAATCTTAAAGCAAACCATAATTTTGTGTAAGAAAATTCTAGGTTTCTTTTTTGTTTGTTTTATTTTTTACCAAGTCACGTCTTAACTAAAATAAAATAAAATTCTATGAAACTGATAATGTCCAACAGAAACAGCAATTATGAATGTTAAAAAACTAGAGTCACTATATTACATTTTTTAATCTGTGCTCCAACAGCATTTTTGTAATGATGTAACTTTCTTTATTTTAAATATTTCAAAATTTTAATTTTAAAAATATCCCGGATTTTCAGTGTTCTTAGACTTTTGGATCCCACTGAATTTAACTGATATGGTAGTAATAATAAAGCTATAAGAGAAATGATATAATATTTCTTGTTTTCCAGTCATGATTGTCTTTGGTATTTGAAACATGATTAATAAATGAAGCAGAAGAACTCATTATATAATTGATTTGTAGGAAAACAGTGGTGCACGGAGGCTCATTGATCCCTCACCCTTTTGGCATAAGTCTGTTTGAACACACTGTGTACTACACTGATTGGACCAAGATGGCCATCATGAAAGCCAACAAATTCACTGAAAACAACCCACAAGTGATCTACTCAACTGCTCACACACCATATGGTGTAGCTGTGGTGCATCCCTTCAGGCAGCCCTATAGTAAGCAAATTATTATTGTCTAACAGATATAATAAGAAGTTACTACTGTTGCTGTTTGCTATATTGATTAGTTGTGGACCTTTTGTGTTATATACACACAAATATCAACTTTAGATTCAACAGTTATGCTAGAGAAATTCTTTGTGTTATGTGTGTGATGTGTGGTGTGTATGTTGCTGACAGTAAGTAACCCATGTGGGACGGACCGAGGAGGCTGTGAACAGATCTGTGTGCTGAGTCACAGGACAGACAATGGTGGTCTCGGATATCGCTGCCGTTGCCGCATGGGCTACGACCTGCACCCTGATGGCAAGAGATGTGTGGGTGAGTAAAGAAAGGCCTTTTACGGTGCTTCTGATCTTTAATGTTTTACTTTGAGCTGAAAAATAATATCATAAGGTTGTTTACGGGTGTTTATGGTTAGATTAGTGATTTGACAGAAATGACCTTAATTTAAGATAAAGCCTAATACTGTTTTTATTATAGTACCCTTTTTGTCTAATACAAATTGCTCTGTACTGTATGTTGCAGCTGTGAGAAAGTTCTTGCTCTTCTCTAGTCAGCTGGCAGTGAGAGGGATCCCATTTAACCTCTCATCTCAGGAGGACATCATCCTTCCCATTACTGGCACACCATCATTCTTTGTCGGAGTGGATTTCAGTGCAGAGGACAATGCAATTTTTTTTTCTGACAGTGCCAAGGACATTATTTTCAAGCAGAAAGTGGATGGGACTGGTAAGACAGCTAAATGTTGGATGACCTTCTTTTTGTCTTGTGTGCGTATATATATATATATATATCAGTCAAAATTAAAACTGCTGAAGTGAACAACATTAATCTATCTTGTTACAATGGCACCTGTCAACGGAAGGGATATATTAGGCAGCAAGTGAATGGTCGATTCTTGCAGTCAATGTGGTGAAAGCAAGAAAAATGGTCAAGGGTAAGGACCTGAGTAAAATTGGCATGTGATGGCTGGACAACTGGGTCAGAGCATCTTCGAACCTGCAGGTCTTGGGGAATGTTACTAGTACTAGTACTAGTTGGGGTAGCCGTGGCCTAGTGGTTGCCCGCTCCGGGCAAGTGTGTTTACTGGTGTGTGTGTTTCACTGCACGGATGGGTTAAATGCGGAGGTCACATTCCTTCTGTGTGCAAACACAGTAGTTCACTTTCATTTCATTTCATTTCATTATGTAGTGGTTAGTACATAGTCTTCCACAGGTGCCTGAGGCTCATTGATGTACATGGCGGTAGAGTCTGTCCTGTGTGGTCCCACAGAACGTGCTCTGTCTTTGTGTTAGGGTTTGGCCGATTGGTGTGTGTATACCCTATATACAACAAGGTGTGATTACTCACTCAATAAACATTACTATAAACATTATTGGATACATACAGAATATCATATGCTTTACTATTGTAATTTTACAAGGTTTCAGTTATTAAATAATCTAATATGGGCTTGCTTTAAGCAAATTAAATTAAATTAAATCTTATTTATTTTAATTTTTATTTAAAGATTACTTTTTTATGTTGTATCTGGTATTTTTTATTATTTTCTATGACTTAGAAATGTATACCTCATGCCATCTAATTATATTGCTTGCTTAATTAACTATGGACATGTGTTTTTCAAGTTGGTACATTTAAGGTTATTTCACTGTTGTGTACATTGTCTCCTTTATTTACCCCAACAGAAAGGGAGGTACTTGCAGCCAATCGGGTAGAAGGTGTAGAGGATCTGGCGTATGACTGGATATCAAAGAATCTGTACTGGACAGACCCCCGTTCTCGGAGTATATCAGTTATGAAAGTAGCAGACAAATCGAGAAGAGCCATCATCCGTAACCTGAACAACCCCAGATCTATAGTGGTGCATCCAATAGTTGGGTGAGTTAAAATGAGTGGTACTGAATATCTGCATGGCTTTATGATTCTAAGAAAATCATGTAACTTTACTCATTGTGTGCAGTATTATTTTAATATTAATATAAACATGTTGCCTCAGAATTGTCTTGGATTAAAAACAGGATTGTAATCTTGGGTGAGAAATCACAGTTAGGTTTGTAACGTCAAGTGAAAACACGAGTCATTGAGCAGGACCAAGCCTGGAACAAGGCTCGGGGGGCCTCACTTTCACCTCAGGTCTCTGTTTCCTTAAGACCATGAAAAAGCATTAGCAAGCTGGCCGCTTTTATCCAGTCACACCTACCATAATGCAGGAGTTGCTCACCCATTCACACACTGTTCCTACTTTGAACCCAGAGCAGATAAAGAAAGTCTTTATGCACTGCTAGTGGGACATTTCCAATAGCTTCAAAGTCATAAGTCCTCCAGACCCAGGAGACTAGATTAGTGCTGCATGAAGGCTGGTACTGTGGTGCCTTTTAAGAACTTGGCTCAAGACAGATGACCCTACAGAGTTCTTGAATAAACTGTTGATACCTTTTAGTTTATATATAAAAATCTACCTGAGAGTTTTAAAACACATTCTTTACAGGTAGATTATTGTTAAAATGTGGGATTTAAACTGTGATTTAAGCTTGTGTGTGTTTTTGGCAGCTTTATTTTCTGGACCGACTGGTACCGCCCAGCGAAAATTATGCGGTCCTGGTGTGATGGTTCTCATGCCCAGCCAATTGTTAACACCACACTGGGTTGGCCTAATGGCCTCGCTATCGACTGGAGGTAAGCCAAACATCCTAATACCTAATGACTTGAGAAATAAACCATAAAATGTGCCAGGCATGGCAGTAAGAACACAAACCAGGCTATAAAGCACTATTTCTGTTTAATGCAAAACTATTAGTCCTTAGTGCCATATAAAGCCTTAAATGTTTACTATGTGGCAGGTTAGACTTTTAGTGTTAACTAAGCTAAAAGCTAGCTAATCTCCCCAGAAACATGAGCTGCCCTAATCCTACTTATCTGAACTTTATTTGAAAGCTGTCTCTCAATCTGTTCCTATTCCTTCTCCTTGTTCTATTTTTACTCTCTAGCTCCATGCGTTTGTATTGGGTTGATGCTTTCTTTGATAAGATTGAGCACAGTACTTTTGATGGGCAGAACAGATTGTCACTGGATCGGATTACACAGATATCTCATCCGTTTGGACTTACTATTTATGGAGGTGGGTCATCATATTTATGAACTTAATAGTAAATTATGTTGTAGCTATGCATATTTTATATAGGTCATTCCTATCATACATTATTACAACTGTTTATCGTCATAAGCAACAGTTGTCTAGGCTTTAACGGAAAGACATTCAGACCTCAGTGTCTTCTTATGATAGCTTTCATTCCTCAAAAGCATTCCTTGATTACGCCACTGTAAGCATTAGACAGCAACTCTCAAAAATCACTTTATTTACTATTTACATAAATCCACTGAATTGAATTATTTATTGAAAGTAGGTGTAAGAGCTACACTTTCCAGCTGAATTCGTCTAACTGAATCTGAAATAAAGAATCGGCATAATGCAACAGTCTTGATAATAATATCATTTAATCCGCACATTTGATAACATTTGATCCCCACAACCGACAAGACTCAACTTGAACATGGCACCCAACCCGCAACTGCTCACTGCATGCTGTGGACAGGGCTGCCCACCGCTCTGGACATGTGTGCTCACTGCCCCCTATTGTGTGTTCACTAGTGTGTTTGTGTATGTTTCACTGCACGGATGGGTCAAATGCGGAGTTCAATTCCACTTTTTAGTGGTCAAAAAATGTTCACTTCACTTCAACCTTAATAGGGAAGAAGTAAAAAATCATGGGTCAAACGGCACTCATTTCAATGTGTATATCTGCCATAGGTTATGCATACTTCACAGACTGGCGTCTCGGAGGAATAGTCCGTGTTCGGAAAACAGATGGTGGAGAGAGAATGGTTATCCGCCGAGGAATCAGCCACATAATGCATGTCAAATCTTTCAATGCTGACCAGCAGACTGGTGAGGGGTGTCCTTTTTTTTTCTCTTTAATCATGAAGGATTCAGAGAATTAGAAAAGTGCAATATATCCATAACTTGCTAGGAAATCTCGGTTTCTTTAAAGTATGTTTCTGACTTCCATGGACATATTAAAGATCACACTGATGGTACTGAATGTGTTGTTATGCTTGTGTTATTTTCCTTTGTGTCTCCATTAGGTTCCAACTTCTGCAACAGGCCATCAAATCCTAATGGGGACTGCAGTCACTTCTGCTTTCCTGCACCGTACTCCCAACGCGTGTGTGGCTGCCCTTATGGCATGAAGCTTGCACCTAATCAGCAGACCTGCTTGGATGATCCAACCAGTGAGCCTCCCACACTGCAGTGTGGGTCAAACTCTTTCTCCTGCTCCAATGGGAAGTGTGTCCCGACCAGCTACCAGTGTGATGGTGTAGACGACTGCTATGACAACAGTGACGAGGCCAACTGTGGAACTAACAGTAATATATTTATTTAATTTTCTATAAATGTACCACTGACCAGTGAAACCATTTTTTTAAATATGAGACAAGATGCTATTATATATTATACATAATAGTATAACGTTATATATTTTTGTCTTGTTTCTGGTTTAACAAAAAAACAACAACTTTTCAGACAATACCTGCTCTCCCTCTGCCTTTACCTGTGCCAACCACCGCTGTGTGCCCAGGAACTGGCGCTGCGATGGGCACAATGACTGTTTTGATGGCAGTGATGAGCGAGACTGTCCTACCCAGACTCCAGGCACATGCCAGGCTGACCAATTTAGCTGTACCAACCACCGCTGCATCCCGCGCACTTGGCTCTGTGACACAGATAACGACTGTGGTGATGGATCTGATGAAAGCAACTGTGGTAAGAAACCTTTAGGGTTTCATGTTTGTTTGATTTCTGTATCCTGAAACATTTCCTATTTTTCATGTTCCTCGTTGTATTGCTTTCTGATTGGTAGATGCTATAGGCACATGCCACCCAGGTCAGTTCCAGTGTCCTGATCATCGGTGTATTGATCCAGCCTATGTATGTGATGGAGACAGAGACTGTGTGGATGGAGCAGATGAGCAGGGCTGTGGTAAGAGTAATATTTGTTTTTTCCACTTAAAGGAGCAATGAAAATGTTTACTGTAGTATGACCTGACTTATTTACACTCTTACTTTGCAAATTTGCTGTACTTACTGCTACAGTTTACAACTGTACTGGGTATGAGTTCAAATGTGCCAATGGACACCAGTGCGTAAACTCCTACTACCGCTGTGATGGGGTTTTTGATTGCAACGATCGCTCTGATGAATCCGGCTGCCGTAAGTTTAATATGCACATATCACTAAAGCTGTCAAAAACAATCTACAAAGCCGTAAAACTCAAGTAAATAATATTCCTATTCCAATTTTTCACCCTTTAGCCACCAGACCACCAGGCCTGTGCCACCATGAGACTGAATTCCAGTGTCAGTCAGACGGCACCTGTTTGCCCTCTGCATGGGAGTGTGACGGTCATGCTGACTGTGAGGATGGCTCAGATGAGCACCACGGGTGCCCCCCGCGCACATGCCCCACCTCACTCTTCCGCTGTGACAATGGCAACTGTGTGTTTCGCAGCTGGCTGTGTGATGGGGATAATGACTGTCGCGATGGCAGTGATGAGCGGGACTGCCCTACTCCACCGTTCCGCTGCCCCGGCTGGCAGTGGCAGTGCCCCGGTCACACAGTGTGTGTCAATATAAGCAAAGTGTGTGATAATACACCTGACTGTCCAAATGGAGCTGATGAGTCCCCGCTCTGCAGTAAGTAATTACATTTTTGCTTTTCTGCTTTCTTTCCTCTATGGGGAATACTTTAAGATATTCTAAAGGACCACGTTAGCCAACATAATGTGATTAGTTACAGATATTAGATTAGATATAGATATTCTACTTTTTAACTTTTTTAACTCTCAGGACCTTTTGGGATCCATTCTGGACCCAGTTACTTTAGTTATTGAATCATTCACAGTAGAAAATAAACAAAAGACTCATATTTAACTCTTTATTAACAGAAACACTGTTGGCTGCAGTTTACTTATGCAGGATTAATGGGGTTTTCATATAGAAACTATGATGAGCTTTAAATGTATGATGTATATTTTTTTTTCTTTGTGGTTCAATAATAAAAGAGACAAATAAGTAAAGTGGAAATTAAAGCTGTTAATATATCTGCTTCTCTTATACGTGTTATTTAATGTGGTTTTGAAATAATGCTATGATATGAGAAATCATATGTATCAAATCATGCATGTGTGGCTCTGATCTGGTAATTTAAAGTGATCAGTGATATCCCTTTTCCATGTTCCCCTCACTGCTTTCAGATGAGCATTTGCCAGGTAGGCAAAATCGTTAATCATCCACAATGCCCTGCATGTAACTCTGATTTACTCCAGTGTCTGTTTCACCGTGCTTATTAATGATCAGATTAGAGACAATTTTTAGAGTGTAACTGAAACTGGATTTGTGTGTAGTCAAACTGTATAGTGCAGTGTGTAATACTAACACTAATAGCGTCTAATACTGTAGCATAACACTTTATAGAGCTGTACTCAAATGCATGTGACATATACTGTGTGTCAAGCTGTAAATATTGAAAGCGTTGAAAATGACAGAATCAGTAGACTCTTGTTTAGCATTTTTGTTGTTGTTAAACCTTTTCTTTAGACCAAGAGAGTTGCTCAGACAACAATGCAGGCTGTACTCACGGCTGTATCCAGGGTCCGTTTGGGGCACAGTGCACATGTCCAGTGGGTTATCAGTTAAGCAATGACTCCAAGACATGTGAGGACATAAACGAGTGTGATCCCCCTGGCTTGTGCAGCCAGCATTGTTTTAATGAACGAGGTTCCTTCCGCTGTCACTGCCAAGAGGGATACACACTTGAAGGGGATGGGCACACCTGCAAGGCCTCAGGTATGTATCGCTACAGGACAGAAAAAGAGATATATGTTTGTTATACTATGTACCAAAACTACAGATGTAGAGGCACCCATTTATGTTTTCCCATTATTTGACATGAAAGAAATTGACAAACTTGTAACTATAAGATTGATAGTAAGACTGGAGCCTTGTGCTCTGCAGTCTGCTCTTACCTCCTTCTTACTAGCCTCTGATCGGATTACTGCAGATAAGACAAATAACATATATGTCAGTCAAAAACGTTCCGATGGGGTAATTAGGTCTAAATCACAAGACAAAGGCTTGTTTATAAACGGTGCGTCTGACATAGAACCATCCACCAGAGAGATAACCTGCTGAAGAATGCTGACATTTGATATACTTTTTTTTTTTTTTAGACATTACTCTACCACAGAGCTCCTTTTCTGTGCTACTCCTAAGCTGTCTAGGGGTTTATAACTTTTTAATCTAATCTTTGACTGATAGCATGGAGCATGCTAAAAATGTGGGTTTTTGGCATGACAGCGCTTTTCTTTCTCAATCTGACAGGATCTCGGGAGGCCATTCTGTTGGTGGCCAGTCGTAATCAGATAATAACTGATGACATCATCTCGCAGCCGAATGTCGTGCGCTCTCTTGTTCGAGACGGCCGGAACATTGTGGCAGTAGATTTTGACTCAGTGACAGACCGTGTGTATTGGTCTGATACCACCCAGGACAGGATATGGAGCGCACATAAAAATGGCAGTGATAGGACTGTGGTAATGACCCTGTTTCACTGCAGTGAAGCTGACCAGACGTTTTCAGTTTCTCATATTTTTGGATTTTATCAAACAAAACATTATATCACTGACAGCCTCTCTTCACACTTGCAGATTTTTGACAGTGGTGTGACAGTCACTGAGAGTATTGCAGTAGACTGGGTGGGTAGAAACTTGTACTGGACAGACTACATCCTTGAGACCGTAGAGGTGGCCAAACTGGATGGCTCCCATAGAGCAGTGCTCCTCAGTGAGAATGTAACTAATCCTAGAGGCCTCGTGCTGGACCCCAGGAATGGGTGAGTGCATTGATACATATATAAAATCAATAGTAAGATCATGTAAAGAATAAAACAACTGATGCTGTTGTAAGAAAAGAATCAACAATGTGGTAGTATTATTTTTATTATTTTTTGAAACAGCACATCTCGGTGTGTTTTATTTATTTTATGCAACATTTAAATGATTTACATTCATTAAAGTACAGCAACATTTAATTACTATGATTTAGTGAAAGCTAATTCTCAGTGTTTCTGTGTGTTTTAGTTTTCACGTTATGTTCTGGACAGACTGGGGAAGAAACCCTCGCATTGAAAAAGCCAGCATGGATGGCAAGCAGAGGACCACCATTATCACCAACAAGCTTTACTGGCCCAATGGCTTGACCATAGACTATCCCAATAATCTCCTCTACTTTGCTGATGCATATTTGGATTTCATTGACTACTGTGATTATGATGGAAACAACCGCAAGCAAGTTCTAGCTAGTGATCTGGTGAGAAATTCTTTGGTGCCATTTGCTTTTACATAACTATTTTAGACCTTAAAACACATGGGTAAATTTCTCTTATTTCTCAATATAAAGGTACTACAACATCCACATGCAATTACCATTTTTGAGGATTTTGTATATTGGACAGACAGATACATCAATCGTGTGATCCGGGCCAACAAGTGGCACGGAGAGAACCAGACAGTGATGCTATATAATGTGCCTCAGCCTATGGGTCTGGTGGCAATGCATCCAGTCAGACAGCCACCAGGTACATTTTTAAAATTCTCAACAGAAATGTTTCAGCATTTTTTTTTTTACAGGTTTCAGGTGAATAGGTGTGTGTTATTTCTATAATGACCTGTATAACTTCCCAGGTAACCTTTTTCACCTGGTTGTTATTGTTCTTTTGCTAGGTGTTAATCCATGTGCCATGAGCCCATGTACACATATTTGCCTTCTGTCTGCGGTTGGACCCAGGTTTTATTCCTGTGCATGTCCTTCAGGCTGGATACTGGCTAATGACCAGCTCACCTGTACTAGAGGTATTTTACACTTCCTCTAGGGAAACAACTAACTCATTTGTGCACATAGCAACAACAAGTGCTTTTATTTTATGCTGATGTTTCAGGGTACCTTATATATAGTAATTCAACTTTACTTTACTAGGAAATACTGTCCTTCAGAAAATCTGAAAAGAAGAGTATTAGTATAATCTACAACAAGCAATCATGTATTGTTTTTACATTTTAAAATTCAGTTTGTGACTACCATGGGACGTTGACAATATAAAGTGCCAGAAAAACTGGTACAGATTGATGGTGCTTCCATAATGGTATAGGGTTTATTTAGCAGGTATTCCATGAAAACCCTGGTACGTCTACAAACATCTCTGACAGGTGAACACTATGTGCCTGATTTCTGACGGTAGACCTGTTCATGTCTTGCATTCACTTTGATGAGTGTGCTGTCACACGTGTCTAGAGATGCCAAATTACGGTTAGAGGAACACTTATCTGTGTTTGGGATTTTGCCATTCCCACCTAAGTCATCAGATCTCAATGTTTGCTAACGCAGCTGGGATGCCATGCAACATACTGTGGAACGCAGACATTCCACACCTCCAAGCTTGTAGAGTCCATGTCCCATGGGAGACCTACCAAGTATTAGACTGGTGCACCAGTTTTTCTGGTACTGGAGTAATGGGGAGTAAAAAATATCTTGTTGTAGTTTCTTTGCTCTGTACATTTTAAACATGGTTTTTGTCTCCTTCAGATTGCCTTGTTTCAATAACTCTCCACCTCCCTTATGGAACAAAGTAGTAGTCATCAGTGACATGGGATATGTATTTCATGAGGCACAGATCTTGTCAACAGCATCCCATTTATAACTTGCTCTGCCTCTCTCAGGGCAAATACTTGTAATTGTTAAAGCTCTTATTTTATCTTATACTTAAGTTTGAGTGAAGACAAGGGAGCTTTAATCTTAAACCAGGTAGTTTTCCCTTTATGGCAACCATCCAGCCACTCTCAGGTTTCAGGTAGTGTCAGCAATGTCAAGCACATTTTGCCCTAGAAGATGAATGATGAGCTCAGATGAGGATTGAGTGGAAGCGCTTTGATCATAATCCCTGATGATATAGCAGACAGAATGTGCCAGAAAAAAATTTGGAGTTATTTTGATAACACTCATATTAACAGACACTCATGTCTATAAATCTGATTGGGATGATTTAATGACATATTTTATATGTATTATTGACTGGTTATGAAGCCATTAACAGATCTGTCATCAAATGTAAATAATTGCATAATTCCATTTACATAGATTGCTATATAACGTGGTACTTGCATAATGTTATTTTACAGTGAACGATCCTTTCCTGGTGGTTGTTAGGGACAGCATTATTTATGGTATTTCTCTCAACCCTGATGAAAAGAGCAACGACGCCATGGTGCCCATTGCTGGCCTGCAGAACGGATATGACGTTGACTTTGATGATGCTGAGCAGATGATCTACTGGGTTGAACACCCTGTAAGTCTATTCAGCCTTCTAACTTTTACTGTTAATGAGTCAGGTTGACGGAGTCCTGACATTCCTTGACATAATCGTATTTTACAGCTGTGGGCTGCTTTCACCCTAAGCTTTTTTTCTCATCTACCAGTGCAGGTTATGTTTTAGAAAGCAGCAACAAGACAGCACTATTACCAGTGTTTTAGGTCACTGCAGAACATTTACAAAAGTTGACAAATATTCAACTCTTTTAACCTTATCACAAATCACTGTTTTAATGCCTAGTGTCAAAGCACCCGTAAACACTGAGCCTAAGAAATCTTTCTAAATAATAGTTTAATAGTGCTATGATTTAACACATGAGATAATGATTATTCATTTTGTCTGTACAGGGTGAGATTCATAGGGTGAAGTCAGATGGCACTAACAGGACTGAATTTGCCCCAGCAGCCATTTTGGGCTCTCCAGTGGGTTTGGCTCTTGACTGGATGAGTCAGAACCTATACTATACCAACCCATCCACACAGTCAATAGAGGTTCTATATCATTATTGAAATAAATTAACTTAAAATATAAAATATTAATATATAATATATATTACAAAAATGTATTGAATATGAAAAAACAATTATTTTTACTAATGTTTTGGGGCCTTATATCACTTGTTTATTTAGGTTCTGAGGTTGAAAGGAGATGTGCAGTACAGGAAAACTCTCATCACCAATAACGGCACTTCAACTGGTACAGGCTCACCTGTTGGCATAGCAGTAGACCCAGCACGTGGGTAAGGCCCAGTTTAGCAACACCTTCACATGAAGTCTGCCAAGTCAGTCTGACTGCATGCCATCTGCTCAGCAACACATCCAGCTGACAGAGGCTACTAGAAATCCCAACCAGCACTTAGTGCAGTCAGTGTAATAATGAAATACCTCCAAAAAACAATATTCTTAGTGCAGTGCTAACTTAACCTTATTTTAGTATCTTCTGTAATGCATTGGTTCTAAATACTAAATATGTTCTCTGTTTCAGGAAAATGTACTGGACAGATCAAGGGACTGAG
>JAOVVF010000047.1:19393632-19410041 GCA_028565595.1 Duopalatinus emarginatus
GCAATGCATTAATTAGTTTATCCACATCTTCAGTAACCACTTTAAACTGGTCAGAGTTGCAGATTGCCGAACATATAGGAAAAGTATTGTCATATGCTACAGATATGCTGTATATAAATTCACTAAAACCATACACAGTTTCACAGTGAGTTGTTTCTCTTTCAGCAACACACCAGTGTGAATCACACCAGTGGCAGTGCAGTAATAAGCGCTGTATCCCAGAAGCATGGCAGTGCGATGGGGAGAACGATTGTGGAGATGGGTCAGACGAGGAGCCCTCACACTGCTCGAGCAGAACATGCCGTCCTGGTCAGTTCAAGTGCAGGAATGGCCGCTGCATTCCTCAAAGCTGGAAATGCGATGTAGATGATGACTGTGGAGATAACTCAGATGAGCCTATCAGTGAATGCAGTGAGTATAGCATCTGTTTTGGATTTTTTATGTTTTGATTCATGTATGATAAGCAACCTTTTAGACAGGTTATATATTTAATTGAATTTCACTCATGGTTTCCTAAACGAAGATGAAATACAGGCATTTTTATCCCAAACAAGAATTTCAGCATCAGCTTGCATTTTAAATTGTATAAATTGTCTGTGCACATATTAGCTGGAAATAACAAATTATTATTGCATCAATGTACATTACATGCAAAGTCAAAGTGTATTTGTATTCTCTTATTGATCAAGTGGAATGGATTGTTTCGCGAAGCATTAGAAACAGTGCTGAATGAACTAATAGTGAGGGGGTCCAAACGAACAATTATGAAATGTGAGGGGGTCTTGTCCCACTCACGTTCAGTGGTGGCGACGCCCATGTATAGCACTGATTAATGGGAAAAATAGGTGGTGCAAGAAACGTGGAGGACAGGAATTGACTGAAGTAAAAATCCTAATTATCTTTTGAGTGATCTGGCATATTTGAATGAGTTATCTGAGTGTATATTGCACTGTGTTTCTGATTGTTGCTTTGTGTTATGTCCATAGTGGGTCCAGCATATCGTTGTGATAACCACACTGAGTTTGACTGCATTACAAACTACCGCTGTGTACCTCTCTGGGCCGTGTGCAATGGACAGAACGACTGCAGGGACAACAGTGATGAGCAGAACTGTGGTGAGTGTAACATGCTGCAATATTTGTCACTAGTAACAGGCAGTGTGCAGGAGTCATGGGTATGCACCTGAATAAGGCCTTTAATGCTCAAGTGGTCAGCTATGTACTTGGATTATATCCTGTGTCATCTTTCAGTGATTGTGGGTAAAACCACCTATAAAATAAATACCTGAAACTGATGTGCCTTATTTAAAGCACCAATTGTATTAATATAAAAAACCATAAATGATCCTTTTGAGAGCTAAATTTTAATACAACTTTCCAGACATATTAGAGTGAATTAAGTAATGTACATATTCTAATTTATTAAGTTAACTGAATTCATTTTAATTGACTTAATCTGGGTGTTTTCATAAGATTAGGGTGAGAATATGCTAATATAATAGCAATAGTTGTTTTAAATTAGGAGAATTCATTTGATCCAGTGTGTGAAGTATGTGTGTGATAGTGATGTTGGAGATGATTATGTTTTCATCTCTTCACACTCCAGGTGTACATTAGCAACAGAAGCGTTTGCTCTGATGAATGCCTCCCTTTGACCTCTCCCCTTAACCCCCCTGCTAGTCTGAGGCTACAGCATAGATTTATGGTCTCTGGGTGTCTAGTTCTGAGTTCTGTGTCAGGCACCAATGTAATCCTAAATGTGTGTCTTTAAATGGAATTGGGGCATTATACTGTATGTGTTTTATTGCACCATTTGTAGAGCTGAGTGATATAAAAATATTTTAGCAAAAATATTTGCATGTCCTAATTTTGTGATAAATATAAAGTATTATTTTTCTTGTTCTTATGCTGATGCAATAACTGAATAATTGACTGCAATAGGTTTATAAAAAAATATATATGCAGAGAAATTAAACAGCAGCAGTTGGATTAATAAAGTAATTAATACAATGGTTTCAGTTCATTTCACTACTTATTTCTGATGATGTAAGCCCTGACTCCTGTCTGTCTCAACTGGTTGCTTCACTCAGTAAGAATGAGACACCGGTGATGCAACTTTAGTAAAATGATCATTAATATTGAATTTTCAAATTTAATTGTAATAAAACAAATGGACTATATATAATTACTATTCATATTTATGTTCTTAAAGTCGTATTCTTGTTGTAGACATATAAATGTATGCAAATGCAGTATGCATGTATATATAAAAAATCCTATGTAAGCTGTCAGTGCAGATTGAGCTCTGTGTTCTGTGGTCTGACCCTGACACACACATGCACATACACACGCATACACAACTCCTGTCCTCCCAAGTGTTATCAGCATCCCCCCACTCCATTAGTGCCATCCAGCACATAGAGGAGAGATCTCCCTAATCTGAGTGTAAGAATGCCAGGTGGGGCACCGCTTGGATCATTTATGTGTGTGTGTGTGTGTGTGTGTGTGTAAGTGCATCTGTATGTTTAGCAATGTCTGCTCTTCTCCACTCCTCACTTCTCTCAGATCTCCTCTGTAGCATATCTGCTAAGACTCACTGGTCAGCACACGTGGCATGTATGTGTGTGTGTGTGTGTGTATTGTGGGGACGGTGTCTATACTCCCTTTACTACTTTCATCCTTGCTGTAATTAAATCCAGTGTCTCCCTTCAAAATTCAGTGCCGCATTTATCAGCATGTCTTTATTAAAAAGCATGCCACAAGGTGCTAAATAATGTCTCATTTATCTCTTATGTCTGCAAAAGCAAATTGTAAAGTTAGTCTAGATAATAAATTTGGATGGCCAAAAAGTAAGAGATACTGCTTGTCCAGCATCATGTTTTGAACTTTGTGCTGTCAGAATACAATATAAATATTTTTGTGCTTATTCGAATACGGCACATTCCTATATAAGTTCAGAACTGTGATCATCATTAACAAATATGTTCTTTACATTTCTTTAATTTTGATTGTGTTTTACTGCGTAAATAAGACTCTATGTTAAATTGTCTTGGTATGATTTAGCTTTATTTATTTATTTTGTAAAAGAACTGACATGGTCATTAAAAGAGGATGTGTTCTCTGTTAACTTATCTGATTAGATACAGCTAATGAATGCATGACCCTTTTTGTAAATAAGTGTGTATTAAATTTTGACCCCTGTGTCATGTTTATAGAGGAGCTGACCTGTGAACCTGCTGGAGATTTCCGCTGTGATAACCATAAGTGTATCCCTCTACGCTGGAAGTGCGATGGAGACAATGACTGTGGTGATGGATCAGATGAACACAACTGCAGTGAGTAGTTTGTATCTCAGAAAATAGTCATCTCTGAACCAGAACTGACTATCCTGAGCACAAACTGGACTTGCACTTTACATGTTGTAAAAAATCTGATACTCATTTAAACAGTTAGGTTGAAAAGAAAAGTCAGCCGTGGCTTAGTGATTAGGGAACCGGTCTCATGATAAAAGGCAGCCGTGGCCTAGTGGTTAGGGAACCGGTCTTGTGACCGGAAGGTTGTAGGTTCGGTCTTTGCACAAGGCAAGACACGACTGAGGTACCCTTGAGCAAGGCACCTAACACCCCCAGCAGCTCTGTGGGTGCAATTGTTTGGGGCTGCCCCCTGCTCCAGGCCAGTGTGTTCACTGCCCCCTGGTGTTCACTGATGTGTTTGTTTCACTGCACAGATGGCTTAAATGCAGAGGTCACATTCCTTTGTGTTGTAAGCACAGTAGGCAAATAGTTAGCTTTTACTTTACATTAGTGTAGAAGCAGAAATATTTAATAACAGAACAGTTTATTGCGACATACAGGATCAGCCATAACATTAAAACCAGGCTTAAGGATTAAACGACACTGATTATATTGTTACAATAGTGCCAGTTAGTTCTTTAGGTTGATGTGTTGGAAGCAGGAAAAATAGGCAGGCATAAGAATCTGAACGACTTTGACCAAGATCAAATTGTGATGTCTAGACGACTGGATCAGAAAATTTCCTAAACAGCAGGTGCTGAGCGGTGTTCCCAGTATAAAGTGAGTAGTACCTACCAAAAATGGTCCAGGGAAGGACAACCAGTTATGTACACCCAGATTCGCTGATGTGTGGGGGTTACTTGTATTTAGAAATATGTAGCTTGCACAAATCAGCAATGCTGGATTTTTCTCAAGTAGAAATGTCAGAGACGGGGTCTTCAGTAGTGTCTACACCATACCTTTTTTATTACAAAAAAAGGATAGAAAATACAGACTGAAGAAGCACACTGCTTATATTTTCCTTGCCATTCAAAATAATACGATGTAACATAAAACCAATAATAAATTTAAGGTTAACAAAGACAAACACTGATATGAATGCAATCATGGCAAGCATTTGAATATAAAATTCTGGTAAATGATATTACAGTAGTATAATTATTATAGTGCTTGATCTGACACATTCGATAATTTGGCATTTTATTTTTTATATTTTAATCTATATGATTTAATATAAGCCACAGGAACCTAAAGCTTCCATTAAAGTGTGCACACTTGATATTAACCACTCCCTACAAATGTATAACCTAACTGTGAATATGGCTCAGAATGAACAAAATCCCACCATGGTTACATTGTTGAAAAGTTTTAATCTTAGTCTTAATCATGGTGGATAAATTTTAGACTATTAATAACCTAATAGTAACCTAAAAAAAACATGGTAACATCACAGTCAAAACTGTAGCAAGCAAAGTTACCATAAGAAGCCATAGTTAATGTGTTGCAAGCTCATAGCTGAATAATATATAATAAACATAGTTACCTTGTTCTCAGCTCCATGTGTGCATGTGTCAGATTTACAGAAAAAAATGGAGCACCAACAGGGAGAGATAAAGCTCTTTGATGAGGATTGGGTGAAAGGATGATGGAAGCCTGTGCTAAATCACTGAGTTTTTACACTGAAAGGGGTGCTGATTTTTTCAGCACTTGTCTCTTCCCCCACACAGAAGCTGCCATGTTGCAGTGCAAAGCTTCACTCCTAATGAATTTGTCTATGAACTCACCTCATAAAAATGGCCTTCAGAAAAGAGGGGTGTTCTTTATAACTGTGGCAGGCTGTGAAAAACAACCTGTGGCTCATTAGATAACCTTTTAATCCTGTAACATAGCAAAACACAAAATAACCAGCCCTGTTATCAGTGTTAAATGTTTGGTTTGTGTGTAGAGATTTACTACGCCATTCTGAATGGTGTTTTTCCCTCAACCGGTGTTTAATAATCAAATACTTTTACTGGTAATTTGATGTGTTGACCAATAATACATCATATATGCTGGAATGTTTAACACTGAAAACATGGAACATTACCAGCGTTTTATTGGTGACGTTCAGGATTTGCCTTTAATATTTCCAGCATTCAAACTGGAATGCTTCAAGATTCAAGATTCAAAGCTTTATTGTCATATGCACAGTAAGGAAACTAGTTTTCCTGTACAATGAAATTCCTACTTTGCTGCCCACATTGGATGTCAAAGAATAAAAAGTATAAATAGTCAAATAACAAAGATCAAATTAAGCATGCAGTAGAAAATATATAAAATAAAATATAAAATGTGAATTATTCAGAACTATACAAGCTATATACATTGTGCAGTAGTGTGTGTTACATTAGTTACATTGTAACAGTCCGTAGTAAAGTGGTGATTGTGCAAAATGAGTAGATATACAGTATAACCATACAAGAACAGTTACATGTGCAAAACGATGTGTGCAGCTGTATGCAGACACAACAGTCAAGTACAGTAGTGCATTCACTATTCATGTGCAAAATGATAGGAGTGCAGTTAGTGCAATTATTATAAATGTAGTAGTGTCTATAAGGGGAGGTATCAGCTCAACTGTTTAAGAGTCTGATGGCCGTGAGAAAGAAAGAGTTCTTGCATATTTGTTACTGATGTCCCATTACAAATGAATCAATTTCATCTTGCTTAAGTCTAGTCCTGTTATTTCTTGTTCTCCTGATTTATTAACTTTAGTCTGCTCCTCCTGTTGTCACTACACTGTGTCAATCTTTCATTAGACTTCCTGTTATAACCACACACCTGTATCTATTCATTTGTCTGTAATCCAGAGTATTATGCTTAAAGTGTGCTTTAGGAGTAAATAAATAATAAACCCAGAGTTTAAGGAGGTCCATCAGTCACCTGAAAATGTGTCAGCTTGGCTTCCCTGAATTTCCTGGCATGTGGTCACAGTTCACTTCTACTTGAAATAAGCGATTTTAAAATGGATTTTAGAACTGTGGCCTGATTTAGGTTTTGTAGGTTGAGTGTGTACATACTGTATCAACTGATGATTTATTTATTTATTTTGTTATTTTATATTCGGCTGTTTTCAGCCGAGTATAAAATAACAAAGTTTTCTTATTAATTTACTTATTAAAGCCTGTGTTGTATTAAGTATGGTAAACATGATTTAATACAATTATATAGATAAACAGAAGTCATGAAATGTCATATAAAACTTGAATTACAACTTGAAAAAATATTGCACATATTGTATTACAGGTTACATATCATTTGTAGTTTTACATTTAACTATAGAATGTGCAGAGGACAAAAGCTTGCTGTTGTGTGTGAGAGGGGGGAAGAGAGAGATTGACACGGTTTTGTGCATCTGCAGACCCTCGAGCATGCACAGAAAGCGAGTATCGCTGTGACAATCTGCGCTGCATTCCTGAACGCTGGGTGTGTGACCATGACAACGACTGTGAGGATAACTCGGATGAAAGGGACTGTGGTGAGCAGAGCCTTTTTGTTTGTCTGGCTGGAGTATACACTGGGAGGCGTAGCAGCCTCGTTTCAAACTTTCTCCTGAACTGCTGATGCAGAACCATCTTTTATCAGTTTTTTTTGTGGTTTTACGTACCATATAATTAATGACTAAATAATTATTTACTTACGAATCGTGTGGCATCATGCATGAGCACTTTTGAATTCTGGGTTTACAAAGAAAAGCAGTTTGTGTGATGTAATGACAGGGAATTATACAAAAGATATAATTATACAGCTAAATATTTACACTGTTTGTGCAATGGACCTTTAAAGTAGTAAATAAATATGGTCCTGAAATATAAAATTCATATACTTCTGAAGTTTGTTGAATTGATGTTAAAATCAAAATGTCATGCATGTTTACCTCCATTTAGTAATTCTATTATTTGCCCAGGTCTATGTAATAGCAGGGTTTTCCATCCCATTGCTGGGTGTCTCATTTTACATGAAGAAGAATGCCAAGTGCACAGCTCTGCCACACAGGTCTCGCACACTTCCTGCAAGAGAAGAGAAGGGCGCTGCCAGTTTTCTATCCTAATGAGAACATTGTCTAGCTTCATCCTCTTGGATGCAAGGCAAATGGCTCACACTGTGTGATCCATTCCTGCTTGCCTAAGCAGTGTTTTTATCCTTCTTGTATGGACCGGAGACCGGTGTGTGAAGTGTAATGTTTCTTGCTGTAACTGTGCTTTAGAGTTGCGGACCTGCCATCCTGGATACTTCCAGTGTGATAGTGGTCACTGCATCGCTGAGCGCTTTAAATGTGATGGCAGTGCAGACTGCTTGGATTACACTGATGAGATGTCCTGCCGTGAGTTCCTCCTCTTTCTTTTATGCCTACACAACTCCTGGCTCAGAGCCCTAGTCAAACAGATACCACTGAGTTATTAATATGCAGTTTTGACATACACATGTGAAAATATACATACCAAAGTTCCATATCTAATACATTTTTTTCGTAACAGAATAGCTGTTTTGACATGATTCTTACAAATGTGTTAGTTTCCTATTAATCTCACTTAATGCTGTTCTATTCCTTTAAAAAATCCCATTTGAATAGTAATTACTTTATATATTAATTTCCAGTTATTTATTACTATAGCAGTCAGTATAAACTTCTATATTGTGGTTGAACACTGTATATTGACTATTATAGTATATTCTGGCAATATCAACGTTGTATATACATTTTAGATTTATGACTCTTTATTTAAGAACAGAAATATGGCTGGATTTCAGATAGCTTACAATTTATTATTGCTCTCTACATGATATATAACATAATGGCGCACTAGAAGCTGGTGCATTAAATACCTACTAGATACACACATGAGATTAAGTCAAGAAATAAATCATAATGATTTTTTTCATATTTATCTAGAAAATTACATTAACAAACCCTTTAAAAATTTAGTAGTTTTATATTATGCTGCTAAACACAGGATGTAAAACATAAAAATAAAATTTTTGCAAATGAATAAATAAATAAGTTATAATATAAAACTTAATAACATTTATTATTATTATTAATAGAACATATTAATAGAACATTTATAGAACAAGTCTGTAAAAATATTCTCTGTGCTCTTTGCAGCAACCCGTTATCCGAATGGCACATACTGTCCTCCCTTCCTGTTCGAGTGTAAGAATCACATATGTGTTCAGCAGCACTGGAGGTGTGATGGAGACAATGACTGTGGAGATGGGTCAGATGAAGAGCTGCACCTCTGTTGTGAGAGACCATAAATAAGACCTTTCTTGTTTCTGATTTCAGCATGAACTAATGTGCTTAAGACGTAAAAACAGTAACTATTTCAAATTATTGAGATGCTTTGCCTCTTTATTTTCTTCAGTGGATATCCCGTGTGAACCCCCTTTCCGCTTCCGCTGTGACAATAACCGCTGTATCTACGGCCACGAGCTGTGTAACTCGGTGGATGACTGTGGAGATGGAACAGATGAAAAACAGGAGCACTGTAAGTACAGACTAACTACAAAGGAGCAAGTATTTTTAAGAGGATTGTCTATTATTGATTTTTGGTAGTCTGAAATGTTTAGTGTACTTTGAAGTACAGTATTTTTGACAGTAGTAAAATATAGTGAGAAGGTCAATGAAGATTGTCTACCGTTATTATTATGGTGTGCAAAAACAGACACTCGCCAAGACGATAAATGGGTTCAAATTCACAATACACATTCATGGTCAAAAATAAACACTGGTCAGATGATCAGTGAACAGGATATCATAGACACAGAACAAGGGAACAAGGTCAAAAACTTGAGCTAGATTCAAAACCAGGTAATTATTCAAAGAACTGCTTGGCACATAGTCGTTAGTGAATGCTAGTACTTTATTAAGTTAACAAATGACAATAGACAGGGCTAACTGAACACAGGTACACATATTCAACATAATCAATAGAACACGAAACAAGTAGAAAAAAAGAGATCTAAATCTCAGGCAACTGTCAGGTGGGAAACAAAATACTTGGGCTAGGTGTAGGCATCTTGTCCTGCTGCAGGAAGCAGGATGTCCTAACAGTTAAAGGGGTCTGAAAAATAAAGAATATGTAAAATAAAACCTGTTTTGTAGGATATTTTTATATTTATAGCAGGTTGTGTCAGGCAATGGCATGCAGTTCTATCATGCCATAAATCTGGGCCTAAATTTCCTCTGCGCCAACATACAGGGGGATCTCTGTAATGGGTCATCATGATTTCCTCTTCTGCTTTCAGGCGTAACTCCCACTCCCGGGCCCTGTACGTCTGATGAGTTTAAATGTGGGAACAGCCAGTGCATTCCTCTGCAGTACGTCTGTGATGATTATGATGACTGTGGAGACCAGACTGATGAGTTGGGCTGTAGTGCGTAATTTTGACCTCCTAACCCCCGCCGTCTTCCCCTAACACACTGACCATTTATCAAATATTCTATCAATCATTGTCATGTAGTCAGTATTGACCAATGTGTTTTCTTTTTTTCCCTGTGTTAGACAGTGGTAGTGGGCGCTCATGCAGTGAGAATCTGTGTGAACATAACTGCACCGATTTGACAGGTGGAGGCTTTATCTGTTCTTGCAGGCAGGGCTACAAAGCCAGAGAGGACAACAGGAACTCTTGTGAAGGTGTGTATATTATTCCATGCACATTGAAACAATAGCACCCACATTGACCCAATACTGTAATTTAGTTTTAAAATTACTGTGAGATTCATTACTGAGTCATTTTCCCCGTACATATCTGTCCTTCATGGTAATTGGTGGATCCTTACTGTTCAAGGGTCTTTCCTGTTAAGCTAAAAGAAGCACAAAGTGTAAATGACTTGGCTGTCTCTCTGTGGAGGTGATGGGACAAACTCTCTTTGATTGCCTAAAAATCACTTGCTGTCTTCAAAAGCCAACTGAAGACCTTTGCATGAATTAAATCTCTTACGCTTACATCAGTTATTGTAAATATAGTTTTATAGATCTACACAGGTTTTGCATAGTTTCGATGTGCTATCATGTTATAAGTCTTGCTTTGTAATCATTTTCATTAGGTACTGTATGACTAATTTCTGGCAGTATCCTGCTCATAAATTTAGGTCTGCCAGTAATAACTTTGGATATTCAGCAATAACTTTGTATAGTTAATGACTAAGCACTTGTGGAACATCCACAAAACAAGTTATAATAGCTGCATATTGTCATTTCCACACCAGCCTATTTTTCTCTGTCTGGTATGTTACTGTGAAATTGCAAAATTCTTTCCTGTGGCAGAAAACTTAAAGGAACACATTGACACAACAGACTCTGTTCATAAATATCCAATACATCTTACAGAATCCATCATTGATAATGCATCCATCATAGATATAGTGCACGAGTTCTAAACTTTAAAATGCTTTGTCTCTATCTGCTTCTTTACAGATGTCAATGAGTGTGAGCTATATGGCACTTGTCCCCAGCTGTGCAAAAACACTAAGGGCAGTTATGAGTGTATGTGTGCTGAAGGATTCCGCTCTGTGGGACCGCAACATGGAACTGAATGTGCTGCTGAAGGTTGAGCAATGGAGCTAAAAAATACTTTTTTAGTTAACAGCACTCGTTTTTGTTTTCACCCTGCTTCACTCTCCATATATAATCTGAAAAAAATCTGTGACCACAAATAGAAGCCTTATTGTATAATGTCAATTGATTTGCACACCTAGACAACCTGTTAGCATACAATAATTGTGACATTTGTTGGACAGATTCTGAGGTTGCATTTTGTGCTTCATGTCTAAGCACAGCACTGAAAAGACTGTAGTGAATACAGCCAAATCTGTGTGTGATTTTACTCGTTATTCTGGAATGTGTATGTGTGTTCTGACCACACATCCAGTGTACTTGGGATAGGATCTGTATTGTATCTGTATCTTGGGATAGAATCTGTAGCTGAAAGTGAATTATTTGCCTACTGTGCTTGCATTTAGCCCATACATACTGTAAAACACACATTAGTGAATACTAGGGGACAGTGAACACACTTGCCCAGAGCAATTCAATTCAATTTTATTTATAAAGCGCTTTTAACAATGGACATTGTCCCAAAGCAGCTTTACAGAGAATAATGAAAAAGGGTTATACATTTATAGAATTATTTAGAAATTTTATCCCTAATGAGCAAGCCGGTGGTGACAGTGGCAATGAAAAACTCCCTGAGATGACAAACGTGAACCAGACTCATAAGGGAACCCATCCTCATTTGGGTGACACTGATGTGTGAATATAAACAAAACCAATTACAGCGTGTGATCTAATTCATGGTGTACTGAAGACTGTCCATGTCCATGGTGGGTCAGATGAGACTGTAAGAAGATAAGAGGGGTCACAGTGTACGCAGGGTTTTAGCAAGGAGGCAGCCCCAAACCACAGTACCCAGGGAGCAGTTAAGGGGTTAGGGGCCTTGTTCAAGTGCACTTTAGTCACAAACCCCAACCACAAGGCCACAGCCTCCCCCTTTACATCTGTATTAGTGGTAGCTCAGTGGTTAAGATGTTGGACTTCTAAACAGAGTTGAGTTAAATAAGATAACTATAAGTCACTTTAGATAAAGGCACCTGCAAAATGCCACAAATGTAAAAGTAAACGTATCCCCTCTAACTCTGAGCAGTATAATGTGGTTGAAGAAGATGAATGAATGAATGAATAATTACATTTGTCCAGGTGTGCAAAAACAAGACACTGCTGTTAGTGGATGTAATTATTTGTCAAAATAACAAATATATAATATTAACTATTTTCTATTTTTACCCTTGTTAGTGTTTTGTCTTACTTGTAATATCTCTCTGTGATACTAGTTTCCATTCTTTTTCTCAGGCAATCCTCCAGTGCTGCTGTTGCCTGATAATGTGCGTATCCGCCGCTACAACCTGTCGTCTAGGCAGTACTCAGACTATATTGATAATGCTGAACACATTCAGGCTCTGGATTACATTTGGGACCCACAGGACCAGGGACTCAGTAAGACCATAATACATACATACATAATATGTAGAAATTACAGACAAACATTGTTCTGCATTCTGTTTATATTTTAATTTAGCTTATTTTAGTTATTTAATGTAATCCTGTCATATCTTCAACTTACTGCATCTTTATTACTGCTATTTTATATGCCATATTTCACTTCTTGAGGGATTCCTTACTAGTTTTGTTCTTGACTGATCATTATAATTAGCAGCATGCATGTTTAATAGACATTTAACTATATTTTTAGGTATTGTGTACTGGACCATTTTGGGACATGGTGCTGAGTTTGGCGCCATAAAGAGGGCATATATGACCACATTTGATGACCATGGCAGTACCCAAATGAAAGATGTAGATCTCAACCTTAGATACATCTCCAGTCCTGATGGAATTGCTGTGGACTGGGTTGGCCGGTACTTAAAATGACTTCTTGTGTATTTAGTTATTTTGTGTGTGTTATTCAGAATTCTCGCTGATAGTCATTTTGGAATGATTGCTTTGCTTACCTGGAGTCCAATTGTTTCATATTTTAGGCACATTTATTGGACAGATGCTGGCACCAATCGTATTGAAGTGGCAAAGTTGGATGGGCGGTACAGGAAGTGGCTAATCCATTCTGATCTAGATCAACCAGCTGCAATAGTTGTTAACCCAGCTCTTGGGTAACCACCCTACCATTTTAACTGGCCTGTATTTACAATGCATATATATTACAGTGCATAGAGTACACAGCATCTCTATAACTCCTATTTCTATTACAGAAAAATTTTTCTGACTAAACATCTTGTGTATGTGTTTTCGTTGTCACCCAGTATGATGTACTGGACTGACTGGGGAAGAAAACCAAAGATTGAGGCAGCATGGATGGATGGCCAGCATAGACAGTTGCTCCTGGATCAAGATCTGGGTTGGCCGACAGGACTTTCTCTAGATTACCTAAACGGAAACAGGATTTACTGGTGTGACTCCAAAGAGAACATTATTGAGTCGATGAAGCCAGATGGAACAGACAGGAAGATTGTCATGTCAGGAGGTTAGACACCATAGTAACACAAATCACACAAAGTTTTTGCAGGGATCAATTTCACCTGCTTATCACACTGGTCTTGTTTGCAGATATTGGAAACCCCTACAGCCTGGATGTGTTTGAAGGCCACATATACTGGACAACAAAGGTCAAGGGTGAGGTGTGGAAGGCTGACAAATTTGGGAAGGGGGATAAAGTGAAGGTGTTGACCATAAACCCCTGGCTGACTCAGGTCCGCATCTATCATGAACACAGATACAACCGCTCAGGTGAGAAGCATTTTCTCTTCCAGTGATTACAGCAAGTATGTTCATTTAAATTTCATGAAAAGATGTTGCCCTAATGTTTTATGTAATAATCCTTCTAATTCTTTTGTCTCAGTGGTGAACCCTTGTAAAGATGTGTGTAGTCATCTATGTCTGCTCCGACCTGGTGGATACACCTGTGCCTGTCCACAAGGCTCCTCCCCGGTCAGCTTCAGTGGGAATGAGTGTGATGCAGGTGCGAAACACATTACTCTGCAAGCTGATACAGTCAAAGTTATTTAAATTAAGTTGATCTATCCACAGAGTACTGTGTAATTGTATTATTATATTTAGTAATAATGTTTTAAACATGGCATTCAGGAAATTCAGCCCCTTAAAATGTCATTGAGTTTTACTTCTGAGAATATTACCTGACACTTTTAGCTACTGTATATAATGTGGGTAGCATACTAATAACACCATGAGAATTATACAGAATTATACCAAATGCAATATCAAACAGACTGTACTTATTTGTTTGTTCATCTATGAATATCTTGATTTAAAATACTATCCTTTATATTGCAGTATAAAATAAACATTATTTTATGTTATTATTAAATAATGCTGTTAATCTGTATTTCATATAAACAATTGGCACTGTATAAGAATGTGACACAGTTACTACTACTACCACTATTATTATTATTATTATTATTATTATTATTATTATTGTTGTTGTTGTTGCTGTTGTTAATATTATCATTGGTGGTGGTGATGTTTGCTTTTGCAGCATTATTATTATATCCACTCTGCTGATACTGTTGTGTCTGCAGCTTTTTTGTAACATTGTGTTTGGCTCTTGCCCTTACAGCCAGCCAGCCAGAGGTAGCCATGCCGCTTGAATGTGGATGCATTAATGGTGGAACTTGCTCCACTGACAAACCGGGCCAGCCAAAGTGCAAGTGAGTCAGCAATAAACATTATCAAACCAAAATTCCAGTAATGAGTACTATCCTAATGGATGAAGGATTGAGCAATGATGTAAATAAATAGGGGCAAACATCACATTCTAAAGTTTCCCCCTGGGATCAATAAAGTGATCCATCTACATGTTTATGCTTGCTGTACATTACAGTTTCGATGATATTTTATCCCCCCACCCCCCACCCCCACAGGTGTCCATACGGTTATTCAGGAAGGCACTGTGAAATCGGAAAGTCCCGAGGAGCACCTCCAGGAACAGGTAACAAGATTATTCACACTTCCCCAAATCACTGAAAACAAGCCATGTAGTGTCCTTTCTCCAGTGTCTATCACATTAATGAACCACGTTAATGACAAACACATAGAGTGTATGTTTAACTCATCCACGCAGCGAAACACACAAACGTGTGAACACTCACTAGGGGGCAGCAAACACACTTGCCTGGAGCAGTAGGCAACCCTATCCATTGTGCCTTGGGAGCCTGGGGAGCAGTTGGTGGGTTAGGTGCCTTGCTCAACGGTATTTTTGTCTTGTCTTGTCAGTATATGGGATCAAACCAAAGCTGCCCCATATCTGATTTTAGAAAAGGTTGCTGGATGTGTGATTGATTATTTATTAAAATCCTGGTTCCTCTTTTTTTCTACTTGCTGACGCACTTTAATAGTTCCTAAGTTGTCCTAAGTAACCCCACATTCCTACTGCATTAATTATACTGCATTAATCAGCAAAGGTAAATGAAATACAGGATTAGCATTAACATTTTATCCAACTGCGTATAGTCCTGACACCAGATATCCAGAGTATAGTCTGAGTACAGTGAGTATAGACCTATACACACATCTCTCCTGTTTCTTTATTTAGCAGTTGCTGTGCTGCTGGCAATGACTATTATTCTACTAAGCGGAGCTCTTGCCATTGGGCTTTTCCTGAACTATAGACGCACAGGCTCACTCATCCCTTCAATGCCCAAGCTACCCAGGTACTCCATTACATTCATTTACCAGCATTTAAACTTCTCAAATTTCTTTTACCAAGGAACAAACTTGCATTCATTCTGTATAAGTAATGTGAGTACAATTACTACTGCATTGGTAAGCCTTTGTCACTCATGAACAAACATCATTCGAGTTAAGGCGGAAGGGAATACTAATAAATGCACTACTAGGTAATACTAACAGCAATGCATTCATTATAGCAAATCTGCATATCTCTCTTTTTCTCTGTATCTCTGTCTCTGTCTCTCCATCTGTATGTTGTTTAGTTTGAGCAGCCTGGCCAAGTCAAGTGACACAGGAAACGGTGTGTCATTCCGCTCAGGGGACAATGTCACCATGGATCCCCAGACTTTGGGCGTGTCATTCATTGATAGAGCCATGCAGTTGGTAAAGTTCTGTCATAATTTAACACTGTGCAGTGGCGTTTCACCTCTTTAATGCGCTGTCAGCACATTTAGGTTATAAGGATTAGCTGTGAATTCTTGGGTTAACCTGCCGTTTGACTCCAGTTTTGATGTGACAAGCACATTTTTGTCTTTACTGAGAATTATTGACATGAATTAAACTTTTACCCAATAAACTGGGCTAGTTGAAGGGAACTGTAGTTTTTAATTTGCCATGCATTCGTTTAAATTAAAGATGCACATATTATAGGCTTTTGTAACACATTGATTTAGCATTGCATTAATGTTTTTATAGAGTCATTGGAGAAATTAAAGCCTTTATGTAGTATATATGACTTAAAGCAGGTTGATTATCATTATGGCTGGTCTCTCACTCACTCCTGTTTAGCAGCCTGGCCAAGTTGCATTTAATCT
>JAOVVF010000047.1:19440657-19453836 GCA_028565595.1 Duopalatinus emarginatus
AGTGTAGGCTACAAAATGCCACTTTATTTGGGCTTAATGGGCCTTATTGTGCATGTCTTGTAATCTAGTTTTACTAGTGCACACACACACACACACACACACACACACACACACACACACAGCAACACAGCACACCAAAAGAAATTAATGCTATAATTTTGGCAGGTAAGCATTACTAACAAATTTCTAATTTACTGCTACTCCTAGTATGTAAATATTTAATGCCACTGTTTGAGTAAAATCTACTAAGATACAGTGATTAAACATCACAGTGCAAAGTAACATTTACTGAAGAGTTTGTATTTAAATCCACTGAGAATTATGAGTAACCTTTACTTGGAAATATGCTCTGTTAAATTTACTAGCTGTTTTTATGTGGAAACAATTTCCTAAGTGTATAATTACTAACAAGTTTATGATTAAGCATAGTTTCCCTAGTTTTAAAACCTATATAGTCATGTGGAGACACTTGGGCTTTTGAGAATTAATAATAAATAAAATAATAAATGAGGACTAATAATAGGCTTTTTTAACCATGTTAATAAAGTATCTAGTCTCAAGTCAGGTCTTAACATCAAGTCTCCAGAAATACAGATAAGTAAACTAGTCCTATTCCGGCTGTCACAGTGCTGAGTGGCATGTAGGTAGATTGTATTTTGTAGCAATGGACATATGATTTCCATTCTTATTTGCAAAGCAAACCACTCACAAGGCATATTATATATCATTATACTGTATTACAGCCTGGAACGGAAAAAACACAATACAACATACTTTATGAAGGTGAAAATATTTTTACTGCAACACAAAGAGTAATTAAGCAAAATGTAGTATATTGTTGATTGTGTAGATTTACTGTCTCTACTTAAGTCCTCTGGGACATGTTTCTATTTAGCTTTTGGATTTTTAGGATTTGGATCCTAATAATTTTTCCATTCATCTTATCTAAATTTATCAGTGTCTGTCTTTACTTGGTCAATTTATCACATTCAGTGTTTGTTTTAAAGATTGTCATTTTGTACTTGTACTCACAAGTCTCTTGAAAAGTGGAATATATTGCTTGTATTTAGTGTCCCTAAACCGAAACCCTCCTTACTTGATTGTTGACTTTAGGTCTATGGCTTCCTCTAAGTGGTCACTATTATAGTCTATAGTGTACCATACTCTTTTTTAAACTATGTTGAGTATGAAATATTTTACAACCAAACAGATGTATATACTGTATATTTGGAACATGTGACACTTTGAACACTGGTAAACTCTATTTATCTATTTGTGTTACTTCTGATGGCAAAAGATTGCAGAACTAATTTAGTGAAATTAAATTAGTGTTTTTTTAATAGTAAATACTCAACATAAATAATATACTGCTGACAGGTTCATGACAAAAACCCTGCTCAGATTTGCTTTCATTATACATGCATTGTAATCTCAGTAAACACAAGGCTTCTCTTATTATACAAACACTTACAACACTAAATCAACATCCCATCTCCAGGTGCTGTTTTGTTGATAAATTTAGTAAAAACATAAGGTACCACTTCTATGGAGTTATGGAAATGTCTACCTGTATTTACAATTCAAATTCCCTTGTTGATGCAGTTGTTGATAATACTAGTGATAAAAAAATCAGTATTAAACAATGCCCAAAATTAACTGAGGGGTATACAGTACATGAAGTTTTATGATTATGCAAAATTACAGTTTTGCAGTAGAGATCTATCTAAAAATATATTACTTATATATCAATATATTACTTACAATAATACGTATTATAATGATAACTAGAAAGTGCAGTTCCTGCAGAAACAGTGAGTGTGTTGCGCTTTGTGCCGTCATGTGAGTGTGTTTGTTTTTTGTGTGCACTCACCTGTGTGTGTGTTTTTATGTTTATGTGTGTGTGAGTGTGTGTTTAAGAGAGGGACACAGGATGGTGAGACAGACAGGAGAACACATCAATATAAGTGCTCTTGTGTGTGTCTTTGTGCGACTGTGTGCTTTGTTTCAATGTATGTGTGTGCGTGTCTGTTTACACAAAGGCATAAATACTACAGTCATCTATTTATTTACATATGTATTTATTTATATACCCCTGTATGTAAAAATCTGTCCCTAATGTCTGTGTGTGTGTGTGTGTGTTGGAGAAAGGGGCACAGGCTAATCAAGACAGAGTGACTCCTGTCCATGCGCTTATAGTCGTTTTACACACAGGCATAAAAACTACTGTAATTTATTTATTTATGTATTTATTTATTTAATTTATTTAAGTACAGATCCCCTAGTAAGACTCTGCCCCTTGTATGCGTGTGTGTGTGTCAGAAAGAGCCACTCTCAACCGTCACTAACTTGGAAAATCTTTAATCTTTAACCTCACCAAGACCGAAAGAGAGAAGACCCCTTGGTGATCACTGTGATGTAAAAATTATGTGGTGAAGATGCCCCAGTTATGACAGGTTGAACAGCTGAAAAAAATCAGAAAATGAATTTTCATGGCCCAGAGTTTAACATTAAAGTCAATGAGGAAGTTTCTGGTGTCTCATTCCCCAAAAGGCCTAATAACTCAAAAAATAAAATGTCAAATGTTAAGATCTTTTAACACTTCAGAGAGGACAAGTATGTCTACCATTTAAAATTGGTACAGTTTGAAAAGCTGCTCCCTATTAAAATTAATTGAGTGAAAATAAAAGGAAGGATAAGTGCAAACTGTCCATAATTTGACATGATCCTGTGTCTGAGCATGCCTTCGCATGGTGGCAGGGTAAAAAAAAACATCCTATTCAAAATACAAACAATATTAGCTAAATGGAAATTTCATGGATATTAGTGTCATCCACATTTTTTTCTAGTAAAATTAGTAATCGGTATCCCTGCCATCTCTAACACCTTACAGTGTATACCCTTCAGTGTTTTGTTTTGTTGGCTAACGTCTAAGGGCCTTGATTGCAAATTAAGCCTTTTTTCGAATTCAATGTTGTTGTTATTTATATTTTTTAGTCGCCCATAACAATCAAGTGGCTCTCAACTTCTATAATTTAACATATAACCACAGGCAAGAACAAACCCTTCCTACCACGAGCAGTAAGAGACAAATAAGCAGTCAGGTGTCCTAATAAAATGCACAAGGTTAGTTAATCATCAGATGTGTTACTGCCTCTATAACTATATCCTGTTGACTGATGAGACCAGCATTGATATATTTGGTCATCATACACACCACCATGGCAAAAGATCTTCAAATAGCTGTGAATAAATGAATTTTGTAAAACCCAAGTGTACTTAGTGAAAATCCCAATGCACATTTATTACCTTGTAAACAGATCTCCTACAAACTTCCCAGGATTAAATACAATAAGCTTGTACAGACCTATGCACACTTACACTCACAGGTTTATCAGCTGACTTATGCCCCAAGGAAATAACGTAAACAGATATAGAATGACTAATAGAAACTAATACCACAATTTCCAAATTCATTAACCCTACAGCAAACATATATTTTTTTTACCAGCCTACATCCCATAACAACTGGCCAGGCTATTACCTATCTACAAAATAAGGATAGGTCTTACCCTTTTATCTGCACACTAAGAATAAAATGATAATGTCACATTAAAAGTAGGCATCAGGCTCAGTAGAAGAAGTCAAATGTAGGTTCTGAGTTTGTTTCAGATTTTTAGAAACACAAATTTTACCCTAAGGTAATCAATACCTATAGTCCCAGTACCTCAACAGTAACAAATAAAAGTTGATAACTTTCTGTAGTTGTTTAAATCAAGTATGTTGACTTAATTTTGTAAATTTAACTGAAAGATAATTTTTTGACCTTAGGAGGTAAGTAAGTGGTTGTACAGCTGATTGAGCAAGCAATAGATTTTACACATTTTTATCACACTGTAAAAGAATTAGGCTTCTTGATGTACCTAATAAAATAACCCCAAGGCCCAGTGGGCACATACATATGTAATATATAATGTTATATAATGTGAGATTTTTTATTGTAAAAATGAAACCTGTTTAAAACCTGGTATAATCTGCTGCTATTCAAAAAGGCACAAGAACAAAGCACTTAACATTACTGCTGCTTTATTTAAATATGTCTGACTAAAACGCCAGATTTAAGTAACCACTCACAGAGGAGAAAAGAAAATACTGATAGGCATACAAATACTTCAGTTATTAAAAATCTAAGTTACTGACAAAAATATAATACACCTTATACATACAGTTAGCAAAATACACAAAACACACACACACACACACACACACACACCACAAGGGTGTTCTGTAGGTCATGATGTGGGAAAAATATTGATAATGTCATTTTCAGATAAATGTGCATTTCAGTTAAGTTAATTGAATAAATATGAATGTTGCACTGTTCATTGTGGCATTGTGGGTATAGTGCCATAATCTTAATAATGAGAATAAGAAATAGCACCATGTGCATTTTTAGTTCACTGCATGTCCTTAAGTGAATGTTAATTTCAAGGACCTACTTTGTACTGCTACATGTACTGATAAAACTGTCTACAGCAATATACTTTTTGTACACTTTGCCAGCATTTAAACATATCTCATACAAACTTCCCAGGATTAAATACAATAAGCTTGTACAGACCTATGCACACGTACACTAGCAGGTTTCTCAGTTGACTTATTTTAAATGTGTTGCTTCTATGGCTTATTCCACTGACATCAGACGTCTGTGTTGGGAGACTTATGTGCAACACTGAATTCGCTAACAACATTCATGTTCAGTGCGAGATCCCTTGTGATTGTTTCACAGTTCTAAGGAGTGGATGAAATGATTTTGATTTCTTTCCTGCCAGCTCATTTTCACATTCATAGGCTACTTAGTGGTCAGTGTTGTCCCTATCTACAGTCAACTCCATCTTGGAGCTACATGCTACATTCCTTTTGAGAGCACTGATTACTCAGTCCAAGGCAGTAGAGGATTAAAAATAATCTCTCCGCCGTGAGTCATCACTGATAAATGATGGGTTCCACTGTGCTGGGTAAATGCAGGAGTGCCGTGAACCAGGCAGGCCTGAGAAGGGATAAAGCCCATTCCTCTCCAGGTCAGCATTTCGCAAAGCTGGCTGAAAATACACATAACACGTAAAATGCCATTATATTGGCTGTAAACCAGATGCAATCTGTTCTATAAGCCAAAGAAGCCCATTCAATATGGCAAAAAGCATAACTGTTTTAAATAGTAGTAGTAATTATTTTGATTACGCACAGAGTAATAAATATCGGTCATCTGCAAAAGATTCTTTGTACTGCCATTTTCTTGCATCTCAATGGTCTCCCTGCCCCACTCCATTGAGACACGACTGCTCTTGGGAAATTCACCATATGGAGACATTTGAAGATCCCCACTTTTAAAGATTATTTTGTTAATGTCATTCTTATCCTTCCTGTAAAAGAAGGTAATTTGTGAAGATAATTATTCATAAATTATACTACATTATTTATAACAGAAAATATATAAATCTAAGTTAAACAGCATATTTCTATAGCCTTAATTCTTATTATTTTATAAATAGTCATACATACCTGCAACAGGTTACAACAAGAGCAATGATGACGATAAGCAACAACCCTCCAGCAGCAGGAGAAACCACCTTTGCTATCAGCTCATAAACTGTACCAGAGGGGTGAAAAAGGTTTAACTTTAAAAAAAGGCTTTGGATAAATACATCAGCTAATGTCAAAATGTCATGTAAATATCATACAAAACCCTTTGAGTTTCATATGTGTGTGGGGTTGTATGCTGATTAAGCTTATTTAAGCTAAATACATTTCCATAACAAATACCATTTTGGTATCACCATTTGGCATTAACATCTTGGTAATACCATTTTGGTGATTCACCATTTACGTGTTTGTCCACGAAAAAAAATTGCCATAGCATGCGAGATCTTAACACTAAACTTTACAAAAGTAACATTTGTTATTTTCTTAGGCCTAGGGAAATATAATAGGACACTTACAATTATTGCAGTTTAATCCCCCGAATCCAAATGGACATCTGAAAGACACACACACATCAAAATCAGCAAATTAAATATTGCACCTTGCGAATTTGCACAATTCATACAGAATCCTGGTACACCTATATTCACAGATCAGCCATAACGTGAAAACCATTAATGTTATGGTGATGGTAAAACCATTAAAAACCTGTGTTGTCTGGATCCCAAACGCAACAGATCATTCTGTGGACTTTCTACGGCATCAGACTAGATAGGCTAGCCTTCCTCCAACAGCAATGAGTCTTGGGTGCCCATTGTGCTGTTACAGATTCAGTTACAGATACAGATTCATCAATTACAGTTACAATTGTCCTTCCTTGGACCTCTTTTGGAAGGTACTAACCACTGCACACTGGGCACACCACTCTAGACCTGATATTTTGGAGATGCTCTAACACAGTCATCTAGACATAACAATTTGGCTCTCGTCAAAGTCACTCAGATCTTTACAGCCTTACACACAGACAGGTGACAAGATAGTCAGTGTTATTCACTTCACCTGTGAGTTTGTTTTAATGTTATGGTTGATCTGTGTATATTAAAAAATTTTTTTTACTGTACTTTACTGTACTGTATTTTTTATGTCGCTTTCATGTGTATCAACATTACATATTCGTATAATGAAAGATCTAAAATGGCTGAAGATGTTTACAACATCGATAGTTAACGGACAAAATGTCTGTGATGTTCCTGCGCTGCCGTCAGAATGGAATCTTGAAATAGTATTTTTTATTAATAATAATAATAATAATAATAATAATAATAATAGTTGCTAACAGGCTATAACTTTCTAATATGTAATTTCTTTGAACCGTTTTTTCAAACTATAAATAGTTTGAATGCCACCACATATTTTATATTTTTTGGGTCAGAGAGGTGCAATTTAATTTGTATTTTCTAATGTGTGTCTAACTAATCACAGTTAGACACAAAATTTTAAAATACTCTAAAATACTCACTTCATACAAGTTCCATTAACAAGTTTTGAACCATCGCCACAGTCTGAAACAAGGAAAATATCAGGAAAATTATTTGAAATGCACATACAGTCACTATTTAGTATTCTCAGTACTGATGACAATAGACGATCACATATTTTTAAACAAGTCTGCAGCTCCCACCTCTACAAGTGGTGTCCTCTGGGTTCTTTTTGAAATATCCTTCTTTGCACTGGCAGTATGGGGTTCCATCAGTATCATTGCACTCAGCATGCTGAGTGTCACATCTGTTATTGTGTTCTAAGCACAGACTCCTAACTGGAACAAGAGCAGTGTCAGAGATGAGAGTTAGTCTAAAGCTGATTTTATTTTTAATTGTGCATTTTTTGATTGCTCATAGTAAATAATACGGTAAAAAAACTAAGTGAATTTAGCAGTGACTTAGTAATATACCATGTACCAATGAGAAAAAGAGATATCTAAAACTGACTGTTGTTTAAAGGGTTACTGTACTTTGATAAGTAAGCTGGTGTTGATGCTTTAAGGAGCAGTGGGAATGTGGTTTGATGCAGTTACTGATAGACATCTGAATCTTGCTGAGGACATCAAAGCTGGTCACGTTAGTGGACATAGAGAACATGTTCACAACCTGCAGCTTGTCTGAATACCTGCAGACAAAAACAACTGAGTCATGTTTGACAGATATATAAAAGTACAGCTGTTACAATACAATGTAACAATGTGCTTTTACATAAGCTAGCAAGAACTATAACTGAGATAGCAAAATGTCTGTGTCAATCCTTTGTTCGTAGTTAGCTTATCACACTATATGACCAAACGTATATGGATACCTGATCAATGTACCCATACAGTATGTGGTTCTTCTACAAACTGTTGCCACAGAGTTGGTCGCACACAATTCTATAGGATAATTCTATGGAATTATGATTTACCAAGGTTGAATTGGACGAACTGGAGTACAGCTCCAGTACAGCTCCAATACAGAGCCCTGACCTCAACCCCACTGATCATGTTTGGGATGAACTGGAACACAGACGGAATACTAAACCTCCTCACACAACATCAGTGCCTGATCTCACTAATGCACTTGCAAATGAATGGGCAAAATTCCAATTCCCAGCCACATCACAGTCCAAAATCTAGTAGTAAGCCTTCTCAGAAGAGTGGAGGTTATTATAACAGCAAATGGAGAAATTAATCTAGAATGGGAAAAAATAGGTGGGTGTGATGGTCAGTTGTCCATATACTTTTGTCATATGCTGTATATTCAATACATTTTTATACGCCTACAGATATTATTAAATATTAAAGCGTTATAACTGAAAAGTTAACAGCTGTAAAAAAAAATATAAACTTACTGCAGAATTGAACATCTATAACCATGCAGGTTGGAGAGTGAGGCATTCAACTGGGAAAAAATAAATAAGAAAAATGTCATAAATATGCAGCATTTGTCAGTCCATCACCATGTTCAATTACCATAGCACTGGAGCACACAAATGACTATAGGTTTCACAAACTTCACCATATCAAATTGTTAATTTTTTTTTTGGACTGGCAAATTGGGAAGACTATAAAGTGGTCATAATTATAATACAAGCATAATTAAAGAACTATATTTAAATGTAATTAATTTAAGTAAAATCAAATTATGTCTAAATAGATTATTTTAAGATTAAATCTTAAAAAACAAACAAATCTAAAACAGGTTTTTGTACATATAAAATAAATAAGTAATTTTAAATTGATAGATTAATTTAACTCATTGCTTAAATTTTATAACAGCTCTTTATTACTTTTCATTTGCAGCAAACTGGTTAAACCTTCTATTTATTTAATTTTTCTTACAAAGGTCTTCTGTCACCGTGTTTCTATAGTCAGAACATATTCTTACATAACATGTCGCAGGTTCTATCATCCAAGACATTTAAAATGCTTTATTGACACCATCTGCTAATGTAAAAATTGTAATGTGTGAATATAAGACAGGTGTGTTTTCACAGGTGTATTCTCTGTACATACCAACTGTAAGATTTCTCTGTGCGAGTCATTCAGTGAACTGTTCGCACTAAAGGTCCCTAGGAACACCTTTGCTGTGGGCAGAAATAAAATAAAAAAACTTATATTAATTGTCTGCAGAAATCATTGCCATTATATCATGTACCCAACCACTGATTCTAAAAATACTGTCAGTTCCATGTTTATGTTACTGTTCAGCATCATTTTGCCTGATTTCTGTAAGGAACAATGTATAAGCCCCTACTTTGTGTGAAGCTTCGTCCATCTTGTAAATCATAGCCTAGGGCACATTCACAGCTGAATGAACCTCTGGTGTTCACACACACCGAGTCTCGAGGGCACGGGCTGCTCACACACTCATCTACATCTGCAAAAAAATAAAGGACATAACACGGGCCATCAGTCAGGTCCGTTATATATCAAAGTACTCACATGACCTGTTCACATTTGAAATTCAACACACATTAGCCGTGTATTAAATATTCGACAATTTTTTTTAACCTGGCTTAAGTGTGTTTGTATATGAAATGGAATAAAACTGTACATTCTGCCAGGAATGTTCTTCAAACAGACATTAGCAGAATGTAGTGCACCGAACAAACAGGCAAAAACTTTTATCTACAATCTGTGTTATTTAGAATTTTGACGTTTAACTACACAGAGAAAAGAACAGAAAATATTTTTGCTCAACACTTGATTATGATGGCAGTCTAAGAGCACCCCACCGACACTTCCATTTCATACCCTCCAACCCAATTTTCCCACATGTTGTGTCTCAGGTAGCCATGATTGTCTGGTGTCACTGTAATATTTTTTTAAATTGCTCCCTTTGCTCCTCACCATAGGTGGCTGTGGAATTGTCAGGATCTGACCTAGCAAGCAAGTGTGAATGCTTGTCTGTTTTGGCACGTGGGAGCCAAAGCACAGTTATTAAGACTGTGTAATGGCTGTAGATTCAAATGTGTGTTATATAACTGTATATATTTTTAAATGTTTGTAGATAGAGATCAACAACTGAGTTTAGGGTTTCTGAATGGCCTTCATGATGATATGAAAGTACCCATGTCTGAGCTTCTCACCCTCAGTGCAGTTTTCTCCTGTCCAGGCAGAGAGACACTCACACCTGTAGCCACTCGAAGTCAACACACATGCGCCTCCATTCGCACAAGTCTTAGGACTACACATGTGACCTGGAAAGAAAGCACAATAGACGGTATAAAACATAAGCTTGTACTAAGAGTTTCCAAAAAGCATTGTATTGAATTTCAGCAAAGTGGGCAATTGGTTGAACCATCATAAGATATTTTCTAAGACTGTTTTTAACAATGTATATACATTAATTTTACAATGCACTACAGTTTAACCAGTCTATGTGCAAGTAGCATGCAAAACATTTACTAAAATTTATCATAAAGGATATAGCTAAACCTAAAATATACAGTCTAGTTAAGCGATTCAAGAATGGGTAGCTTAAGAAAACACACCAGGAGTCAGGCTTAACTTCACAGGCATCTGTGTGGTTGTGGCATCGGTATTAGTGCGCTTTCCTGTTGTTATGACTGCAGTGCTCATGGTGGATGTGCTCTTATTGTAGGATGTAGTGGTGTGCTGCCTGTGTTCTGTGGTGCTGCCTGGTGTAGCAGTACTGGTCTCAAAGTGCAGTGTGCTCAGATCAGTAGCACCAGCTCCAGATTGGGATGAACTAGCAGACAGAGAGGGAGTGGCTGTTCCAGTGGTGGGGTGTGGTTGTTCTGTGGCAGTAGTGGTCTTCCGAGTGGTCTCCGTGGCGGAAAGGGTACTGTGTGGTGTACTGTAAGCTGTGGCAACAGTGCTGGCTTGAGATGGATGTGTTGTAAGTGCTGCTGTGCTGCCTGTGCTGGTTAGTGTAGTGCTAGTAACAGGGACAGTGCTAGCATCAGGTGTGGCATCTTTTGTGACAAGTGGTGGCTTGTAGGTCGAAGGTACTGCAGCTGTGCTCAGCAACTCTGTGGGTTCTGGATGACTATCGGTTTTAGATACAGAGGTCTGCTGGGTGGACTGGGACTCCTCCACAGAGTGTAGAATTGTGGTCATGTCCCATAATGTGGAAGGTGCTGTAGTTAGACCGGCGATTGTAGTTTCTTCCATGAACGTCTGGGGCTTATCTGTTTTCTCACCTGTACTAGTACTCATAGGATCTGTAGGAATCTCAGTGGTCTCGCCGCCTTGGTGGGACACATTGGTATGAGTAGTTTCTGGCAGGACAAAAGGAGAGATGAAGGATGAAGATGAGCTGCTGCCTGTATAGAAGCTCTCGTTGGTGGAAGAATTGATTGTGGTATCCATCTCACTGTCAGAGCTGTTGATTACTGTTAGAGGTGGAGTAGAGCTAGGGTTTGTAGTCTTAGACTCAAACTCTGATCCTGTGACAGTGGGCTGTCCTGTGTGAGACTGGGTAACCTGGGAGCCATGAGTCTCAAAAACTTCCTCTTGGGTGGCATTTGTAGAGAAATCCTCTGAAGTTGCCTCACTATGGCCAGATTCAGTAAAGAACGTACCCTTAGTGTACTCCATATGCTGAGTTACCCCTGTCTTCTCCACCTTTCCAGTGACAGCATGTGGAGAGGTCTCTGAAGAGCTGGAGCTGATGTCTTCCACATAAGAAGAGGTGCTGTTGGATATGATGGACAGCAGAGTGCGCTCTCCAGCACGGCTAAGTGTGGTAGAGATGTAGATGCTATCAGTGTTTGAACCATATTCTGTAGTATTCTGGTCTGTGTGTTCCTGTGCAGTGAGATCTAAAGTAGTAAGATCTCTTTCAGTCCTGAACGCCGATGGAGGTTGCCATTCTTCTCCTATTATAGTGGTATCACTAATGTTGGCTATTGTAGAAGGTTCTTCCCACTCTTCAGTCACTGTGTGAGTGTGTAACGCAGGGCTGGAGTCCGGCAAGTCAGTGGACATCTCTGATCCGTCCTGTGTTGTCCAGCTCTCTGTGGCATCAGTGACCGATCTCTGATCAGTGGCTAGACAAAAAATCAAACAAATTGCACAGGGCATTTTAGCATTGCATAAATCTGCACAAATCTTAAATCTAGAAACATCCCAATTAGATTACTACTTAGAGATGGAGACAGGGTGCATTTTGAATCACAATGTAAACAAGGCTTTTAATTGTAGATGTCAATGTAGCCCCTTCAGGATTAAAGCATAATCACTCTGAGAATATCAGAAACCATTGCAGAAGATGTTTTCAGAAGTAACTGCGGATGTAATGATTTTGGGTGGAGAACAATTGGCAGCCAAACCCGTCTAAGCTAACAAAAGATTGAGCCCTATAAATGGAGGCGACCTGACTCATTGGAAATAGCTGTTTCCTTCCTTGCGCTGACCTAGCACAGTGCATGATACAATACTGTCACTCTCTACATGGGGTTTATACACTGATAACAATGTAATCAACTGGCACAAAGTCTTGCCCAAGAGGCTCTCACATTTTACAAGCGGTAAACAGCCTTTAAAAGGGGAGGTAATCAAACACATAAAAAGAGGGATTTTACACCTGACTGCCAGGTTTAATTAACTCATCAAAATGATTCAAAATTACTTTCTTGCCTGAGAAAATTATTAATGGGCATGAAAAAACAAACATGCCTAGAAAAATAAATAATTAAATAAATAAATAAATGGAATGAATATTGAATGAATAAATAAACCCTGAATTTCTAATGTAACCTATTAAAGATTTCAGGGAGAATCTCCTCATGGAAAGTATACGTTTCTTGTAGAAATACTTACAATCTGAACATGAGTTATAGAAGTTATAATTTAAGAATATTAATGTAATAGAATACAAAAACATGAAGATTTTTTTTGTTTGTTTGTATAAAACAAGTCACATTTAATATTGTCTCATTGCTGCTACGTTATGTTATTGGTCAAGACAATTTAGTCCACAAAACAAGGTTAAATTAATTATGTCTTTGTGCTGAAATGATAATATTACCTGCAGAAACCGGTAGGAAACCCAAATATGACACAATCATTAAAATAATTAAAAACACAAATGTGTGAGAGCAAAATGGAATAAAAGGCTAAAATAAGTCAAACTCTAGTACACTTTGAACAGCAGCGCTAAAGTGTAAGACTAATTTTGGGAAATATCAATTAGCTGCTGCAAATCA
>JAOVVF010000047.1:19458825-19473802 GCA_028565595.1 Duopalatinus emarginatus
CCTGCACATTGATGTTTTGGTTCCTGTTAAAGGCCAAATCTTTTCATGTAATGGTTTTTACATTTCATTTATATTGGTTTACATAAACACACCATCCTTCTATTCTGGCCCGGCCCCTCTGTCCAATTTTAGAAACCATTGTGGCCCCTGAGTCAAAACATTTGCCCACCTCTGCCCTAGGATATCAGTCCTGTGGTTTGTTTTAATTTTATGCATTTAATTCTTTACTGAGCATCTCACTGTAATGAGCACTGTTGATTGTTGAACCTTTTTCACTGCATGCTGCTCTTGTTTTCTGCAAATCACAAGTGGCGTAGTGATTTTTTTCTTCACAAATGAACTTAGGTAACACGTTCAAACCTGCACAGCAGTGACTGGGGAGACAGCAACCTAATATGGAAAGTGTTGATGAGACAATGCAGCCAATAGAAGTTGTATAACTGGAGTGTGGATAATTTTTGACTCACCCTTGTATATTCCAAATATGTTTCTCTGTAATTTAACATACAGTTGAAGGCTCAGTGGATAGTGATTCAGCATGTGGAGATATATTTATATACCAACATAGCAGTTTAGCAAGAAGCAAGTGTCATTAATTTTTTTTTATTTACCTACCATACTGTACAAGCACCACTTAAATAGCAATTTGAATACATACAACAGCATATAGCATATGAAAGATTTCACATACTATAACCATAAAATGTGAATATACCAGGTTCTATTGCACTTCTCATAAACTGTCATTTTATATCATTTGGTTTCCCATAAGAGAACACAGAATCATGGTATACTGAAATAAGTACCATGCTTCACAGCTTCAGGGTCTCCAGTTTGATCTTGAGCTTGAGTCTGTATAAAGCTTTACAAGTTCGTATTTTCCTCCTCAGGTTTCCATACACTTCCTAAAGGTAGGTGTATTGCCTTAAGGAAATGTGAATAGAGTGTGCATGAAAGTTTTTGTGCATGGCTCAGTTTTCCCTGCTCTGCCTCTATCTTTACAAGCATAAATCAGTTACTGAAAATGAATGAATGGAAATAGCTCAATTAAACAATTTAAAGCCTGCTGGCAATTTGTAATACTTGTAATCAGTCACAAGCATCATCAACGGCAGACTCCTCCCAGGAGATTGTAGTCATGTCAAGCTTGTAGTCATGAAGACAGCTCAGAGGAGAAGTGCCAATCTAAGATCAACCTTAACATTCATTTGTGTACATTAATTTCAACCCTATCCTTAATCAGCTCTTCTGTTCTGATTAAGTTTTTCTGTAATATCAGGACCAAGATGAGATGAGGAGGATAAGGCTGGTTAGTGGAGTTGAGGATGAACCATCTCTTCAGTGGTGGTGATGATTGATGAATGATGGTAGCGGTCTCGGAAGGCAAAGTCTGTATTTTCCTCTGTCAACTGTCTGGTTTCCATGTCAACTGCTGACAAAGATGGTGTCACCACAATCTGGTCTTGAAGCACTTGGTTTGGCCTAATAGAGGACAGATACTGTTATCAAGTACATCAAGTTAAACACTGTGCATTAACCAAGTATTTGTCTGTTACGATGTCAAAAGGTCTTCTCAACTCTCATTTGCCAAATTTAGCACAGGAAATCTCTTAATAAGCCAAGCCAAAGGACAAAGTCATTAATCAAAAGAAGACACTTTAAGAGCTAAGGAACTAAATGATTATCCTGTACCTGCCCAGGGCACTCACAGAAGTCTTTATCCAGCGAAAAAAGCTGAAATGTGATGCTATACCTGTAAGCAAGATAACAAAAAGGCAATACATAAATAAATGTGTGTATATGATTGGGTGAATAATAAGTTATAACCTGATACACAGTGTTTTAATCTATAACTTATTTTCTACAGTGACAATGTCTGGGTTACTGTCCAGATACAGTGGACCTTTCTCCTACCTTCCAAAAACATAGTGAGTGAGAGAATGTGTATGTAAACAAGTGTAATTATAAGTGAGGGAGGCTGTGTGTGATTAGAAAGCCCATTCCAGAGAAAGCCATCCAAGCACCAACACTACCTGCTACTAACAGGGCACACCTGGGCTACAAAAACACATAAATTGCATATTCCAATACTTTTCTTTTTGGGAATACATGTGTTTGTATGCGCATACCTGTGTGTTGTTTCTCAAATTTACAAATAAATTTGCATCATGTCAGAAAAAAGATGACTATAATTATAAAGCAAAGTGTAGAAGCTATTGGCCCTGTGGCACTGATTTAAAACCCTGCACCTAAGCAATGTGTAGTACAAAAATTTGATATAATGAGCCGACATACTGAAGATGAGCCGAGATACTGAAGCACACAAAAACAGTTACACAACTGCAATATAACACAAACAGGCAATCCCTTACACCAGCATGGCATTGAAAGGGATTATATATCACACAGTTGCAGAATTCAGCATTAAGCTATTCCAAATATCCCACCCAACAGCTGCACAACAGGCCGCGCTTTGCCCAGGACCAAATGCAACCAGTCTGTACAGACAGTTATATAGAAACAAAAATACATAAACTGTAATGTTAAATGGCATTAATATAAAAATTAATAAAAATTAATTAATACACTTTTAATGATTTAATGTTTACTCAATGTTGGAAAATCATTTTACAAATGGGACCAGTTTCAACCAAAGTGACTCCCAATTCACATAATCAGGTAATCAAGATAATTACCTGTTGGCAAACCTGGGCTTGCGTTTCCTATGTAGAAGTAAAGGAGGAGGGCAACACTAATATTCACCAAGGCATACACCCACTGGATGACTAGCATTATCAAAATGGAGCACAGAGCCTATAAAATTAAACACATTGTCAGTTAATAAATTGTTATGTTTCTTATAGTATATAAAAATATATTTCAATATGCTTGTACTTACACCAATTAAGGAAACCCAGTGATTGCAAAACTTGGCATAACATGTATTTGGGATTGGCTGGATATCTGATCCATCCAGCTTTGTTTTTGTGTCTATAAAGAAAGATGCATTGATAAAGGTAGGCTAATGCTTGACCACTATCAAAACATTGTGTGTTGATTTGTGGACAGAGCATCATCACTCACCATTTGTGTCTGACATCTCCCCTGGTATCTGATTGAGTTCAATAGGACTTTGAGTAGGCAGAGAGAGTTTCCTCTTCCCTGCTGGCTCAGACTCGATAAGCCCTGTCTGACTGCTGGTCTCATCATCTGGGCCAATGCTTTGTTTAATCACTTTCTCATCCTTTTCCTTCTCTGATGGGCTGTTGCTGTTCAAATCCAGTCCAAAACTACTGCTCAATGTTTCTTTAGCAGGAACCTTTGCCTTCCTGCCCCAGACCTTGGCTGCATGATTGGAGGCTTTCTCTTCCTCTGTGCAGTCTGCACTAGGCAATGTAAATATCTGGTCCATGTCTTTAGTGAACTCAAGCAGTGTGCCATTGCTGATCTTGCTCAGGGCACCACTGCTGCCATAACCTGGGTGATTGGTTGTTACTAGTGGTTTTCTAGGGCATGGTTTTTCAATAAGAGGACTTTCTTTATTTTGTAGCTTGTAGCTCATGGCCACACTGAAATAGGAGTAGTCGATGACGCTGTAGGTCAGCATGAAGTTAATGGTAACAATAGGTGCCAGAATGTTGACCTGACCAATGAAGATAAAGGCCATGGAGATTAAACTTGTTAGACAGATGGCTGCTACTGGAGTTTTATTGGGACCCCTCTGTAAACAGAAAGTAGTTAGAGAATCAACATGCAGTGCATAAAGTGATTGGTGCCTATACTGATTTAAACTCATCAAAGACGATAAATCACAGACATCGTTTTTAAAGTAATGCCAGCAAGTAGTTCTTTTAAAAGAGAACTTCCTAAAATCGCAATCTCTAAGTTCTGATCATATATTCATTCCTATTATTAAGTATCTTTATAACTCTCATTTTAACTTTAAATATCAAATTCCACTCTCTCTCAGTTTTCATTCTCTAAAACTCTCCATGTTGCATAATAACTGAGTACAAGCATCCAACTATAACAACCCAGAGAAAACGTCTCCTCTCTGAACTCTGATACAAATGGTCCCTCCTAAATGCCACAGATTTTCCATCATCTCTTGCTCACAAACTCTGTGATTCAGGTTAAGAGTCCGTGATTGTCAGCATGCTTGCACTCCTGGTACTGTGTGGCACGGAGCCAGGCCAACCTGGGCTGGCCCTGGCTTTACTTCCTGCGTTTGTTCTAGGGCTTTGATTTGAAACAAGATGTCTCGGGCCCACTTTCAGTCCACACAGAAGACCCAGACAGGGTTAGGGCAGGGGAAAAGGGCGTGCAATATTTTTTCAGAAGCCACAATGTGCCATGCTGGCCCTTCACAGTATTTTCAAAGCACTCGATTGCTCTATAATTAGGGGTTCCTCCTTTTTGTGGGTGTTCTGCCAGACACACTCAAAATGGCAGTAATTAAGCTTCAAGAGTAAATTCAGTACAGGTCATGAAATAAACATAATCAAAGATATGTAAATCCTACAGTATTGTCTAATAGAAAGTTCAATTTACAGCATTTAAAGCATTTACATGAAAAAGAAATATAAATATAAAGAATATCATGCACTAATTACTGAAGTAATCACATCAGAGCACATTCACTGCAAACATCACATCAAAAAAACTGTATCAGATTACAAAAATGTTAACAAACAGACTAAGGAAAAGCTATAGAGTATATAGCTATAGAGTATATATATTCATTTTCATGATCAAATGAAAGTGCCTGTCAAAATCACAGCATTAACAGAAACAGGATGCAGTATATACGCTGTTCTAGCTCCTTTTCTTGTTGTTTTCCAAACTATGGTGTATTCCGGTATTATGTTCTTGCAAAAACCTCAATATAATTTAATTTATATAGGACTTTAAACAATAGACATAGTCACAAAGCTCTATAGAACTCAAATTTCAGCTCTGAGCTCATATGTTTGACTTCCAACACTGTGTTATTTTTGCATACACACCCCATGTCCCAGGAAAGACAGAACTGGGATAACTCTTTCTTGGGCGATGCACTGCAAGACCCTGGGTGCTCCATATAGGCCACCCATGCAAGAGGCTAGGGAGGAAATGTAGAGGCCCAACAGGAACAGGAAACCCACCAAGGAGACCTGGAGGAAAAAATATCAAACACAGAGGAAAAAAGTGCATAGGACTCTGCCCAGCCTAGCTATTCATCACAATAGGCAAAAAAATAAATAAATACATTTTTCACTGACATTAAAGTAAATAAAAATGTACTAAACTATTGACTTGTATACACAAGTATATGTAAGAATAATAAAGTAGAATATTATACCTGTTACTACTACAGGTAGTTCTGCTGTCTTTTTTCCTGACATATGATAAGTTTAAGCAGGGTGTTCACCCTTGTGCAAATCCCCCACTGAGCAGCTGTGGGTCTGCCAGTGAGTATGTGGTGTGTGAGGATCACACCCCAGCTTTTCCAACTATTAGTCTCGTACCATTTGCTCTCAGGGCATGTACAGCACAGCATATTCAGCACGAACTTATGAACCCTTCTGAGTTACCCCTCTTATACCATTATAACAGCAAACATTTTATATTTTTATGCACATTACTATAGAGTGGAATCTGTATGTTTACACCAAGGTAAACTGTTTTCCCCAAAACTTTATAGAAAATCCAGTATAGTGTTCTTCATGTTTATATCTCTTTTACACTTTCATTGTATTCTATTAAATATAATAATGTAATGTATATGTTAAATATGCATTCAATATATTATGTAATGTATTCTTAAATTAATAATTATGTATCCAGACCTTTTTTTGCCTTTGCTTGCTGTTTTATCCTTAAAATAAGTTTATTATATAGAAAAATGGTCTATAATTCCTGATGATACTGTACAGTGCCAAACTATTAAGAATGTACATTCCATGTACACCAAACTCAGTGATGCTTGCACATGAACATGTTTGCTTTTCTCTACTTTAAATCCAGTAGATATTGCTGTGTTTATAAGTAACGAGAAAGTTAAGCAAACATGATTTAGGAAAATGAATTTCTAATTTCTTTAATTATCTGCATTCATTCTGAAAAAGTTGTCTTGTAATGCAGTTGAGTGACACCACAAGCAAGCCAAAACTCTAAGACTATGTTAGTAACGTTAGTAATATTACCTTTTCTGCTATTAAGAAATCATAGCGCAGAGCATCTCTGGTACAGATGGCTCCCAACAAGAATACAAAGACAAGGTACAGGAACCACCTAAAAAAATCCACACATATATAGTACATAGATAAACTGAATGCTTAATAAACAAAAACCGGAAATGTCCATTTTACATACAAATATAGTGTACACTGTAATTTTTAAGTGCTTCCACAAATATTATACACCAATCATAAAATTAAGACCAACTGCCTAAACAGCTGTCAAAACAGCTCTGACCCATGGACTCCACAAGAAGGTGTGCTGTGGTATCTGGCACCAAGAATGTTAGCAACAAATCCTTCTGTGGATCTTCTGTGTGATCTGACCACATAGTCTAGCCTCCAACAACCCTCCACCCCACCCCTGATGCATGTCAATGAGTCTTAAGCTCACATGAGCCTGCCACTGGTTCACCAGTTGTCCTTCCTTAAATCACTTTTTGTAGGTCTAACCAGTGCGTAACAGGAATACCCCATGATACCTGGACTTTGGATATGCACTGATCTAGCAGTGATCTAGCCAAAACAACAGTGCCCATACCTGCACTAGTATTTATTCCATTATTATTTAATTCTATTTTGTTGTTCTGTACCCCTGTCCCCTCTCTTTTTTTAAATGTATGTGCAATGTGTATGCTACTGTGGTGCTGCAAATCCTTCAGGAACAATAGTCTAGATCAAGATTTTTCCCTCTTATCCCAATCACTCACATCCCAATACTTGCCCATTCTTTCTGCTTCAGCACATCAACTTTGAGAACTTGATAATTTTGCCATTGTAACTAGATAATGTTATTCAGGGGTTTTATTGTTTTAATGTTGTGGCTGATTGGTGTATAATATAATATAATATAATATAATATAATATAATATAATATAATATAATATAATATAATATAATATGTACTAAAAATTATAAATATATATAAATAAGGGCTCTGTAAATGTTGAATCACATACGAAGTGAAAACAGCTGCCAGGGTCCCCACGGGTATGTTGTGCTCAGGCTTCTGAAGATCTGAACTCATATTGAACCCTGCCATCACACCTACACACACACACACACACACACACACACACACACACACACACACACACACAGTTACTACACACAGAGAAACAGGGCCTAGAAAATAAATACTAGCAGCCAGTTGCTTATTTATACATGCCGCATTTCAAAATAGATTATCTCTGAGAACAACTGCACAATTTGTTACTTGTGTTAAATAGTCCAATATGACTACCCTATGACTACCTGTGGCAGCAGGGAAGAAAACCCCAAACACAGTGAAAAAAGTTTCCCCAGCTGTGTATGCAGGCAGACTGTTTGTCCATAAAATCTCCTCTGAATATCCAACAAATCCATGCTCTGAAAAATACAAATCAGGCCAGAACAATGTCAACAGTGAACAATCATTATGAATATATTTAATAATTACATCCTGAAACATTACTGTGCAATCCACAGCGAAATCCTACTAAATACGCTCAACAATAGTGTTGATGTTTAAAAGGCATGTTCTCATGCACTAAAACTCTTTATTGGAATGCAGCCATTGGCTGGAAAAACCATGGGATGACAATTCAGTTTTATTTATATATGCTGAATTCAAACACTAAAAGCCTGCATCTGATTTCCCATAAGGGCAGTGTACTATAACTGTTGTGTTTTTGCGAATATATATTTATGTAAGATGCGATAGGGTCGTTAATGGGAACATTATTCTAATTAGATACTAAAAATAAAAACAAGCAGAACCTATGGAAGATTTTTCATTCTGTGATGTGAAATAAGTCTGACCAGCTGGAGCTGGACTCTTCTGTCAACATGGGCAGGGCTCTGTCTGTGTGTGTGTGTGTGTGTGTGTGTGTGTGTGTGTGTGTGTGTGTGTGTGTGAGAGAGAGAGAGACCACACCAGGACTTTATGTAAGTGTCAGGAGGAGCACAGAATCTCCCGCCAAGATGCGTGCAAAAGTAGTGTTCAAAAGGCCCTCACAGCAGACATAACTGGGTAAATGGTGGAATAAACTCTGGGTGTGTTCACAGGCTAACCAACCAAGCCACAAACAGGCACTAGAAGCAAAACTGTGGTTTTTGAGATATCAGTTTGCTGAGCAGATATGGAAACACTCTAGTGCCTGTATGCATGCAACATAACGCAGCACACAACAGAATACAAAGCTGAGTATGAAGGCCCAGAAACATATATGTCCAGCTTCCTTATTTATATTCATATAGAATACAAGAAACCTCACCTGTTCAGGCTATGCACACAGAGAGGGGGAGAAATTTGTAGCACTTGGCCATGAAAGAGCATGGACCATTTCCCTCTCGGTTATCTTGTGATGGGAAAGAATGTGTTCTCTTGGATTAATGACATGTTTTTCAAAAAGGAAGTCACCACCCTTTCAGAAGCCCTGCCTGTTCCTAGCCTTCCAAGGCACAGCTCTTAAGAGAGAGCGAGCAGCCGAGCAACAGAAAAATAATAATATCAAGATCAAGAAAGTAAAGGAAGACACATTTATGATCGAATGGCTTTTTGCGGCTGCAGTAATTATGTAATGTTTCATACAACATTTATAAAAAATATATATATATAAAATAGCATGTATGCATTTCTGGGTCCCATTTTCTATAATAGACATCTGCTTTTCATCTTAGTTTTTGTTGTTGTGTTTTTCTCCTTTAATTGCTCAGAAACAATAGGAAATAGAAAAAGGAAACAGATAAAATAAGTGGATTATTGTCTGTTTTGTAACCAGAAAGGATTTTAAACCTTTTGTTTTTTTACAATAAGGAGGTGCTAAAGAGTAATCTAACTTTTCTTGCATCATTTATTGCAATGCATTGTGCAAAATGTTATACATTTAAAAAAGAAAAGGGGTACTATATTATGTATTATATTCTAATGTGTGTAATACTATAATATAGAACAGATCAGTCTATAAATGTTTTATGTTACATTCAGTATTTTCAAACAGTATGTTAATATATTATATTCATGTATTGCTATAAGGATGCTAAAGTCTACAGTTAATCGCAAGTATTTTTAAAATGATATCGTTAGATATATACTTTTTCAGATTATCATACAGCATGCACATACAAATGCCTAGGAAATATTAATATAAAATTAATTATATTTGCAGAAAATGCAGCATATTGAAATGGTAATATATTATAAATATTTTTGTTGTACTAACTATTATTCTACTGATCAAGTAGGGTAACAGTACTGCATGAGAGCCATGACACTTAAATACTCATACATACACACACACCAAAACCACACCTCTCTCTCCCCCTCTTTCTCTCTCTCTCTCTCTCTCTCTCTCTCTCTCTCACACACACACACACACACACACACACACACACACACACGAACCCCAAACAAATCACAAATCCTTTTACTTTGACTGAAGCCTTTCCTTTAATATTTTTAAGTCAGTGCTGCCTACAGCTATTTATAGTTGGAGTCCTTTTCATCAGAACTTGTGGACCAGGAAGTGATTTGGGGGCTTCAAGCAAATAGCTCAGATCTCCTTCCTGCCTGTTCTTTTGTCCCAGGCCAAGTATGTGGGTGAGCCTGGTTAACACCCTAAACTCAAAACCATGAGCGCATACATGTTTCCTGTCCAAAATGGGGCGTTGCAATAGTCATGCACGTTCTATTGCAGGAGCACGTTCTGCATACCGGAGAGAAGAATCACAAATAAAATACAACCAAAACAGAACTCTGGCCAAAACCGAATACATCACAGAAATTGAGGAGGAAAGCTTATGAATAATAAAATGTTTTAATATACCCAATATCACACAAAAACTATGGTCCAAGTCACTATCTTGCCCTGGAGTTAATAACGAGCTCAAATTGGCCTCTAGAATAAGAGGGAAAACGCCATTCATAATGTAATATCTTTTTCAGCTATAACATAAGTATTATTCAATGCAACTGTGACCAAGTTAATGCAATCGTCACCGGTGCAGGTAACAGAATTAGTGGTATAAAAAAATTGTTAAGCTCACAGAGTGTTTCACAGACTAAACTCTAATTTCTATGGTTTTAGGGTGACTCAAAAGACCAACAGGGTCAGCGGAAGCTGCTTAGTTTTTGGTGTGCCTGTGTTGGCCTTGACTGTCTGATTAAAAGTTATCGAATTGTAAACACACACACACACACGCACCCTTTTCCTGACACTGGCAGGTAGGCCGCCCCTGTGGCGCCCGGCTTGGGCCACAGAACAAACTGGTGCCATGCCAGCAGTGAGATCACTTCACTACCATACAGCCTAATTGGAAAAACCTGTACAAACCAGGAAGATTTTATTCTCCATACCAACCAAAGGCATGTTCTGGTCTCAGACTCAGCTGCTTGAAGAGTTAACCAGAAGATTGGGACACATGCAACAGTAGACATAAAGAGCATGTGTCAGATTTAGAAGATTTCAGCACTGCTTTAAATCCAGCTTTCTTTTTTTTAATGCTCCTGCTCAGATTACTCTGCAGCTTAACCCACAGGCAGAAAGACAGAGTAATATAGAGGGAAACAAAATCATATTTATGGAAGTCTTTTCTTCATTCTGGACAGGAAGTTAGTAATCAAGAGAACAGGAAAAGCTGGGCTGGACTTCCTGAAGAGCCAATGTGAAAGTACATACAGGCCCTGTCCTTTAGGGCCCAGGCCCTTCCTGCACACAAGACTTATGAGTAAACATAACACTGGATAGTGCCCTTTCAAGTCAATTTAACTGTCAGAGCCTTGGTGTTTGCATAATCTTAGAGCATTTGGCAAATAGTGTGGATATACTATAAAACGAGCTTAAAATAGTAAAAAAAAAATTATTGCACAGCTTTATTTTTCCAAGTGTTTCCAAGACTAGAAATATTTTGCGTAATAAGTCTCCACTGTCCATAATTACCTGGCATAGTAAATTTAACCCTGTGCACATCTTATGGTCAATAAATTTCTTTGACTTGTATTGGACTTCTTGAAAGGACATAAAATGGAGCTCTCATGTATTTGCTGGAGTTTATTGTCTCTGTATGCCTGAATTCCTGTATATTTGTTTCAATTCCTTTTCAGTTAACAATCTCTACTTTGGGTTACTGCTTATTTTGGGCCTTTAACTTTTTACTGTCTTGTCTGTAACAGATAAATAAACAGCAGGTTCAAAAAGATTATTATGCCATGACTGACCTGAGTATTTTACTGTCTGAATTAATGTCTGAGAGGAGGCAAAGATCAGCACAAGTACATATATTGAGATGACTTTTTCCACATTCATGAGTAGAGACTTGGCAGAGAATACCACCCTGTACTGGTCTCGCATTGATAACTGTGTGAATAATTCAGCAGTTAAACAGGTTGTTTAATAATATCTTTGAGGAAAGTCTAGGCACCATTCTATTTTATGTGCTGCAAACCACAGAATCATCTGTACCTCTAATTTGAAATCAAACTAAAAGAGATTCACATAAGATCTAATTATCCAGAATTCAATTTAAGACCTTTCAGTAAATGCCTGCAAAGGAGCCCTAGTTACATCATTATGCAATTTTTGAATACTATATCTAATGTTATTTATAATCCAAAAACTAGAACATGACATTGGTCAGTAAAGCATACTGTTTGAATGCTGAGTGATCACTGCAAGTTGCCTTATGACTGGAATGGATTTAATGGAATGTAAACTCAGACAAATAATCAGTAGGGAACATTTGGAAAGGTTAACATGAGAAAAATGCTAAGTATCTTTAAACTAAATTTTTTTTTGTATAGGAAGGGGCTGTACTATCATGTGTTTAAAACATTCAAGGACTAAGTGAAAGGTGAAGCAGGTGTTCATAAAAGTCAAAACACTTGGATCTGTTAGATGTCTCATGTAAAAGTCATAAAAAATAATCACAAGAAGAAGTAGTGCAAATATGCAAACAGATTAAAAACTACAGAGCACTCCGAGTCAGATGGGAGGTCACATCCAAAGATGTACTCCTGATTTTGCCAATAAAAAATGCAGAATGTTCTTCTTCAGTGAAATGGTCCAGTGGGGAAAATAGTCACATTTACACATTTTTTAACTTCCAAAAGTGTAGATGATCAGCTAAGATTTTTTTTTCTGAAACTGAGATTATTGTTTTTAAGGAGCAAGCTGTACTTGCCTGTGTTTAAAAGATTCAAGGACCAAGTCAGAGGTGAAGCAGGTGTTTATAAAAGACAAAACACTTGGGTCTGTTAGGTGTCTCATTTAAGAGACAAGAACTAGTGCAAGAAGAATTAATACAGAGATACGCAAGAGAAAGGCTCAAATGGATTAAACTACTGTGTCTGTGTTGCTGAGTCACAACAGCCCCCCATTTCATTACAAATAAATGATAGAGAATTGTGCTTATGCTAAAAAATTATTATTTCTGTGGTTTATATTCACTACCCCAAACAAAACCACTATATACATATATATATACATACACATACACACACATACATACATACATAAAATTAGCACTCTGCACACTTGCACACTGTCAGCCATGAGTGATATGAATACAATTTCTGAGTAAACTGAATGCAGTTGAATACCCAAGTGCATATACTCATGGGTGAGGTAGGGTGATGATTCTTCCATGTAGGTTTATTAGCCCTGTGGTGCACAACTAAAAATTTTACTATCAGACATTAAGATTTTTTACCAAACCATTTCTAAAAATACAAATCAAACTTAATGGCAATTGAAGTGCTTTAGTACCTACATCTACTGTATTAAATAAGAAATAATATTTAGCCATATCTGCCATGAAGAGCAGGTTCGGATAATTTGCATAGGGAACAGAACTGTCACACATCTCTGGAGGTAACCTCAACCTCTCAGTCTAAAGTGGGTTTAAGAATAGTTTGCATTTTAGATGAACCCCACAAACACATTATATAAACAGCTGAAAAAACTTGAAGTACTTTCTCCTTTTATTTAAAATTCCAATTACTTCCAATTTCATCTATTTTTATTTTCATATTTTATGTTTCAAATTGATGCATTCCTATTTCTCAGTTTTATGACAGCCTGCCTTACCTCATTAACAACTGTTTACCTGATTGAGGAACAGCAGCAGCAAAATTTCTACATGCATATTACACCAATAACCAGATATAGCTCTGCTGTGCATGAGCAAATGATACAGCCTCAAAAAGGGCTCTAATTCTTTTAAAAACTTAATATTCTGCCTATTAAGTATTGTTTGATCTAGAAATCTAACCTTCCATACTGACATCTACTGGACAACTGGCTGGAGGACAACAAAGCAATTTAAAACTTAAAAGTATAAAAGGGTGATAAGATGGAGAGGGTAACGTTTATAATTTTCCTACTGGATGTATTTAAAAGCAGGCCAGTATCAATACAAGAAATGTTACAGTTGCATCATTTACATATAGACTGCTGTAAACAACTGGCCATGGTTATCAGTCAATTCAGCTGAAAGTACCACATTTCTCTTTAGGTTTAAGCTCATACATTTAACCAAATGACACTTGAGTGTTTTTTTTTATGTCTTTTCTATACTATTGACATACCTGGATCCAAATGAGTGAAGGTTCCAACAACAAAATCCAGAGTGGATACAGCAAGGATGGCCAACAGGACAAGCTGAAGTCTGACAATCCACTTTACTCCAGCTAAATTAATCCCAAGCAGGGCCAATAGGACAGCCACAGAGATTCCCCGGACAGCCCACACACTCTCCACACTCAGCACCTCAGCTATGGACTCTGCAAAGCCAGTGATGTACATGGCTCCAGCCACACACTAAGAAAGAGATCGCCATATGTTAAAAAACACTGCTATTTTTCTTCATAGGTGTGCCATCAAGATCTTCTCACCTGCCCAAACACATAGAGAAGTCCAACAGTCCCTCCGATTCTTCCTCCAAGAACCATGGAGATCATAGAATAGACACCCCCATTGCCCACAGTACACCGCTCACACACGCCTACACCTGACATAACTGTCACCAAAGCAACCAGCACAACCAGTGACACCAGGAGCATGCCCAGCAATACCCCAGTGTTACCCTGAAACACGATGGTCAGTGTTTACTATTAAAAGAAATTAAAAAAAAAAAAATACTCTCAACAGTAATTAGTAGACATCCTTGTAAATAAAAATGTAAACTAAAAAGCAGGGGAAAAACATTTTTCCCTCACATGAATCAAATATATTCTGTTCAGAGTGTTAACATGTCACTCACAACAAGCCATCCAGTACGGAGAAAAAGCACTACTCCAAAAATGTTGATCATGCATGTAGTAAAGACGCCATCCCAGGTGCCGAACAGGACAGGTTCCCACACAAACAGCTTCACCTTCCACCATGGCTGAGCATTCATCTGAGACCCCTGCAGAGAAATACAAAACCACACCTTTTTAAAAAAAAAAATCAAGGGTACATTTTTCATCTGCAAACATCAATATGGATTACCTTTAAAAAATACAAAATTTGACTTTAAGGATGACTGAATATTAAATAAAGGTGCACCACATATTCCCAGGATCCTAACCCTAACCCTAGGATCCTGGGAGAGCACATGTGCAGAACTGGGGAACATAGGACTCTTATGTTCCATACATGTGTCATATAAATCCTGTTTTAGCCAATACATACATGTATTTTATTGTCTTGCAGTAACTATCTCTTTTAGGGTATTCCTACACCCTGACCTACATGTTTTAGGGTATTCCTACACCCAGACCTACATGTTTTAGGGTATTC
>JAOVVF010000047.1:19517019-19538126 GCA_028565595.1 Duopalatinus emarginatus
TAAAAAAAGTGTTTATATATCACTGTGTTGTAAGATTTTCTTTTTGGAAGGGTGTGTGTGTGTGTGTGTGTGTGTGTTTTAGCATTCAAAGCACAACAAAATCACAACTGCATGATGAAGAAAGAAACCAGAAACCTTCTCCTAATACATTATCAATTTTATTAGCTCATTCATTTCTTTTCTCAGGCTACCTGGAGGATAATTAAAACATCAGTGCAGTTCACAGCTCAGCAAGATACACACTTGGGGCCAGTTTGAAGACACAGATCACATCTTGCTTTAGACATTTTCAATTTCACCATTGAAATTGTCATGCAAGGTTAAATCTGTGTTCTTAAGGTCAGCCCCCTGAGTGAAAAGCCAAGTTATATGAATGAAAACACAGAAACCCTACAGAGCAAAGAGCAAACATTCTGGGTGTCCTTGCCAAAACGCTAGGAAATGGGAGCAGATATGTAGGTATTCGTAATATGTTTCACAAAGAATGTGTTTGCAGGCATGAACAGGAGGAAGACCAACACAAATAAGGCACCACAAATTTCTCAGCAAGACCAACCAGGGGTTAAAGTTTTCATACGAGAGGCTCTTTTTGCGCTCTGTCCAACACATGCTCACTTAAACTGCCATCAATTAGTAGTAAGAATGCAGCATCTTAAGTAAATGAGCTTTGTTTCAGTCAAGCAGGAAATCTCCACACTTAATATTTTACGTTGTTCAGTTTTCCACTGTTATTATTTCTGCTGGCTTTTACGGCTCAAAAACTAGATAGCCACCACATCTTTCACATTATGCTATATGTGGTTTATATCTGATTGCCTTTCAAACCGAAGAGTTTCAGTCGAGAGGTAGAATTGCACGAGAGTAAAGAAAACTACAGAGCATTCATTACTGCATGTGATTTGATATTTCTGATCAAATTGCAATAATACTGTCTGATAGATTTACATTTTTACAGATATCAGTACAGGAGACTAATGCAGACTAGAACTGATGGATTCATTTGAATGTTTGAAGTTGTTTACATTTCTATAATCGAAGCCAGAAAATTTGTGTGCTTTTTAAACAACAGAGCACTGTTTTGAAATCAGAGCAATCCCCCACCTGAGCAATGATGAAACAGATAAGAGGAAAGGTTAAATGAGAGAGAGAGGGAGAAAGAAGCTTTACCAAAACTAATACAGCTCTCAACACCTCCCTCCAAACACTTGGCTAACCACTGAAGCACAAATCAAAGGCCAAACCAGTGACTTAGCTTTCATCATGACTCCAGATGCTCTGTGGAATCCGGCTCTGATGAAGAACAATGAGCTACTGATCATCGTTTAGTCAAACATCTTGATGCCCCTGCACAAAAGATTGCCCTGCTGATATCAAAATCATAGTACATCAAATAAACTGCTCACATATTGGAAAAGATTTGGCCATCAACTGGCCAGATAACAGCATTCTATAATAAGATCAAGAGTTAATAAACGTTAATAAAGCATCCTCAAACACAATCCTCACTTAAATACCAGTCAGACATTAACACATTCTCATGCTATTCACAACTCCTGTTAAGGCAATATCAACAAAAGATGCCTGTGCTCACTGGGTTCTCTTGTGGATCAGAATGACTCACTGTCGTATTATACCAAAATCCAAGGGATGCTGAATACGATGTGATTCAGGCAGTCCACTACTCCAACAGAGCATTATATCCGTAACATTATTAAGGAATTATAAGGAAGGGAGTCTTTGAGTGTGTGTGGTGTGTATACATGTATATATGTGTGTCTCTTCATGTGTTAAAACGAGAGCACATTGACCCCACAGACAGCCCTGGGGAGGTCAGGCTCTTGGAGGTGAGGGATCAAATGGAGTAGTGGTCAGGGGTTAGACTGAAGCGCTGCAGGAGACGAGCTCTGTGCCGGAACACCTTTCCACAGTGGTTTGTGATACACCCAGCCTTCACCCTGGACAAAAGAAGAGAGGGGATGCTTAGGCTCATTTTTAAGTACATTTTCCTTAAATAAACAATACATCCTAAAACAACAATCTTTCCGATTTAAAAGACTGTAATCTTGACAGACTTAAATAAACATCTATGGGAAGCAAAACCACCACTGTAGCTATTTATATAATGAACACAGATCAGGTTACTGCCATCATCTTTAATGGAAAAGTGCATTCAGTCTTTATGATTCATGTAATTAAAGACACAGCACACCACACCAAGCACGAGAGCTTTTTGGGTCAGAAACTGAGAGATTGGGTAACTAATAGATCTGACTGCATGGGGATGAACGTGTTTACTTTTCTTTCAAAGTATTTGGTCCTCCATGGCGTCTCGGTCTCAGTGCGGTGTCTTTCCTCTTTCCTCTGTCTTTCCTCCAGAAAGCGCTTGTGCTCTGTGGCCTTTTCCATGTCTTTCTGTAGCAAGGATTCGGTCACATGCTGCCACAGTCGCCTGCAAGAAGTGAAAATAGTGCATGGTAAAACGGATGGTCATGATGTAACTTTCAAGTGTGTGAAGAAATGACAAAATATGCAGAACTGTGAATACAATAGAATAATTTTAACACGATCAAGAAATTTCAGACTATCTGGCAGAAAAATGTTATTGCAAGCTACTTGTGAAAGAATGTGGGTTGTCACTCTGCATATCAATCTTGTGGCTACAAGTAGCACGTAATAAACCATGAACAAGAAGGCTCAAAAACTTACTGCACAGTAAACAGTATACCTAAATATTAAAACCACTAATAGTGTCTTGAGTGTGCACAGTGGTATGTATTTTCCAATCTGCCAAGTGGTATGAGAATCCAGTATGTGTTTAAAAAAAACACCATTCTCCAATTCATTTTATATTATTTAATTATATTGACTTCACTCTCCCTCCTCTGTTTAGTTACAGACTCTCACCTTTCACCTAGCATTAAATATAATAATAGTTGAGTAAAGAACTAAGAAGACAAACATTAGAATAGCTATATAGCATTTTCAGAAAGGTCGATGACACTATAGTACTACTATGTAATGTATACTATATAATGTAATGTATACTGTCTAAAGTAATGACAAAAAATATGAACGGACCAACGTGATGGATAATTCTAGTCGAATAACCCTCACCTGGACTCATAAGGTCCTTGCTGCTCTTTGGGCCGCACTCGTTTCCTGGTGATGGGTAGTTTAAGGACATCTATGACACGCATCTCACCGTTGCTGTAGGTAAACTCGAGCACACCATTCCACTCCCCTTGCACGCGACACACCACAGAGTTGGTGGGGTTGTGCTTCACCTCCGCATTTACTCTGCATAACAAAAACATAGGATCTTATTACAATCTACATGCTCAGCTTTCACAATGGAAACATGTGCCACTCAAAAATTAGACACAGGCAGAGTGAGAGACAGAAAGGGCAGTATAAATGATCATGCAGATAGAGCATGAAAATGAACAACCGGCTCTCAGTGAATCCAAAACGTGCTCAAATGAATTGGGCAATATCCAATAAAAAGTGATGATTAATATATACTTACAGTAAATGACCTACAATAAACTTCTGAGAAATCATGTATTCACAATGACTCACATCACATAATTATATCTTTTTACAAGCTTGAACAGTTTTTACCCATTCAGTTTTGTCTCTTAGCTGTCTGAAAACACTACACCGTAATGCAGACTGACAGTAGAGTCAATTAAAGTGTAATGTGACCCCATGCCACTGACCTATGCAGCTTGCCCCCATAAAAAGGCTTGGTTTGGAAGGTGATGGCTGCACTGTAGCCTGTCTTGGCGCAGTTCACGTTGACCTTTCCGCCCAGCTCCACCCAGGGCACGGTGAGGATCGAGCGGGCATAGGCAGACGGCAGAGTGAAGGTGTACTCTTCACCATGCTCCAACAGATGCAGATTACCTAAAAAAAACCCCAACGACAAAAGAACTAATTTTGAACACAACTAAATTTGATCATCATCTGAAAGTTAAGAACCATTCTATCTGTAGAGTGCTGGAAAAGTCTAAATCCCAACAATGGCGGTTTACATATTTTTCCTCAATTTCAAGCAATACTTGGAAAAAACAGTCAAGTATTTTCTACTATAAGATTACAATAAATGCTTCACATTAGGAACATTATCTGCAAAACATAACACATCTAGTTCAGGTTTCAAATGAATTAAACCTCTAGAAATATAATATTCTTACATTTGGTTTATTGCAGTTGTATAATAGGAAATACTAGAATGTTTTGACTACATTCACAATATTTTCACTCACCAAATTAGTGTTTGTTGTGGTGAATGGCAATTAAAAAAAAAATGTCCAACATCTTAAGATCTGTAGTCTCCAAAATAAAAAATAAATAAAAAAGTAAATTAGCAAATATCCTTACCCTCTCCAATCATGGAAACACCAATAGACATGCCCATGAACTTGCTTTTGGTCCACACATGTGTGTTTACACACATTTGCCTCTCCTGGCATTCAGCATAGAAGCCTGAGACAGGTGGGTGGTGGGACACCTGCTCGGCCACGAATCTCACGTGATAGCAGTCTGATGCACTTGAGCCCTCTTTCTGAACATTTCCTTGAGACACTGCCGTCTTTGGCACGCTCCAAGAGCAGTGGAATGTTTCGCCAATGATTGGGTTGTAGGGCTTCTTGGCAATCGCGCCTTTGCGACCCTCATGAAACGAAGTGAGGTAATACTCCACGAATCTGATCATACGGTCCATAGGACTGGTGCCATCTGTGATGGCCACAAAAAGGTCTGGGTGAGACATGAAGTCTGCGTACATCTCCAGCAAAGAGCGTTTCTCCAGGATAAACGTGGGAAGGACCACCTACATAGAGGAAGTGCAATGCTTCAGTATTTTAATTTGGACAATAGCATATGTAGTATCAGTATGTACTGCACAGGTTAAAAAAAAAAACAAAAAAACAACGACAATGTTTTCTGTTTTACTGGTCAGCACACTATTACTGTATTCAACATCCACTGATGTGGGAAAACCAGAGAAGCACCTTATCTTTGGAATGTAGTCAGACTGCCTCTTATCTTAAAACTTTACCTTTTTCTGTTTCACCTTACAACTCTGCCCCACCTATTAATGTACATTCATAGGTGTGTTATACCTGTGTATACTGGGTGGTTATTCAGTCAGTGTAAACATACTTCAGTTGCTAAGAAGTAGTGGGTAGTGGCAGTATATTGTAGTCAGTGTATATTGGCTCACCCTGGTCAGGTCCATGCCCAGTTTGAGCTGAGAGAGAAGATGCAGGATGACACTACGTTCTTCCTCCACTGCTCCCAAGTCCTCTTCCTCAGCCGGAAAGGTGTCTTCCTGCTCCTCTTCCGCATCAATGTCTTCCTGCTCCTAGAATATACATTAACACGAGTTATTGTATTAATACAAACAATATATGTATTGATTAAAATGACACACCTTTATGGTAATAAGATTCTTTGAAGGTTTCTTATAGAAATAGTATACAGATTTAAAATTATAAAATGGGTTTTACTTTATTATTATTCATAAAGTTTACAAACTAGAGCCAAAGATGTACATAGTTAAATGCACAAATTTAAACAGTTTTTACCCTGAAGAAATTCTATGAAATGTCAGGAAGGAGTCATCATATACATATTCAACTCAATAAAGTCAAGAGAGTTAGCCCTCCTACAGAAAGGTGTTGATTCATATCCTCATAAATTATCAAGTCACAATCATGAAAGTCTTCATTTGCATGAATGGACCTCCACATTCATTGAAATTTTAAGCTAGGTCCTTCTCATGTTCTGGCTCTCCAGACAGCTGTTAGCGGTTGAATCCTACAGACATGCGTTTAATCCAGTTATAGACACTTCACAACGTGACAGTTTTTTTTGACCAAATGTGACATATCCTGCTAGAAACAGCTCAGGCATGGACTTGGCCTAAAGCTAGTATATTGACTCCATTTCCTGTAACATAAAAACGGCTGCAGGAAATGTTCCAAACACATCTCTTGACTACACCCTTGACTCCAGATGTTCCTGTCACTTCAAGACAAAACCAGATTCCACTGATGCTTTTTCCATTAATAGAAATAGGTGCGACTAGGTGTTTAAAGTCAGGTGTACTATGGCTTTTGTACCAGTAGAACCTGTCAAAACATTTCACTAAAATACTAAACACCAACATAACATGGATAAATGTAAATCTAACTGCCCCAGTACATACACAATATAAAACAAGAAACAAGCTGATTGTGTTTCGATTCATTCATGATTCACTGTATGAATCATCAGCTAATTCACTTGGCAGAAATGTGTGTATATTTCTTGGAAGTCCCTTCAGGTTAAATAAAATTCACTTTCATAAGATAAAGTGTATATCCAACTTGCCTCGCTCATTAAGAGCTAATAAAAGAAATAAGTGATGGTAGGCAAAGACCTAAATGGTGATTTTTTTTTCGTTAGGACAAATATAGAGGCTAAAGATGAAAAGAACTGTTTACATTACCATTGGCTGAACAAAAAGCTGATTGCTTTAAAAACAAAACACATAGTTATATAGAACGCCAGTCTGCTATTGACTTTCATTCCAACTGATACTGTATAACCAATTTAAGCAAGAGGCTGGAGCTAAGTCTGCATCTATTGTATTTCTTTTCCAGTAACAGGCTGCTCTTTTTAACCGCAACCATCTCCACCCAAGTTTCATCTTTCTGACAAGACTAATGAAAGTTTAATTCCAAGACAAACTCATTCAAAGAACAGCTGCAAATAGCTGTGATAGTCGGAGGAGGTTTAAAAACTTGATTGTAATCCAACTAGTACCATAGCATTAAATCATAACACACACACATGTTTGCTGTAGCCAAAAATAATACTGTAGCCAAAATTAGTAACAGGAAACATCACAAGTGGTCTAAGATGTAAAGCCTTTATTACCCCAGCAATGTCACAGGAGTCCATTTCCACAGGTTCTACAGCCGTGTCCTGCATTTTGCTGCTGTCTTTGGTGATGCTAGCCAGGGTGCCACCATTCTTCAGAGCGTCCGGGAGTTTGGGTTCCAGCCATTCAATGGTCGGCCCTGCGGGGCAAACGGAGCCTTGTTCAAAGCTGCTCATGTCATCAGACCCTACATGCAGTGGCAACAGGCCAATGGCTACCTCAGTCACAACTAGAACTGCAGGTGTCTGATCCCCTCCCAACTGTCCTGAAGTTCACATTCGCAACCCGAGCCCAGGGGTCAGCATATGCACAAAGAACTATACAATGCAGATCTGTTGCGCTTCTTCTAGGAAGAAGACACTCACAACTTCTGTGCCATTACAATCAGTAGAATCTTATGAGGGAATCCTGACCTCTTAATCGTACTGGATCTACACAGCAAGTAAAATACTGATACACCCCACTGACTGCTGGCCAGTTCGTATGTTCCTTTTCTTTCAGAGAGCTATAAAATATGTATGCTTGGCAAGTGGATCAAATTCAATCGTGTGCAGGAGGTGTGCAGAAAGTACAAGACCACCAGGGTCCATCTCACAAAATGGCTAGCCGCTTATGCAACAGATATTATTCTCTGGCGGAGATTTGGAGCAAAAAAGTTGTCCACATGTGTCAGTTGAAGAAAACTGGCTACTCAGACAGAAGATCACTTCATGCATTAGTAACACGGTTTCATGACAGCAAGACAGGAGCACAGTTTGAGAAAACTGGCAAAGCGACACACATGGGTGACGCCCCCAAAGCTCTGGTTACCTCCGCTGGCCTATCAGAAGCAGATACTGTTCCTCATCCATTATGGAACTTTATTCCACTCCCTGGCCTGGGCCACAGGTCATAAATACTACAAGAACATGACCTTGGATTAACTGATTTGCTACCAACGACACATGATACATGTACAGTAAAAATGGAAATCAGTGATGTTTCTTTAATTTGTGCCACTATAAAACACTCAAGCTGTGCAGGGAGGCTTTCTCGTTCAGTGTCAGGTATTTCAAGTTACCAGAAAGACCTTGATTAAATACAAGATTTAATAAGTCAACAGAAAGGATTGGGACTGCTCTGTAAGTTTATTTAACACGCCCAATCAGCTCATAATGAAACTCATGCAATAGATGTTGGGGGAAAGTGAAAGCATCAAGCTCTGTACAGCAATGATTAAAATCTGGAGGATGAAAATAAAGTATATGTGGAAGGCATTAAAAAGTATCTAAGTGAAAATTCCTGTCACATTCCAACATCTGTAGCTCTACAATCGGCGCAAATCTTTTACAAAATAATAAAAAAATAATAGTATAAGAAATGGACACACTTGTATTTCATATACTTCTTGTATAAATCATGGTACTAAATAGATCATGTATTTTGATGTAGTCACATGTTCATTACAGTGTAGAGTATATGTGTAGTGTTAAAACAATGTTAGTACCTCCAATTGGAACTCTGTGTCGTGCCACTTGCTGAAGCTGCAGAATCTGCAGGCAGTCACTAAGACACGTCATTGTGGCTAGAGAGGTGGCTTTCAGCAGCAAGAGGTCCTGGTCCAATGGAGAGGGATTGTGCGTGGCTGGCAGGCCCTCGATGCATTGCACAAGGTCTCTGTGTTGGTCCTGCGCCTGGGTCATCATCTGCATAACAACAAGCATTTACATACAACTTAATGAAAATGGCACATTGTTTGTAGACAAACTTTAAGTGAGGAACCAAGGCATAAGTTATGTAAACAGGATGCATCACTTAATATTCATCCCTGTACACTATCACAGCTAGAGCTATGCCCTCTTTAGTATAGGGTAAAGTTCATAAATATAGCATCACCTCACGAGCCTCCACCAGGTGGTCACGCAGTGCTGAACGCTTGCTGGAGTAGTTGAAGGACCCACGGTGGAACTGAGACAGACCCAACAGGGAGCCGGTGTTATGGCTGATTTTGCGCTGGGACCCGGGGGAACTGGAACTGCCCTGAGAGGCCGCAGACAGACTGCAAGTCTTTAGTGGTGGGTTAGTCTTTAGGATAAAAGCAAAGTGCATATTACTGTCCACTACACACTTACAATTAGGGTAACGAAGTGGACCTTGTACAGGACTGAACAAAGATCCACACAAATTCTGCTATTAACATAAATCCATAACTGCATTAACATGTTTGTTTTTTGTTTTTTTTTTAATATTCTCTTAATTTTTTTTCACCTTGCCCAAGGCTTCAGTGTGGTGCTGGGTGCAGATCTGCAGCCTGCTCACCCAGTGCTGTCTCTCTTTAGCATCAGCAGCTGAAAGGATTAGTGAGCATTAATAAAGGGCTCATTATACTTTGAATCCATACAGGCTAAAAGAGAAATAACAACTGACCTATTAAAAAAAAATTGTACAAGACACTGGCAGCAATGCTGTTCCTATATACAAGCCCCTTAATGTACAAGAAGCTGAAGTGTACAAGATGTTAAGCTAGTGCTCAGCTCTAATAGTGATGGGAAGTATTGAATTTTCCAGTATTGCTTCACTCATGTGTGCAGCCTTGCACATAATGAACTGCGCAAAAACTGCTGATTAAGCACTAATACAGCTGACATAAGCTGGAAGTACAGCCAGCTGTATACTTGAAATGAAAACATGTTTCGAAGTAAAACGACATCTTTTAAGCAATAAAGATGATGCGGTTCGACTTTGTACAGCATGGTGTATGAGGGGTTTCCCCCCCCCATCAAAGCTGCCCCAGTCTGGGACTGATCCAACTATCACAAAACCCTTTCACCACTATTATCGCTGCTCTTTATTTATTTCTACTCTGTTGGATGTCATGACACCGCCGCAGTTTTTTTTTTGAGCATGCTTTCAATATGTGTACTGGTGTGGTTTTTCAAAAAAAAAAAAACAAAAAAAAAACAAGGAGAGAAAGAGCACATAAAGAAAGAAAGGGCAAAAGACACCTCTGAGTTTGTACTGCTCCCCACTGATGGCATTGACGGTGAAGGTGTGAGAGTCCTCATCGCTCGGGGAGATGACTGCACCCGCTAAAGACAACGTGCCCCTGGGCTTCTGATGCCGTGACTGCTCGTTCACAAAATACTCCAGGAGCCCTGCCTCATTGTTCAGTACAAAGAAACTGAAGAAAGCACAGAAAGCCAAGTCAGTGGGGCTAAAACACCAAGTCTTGGAGTACTCCTATCCTTTGTACTAACACACCTACTTCCACAGTATTTGTGGAATCTGTATAAAGCAGGTACTCACCGATACTGCCATCCTGTCACCAGATTTGTGTACTTCATTAGATAACCATCTACATTTTCCATGTGATCACTACACAAATTGGATGACAGAAAAAAAAACAAGCAAATAACGCATTAAATAAGATGGAAAGATATAATAAATAATTACAAATAAATAATATTTTAAACATTCACCTAATTGAAAATATATATATATATAAAAATTATATTACAATTATTATATTACAAAAAATAAACAACAACAATAATAACTCCTAGCTTGTGACAAAAACTGATACTTCAAACAACTATGTATAATATAACTCTGTAATAATAGCCAAAAGTATCTGGACACCTGCCCATCACACCCATGTGTAGCCATTACAAAACCATAAACCATGGCAGCCGTGGCCTAGCGGTTAGGGAACCGGTCTTGTGACCGGAAGGTTGCGCGTTCGATCCCCACCCAGGGCAAGACATGACTGAGGTGCCCTTGAGCAAGGCACCTGACTCCCCTAACTGCTCCCTGGGTGCCGTGGTTTGGGGGTGGTTTGCCCCGCTCCAGGCATGTGTGTTTACTGGTGTGTGAACTGGTGTGTTCTGAAAAGGCTTTCCACTAGATTTTAAAGCACGGCTGTAAGGATTTTGTGCTCATTCAGCCACAACATCACTAGACGCAGTCAGCGTTCCAGTTTTTGGAAAAACTAAAGGTGGGGTTGAAGTCAAGGTTCAGTCCAGGCCACCCGAATTGTTCCACGCCAACCTTGTCAAACCATGTCTTCGCGCCCCACCGCCTGGAACATGTCTGGTGTTTTTAATTTCAATGAGGGGAAGAAACATTAATGTTACTGGGAAAAATGTCCTGGGTGTGATGGTCAAGTGTCCACAAACCTACAGCCATGTAGTGGCCTGATAACATGTATAGTTCAATAATATATAACTTAATTAGTTAAGATCTAAATTAAGTTCTTAGACGTTCTCCACATTTTAGTGTTGTAGTGGGTGTTAATGAGCTAATTAGCCGAATTTGGGAAAAGTCTGCAGGACAGTGGGACACTCCTGGACCAGAGATGGGGACCTATCCTTATAAGAAAAACAAGCAAGTAAGATGTATACCATAAGAAAATGTTCACAATGTGAATAATTGACGCTTTATCTAATGTTTAAAAGCAGGACACTGTGTTGACACACCCTGCTTATATATCAGGTGATTAAAATTCAAGCTCGGAGTGAGTCTTGGAGCGTCAGGTGGCTAATGTCTACCCAGCACCGCTATCACATATCAGTCAGAAAAGCTCAGGCTAACTCACCTGTACTGCCAGCTTTTAGACGTGGTCCTGAATGAGCTCTGTGTGTGAACATCGAGCCTGCCTTCACTTTCAGAAATTCGCATTCCCGCTGTTTCAACTTGCATGGTCGTTAGCTTAGCTTAGCTCCCTTTAGCTTAGCTTAGCCTAGCCTAGCCTAGTCTAGCTAGCTGCCCACTGTGGCCTCTAACAGAAGAGACTAGCAGAGATTAGACAGATATGAGCTTGGAGCTAACGCTAAAAAACAAGCCATTTAAATGTCAACCTAAACATTTATGGACTACTCTCTTTATCGAAACACAGTCTGACTTAATTAAAGGCATCGACGCCTTCATTCTACACAGATTAACACAGTTATAAGAAATACAAACAATACAGTTGTGAGGACAAATATTGTTTATGCTCCTTTTCAGCCCTGTGCTACCATGACAGAACACAAGGGGGGGGGGTCTACTCAGATCACGTGACGTGACAACTTTCAAAATCCAGTGCCCTACTTTAGTGCACTATCTAGGGGTCCTATATATAGTGCCCTAAAGTGCCCAGCTATAGTACTCATAGCTGTGGGTTACTGAATCAGATAAAATACCTCCATTTCATTTATATTAAATATTTGCTGATGAGATCTGGGGTTGTGGGTTTTTTCTTTTAGTGAACTATTTGCCTACTGCGCTTGCACACAGAGGAATGTGACCTCCGCATTTAACCCATCTATGTGTGAAACACACACACACAACTGAACACTAGGGGGCAGTGAACACACTTGCCCAGAGTCCCAAACCACAACACTCTGGGAGCAGTTGGGATGCCTTGCTCAATGGCACTTCAGTCGTGTCTTGCCATGTGCGGAGATCAAACTAAGGACCTTCCAGTCAAAAGACCGGTATCCACCCTATCCACTAGGCCACGGCTGCCCCCTCGCTCTGGTCTCTGTGTTCTCCCTTTACCCATGTGGGTCTCCAACGTTCCTAAAAACACACATGGTAGGAAAATTGGATGTACTATATTGCCCTAAGTGTGAGTGTGAATGGGTGTGTGTGGTACAATGTGATGAACTGCCACCCTGTCCAGGGGGTATTCCTGGCAGTGACAGACAAAGCACAGTACAGTACAGAGACTGCTTTATCTTAAATAGTCAATGATCTTAGACTTATTGCTAAATCTTGAATTTGAGTTCTGCATTTGACACAGTTGACCACAGCTTTCTAACCAATCAGCTTTCCCATTACCGAAATCACTGAACTCCTTAATATACTCATAACTATCCAGTACACTACTGAACATCACGCTACATCAGGACAACTACTGCCCACACTACACACTGACTGTTCAATGGACACTGTACATATTGTACCATATTTAACTATTGTACACATTTATTTTGCATTCATATATGTCCATAGATCATATTTATGTTTTATTTATCACACCTATTGCTGTCATAATTGCACAATGTTAACACTTGCACTATATCCATAACCGCACAATACTCTTTGCACTTAGTTTACAATTACACACTTGTCACTATTGAACCCTCTTATGATTTTGCACATCGCAACCTTTGGCAATTCTGGTAGACTGCATTTTGTTGTCTTGTATTTATACTGAGCAATGACAATCTATCTATCTATGTATCTATCTATCTATAGATTGTCATTGCTCAGTACAAATACAAGGCAATGATATCTATCTATCCATCTAGCTATCTATCTAGACAACTGAATTGGTCTCTTGTTTAACTGGTTTTAAATATACATTACATAGATTGTATGTCAGTCTTGATCATATATCAAAGAAATATGACTTCTTTTGGTGTTGCAAGATGTCTTAGTCCTTTTTTGTTCTACTATACTTATACATGCCACCCCTGGATAATATCATAACTTTATATTACCTTTCATTAATTATGTGGGGCAGCCATAGTCTTGTGGCTTACTAACCAACCTTGTGACCAGAAGGTTGCCAATTTGAAGCCCTTTAGCAAGGCACCTAACCCCCAACTGCTCCCTGTGGGCACGATGGATAGTGGCTGCCCATCTTTCTGGGCAAGTAACACAAGTGTGTTTTGCTGCATAGATGGGTTAAATGGTTAAATGCAGAGGGAAGCACAATAGGTCAATCACTTCAATTTCATAATAAAAATTCCAACAGGTAGATCTCTTAAATGTAACATTCAATGTTTATTCAAGAAAACAAAAAGAAATACAGTGTTGTTCTGCAGTTAGTTTTAACATACAGTATATGTAAAACATGTTGTGGGGTGAAATGCAAATATAAAAGAAAATTACATGAAACAAAAAAGTAAACAGCATATCTGAGAACGAGGTTTTGTTTGAAAATCGTCAAGCAATATACATAGAATTGTCTTTGGTCTGTCACAAATGTGTCACACGTTCCCTATAAACACCATGCCCATGTTTATTTATCTTCACTTGTGAAAGATACATACAAGTTTCATCATTCTACAAAGGAAATCTCCAGTGCAATGTAACACATGAAACGAACTGTGATTATGAGGTAGGGGTGTACATCTGACAGTTATTAGGCCACAGACCCAAAGATGTCTCCACATAATTTATACAAGATTTAGTACAATCTATTTTAAATTTGTGTCTAATCAAAGACTTCAATAGTGTCTGCAATTAAAACAGAACTGTGGTAACATGTTGATCCAGAATATTGGTAAAAAGATATTGATGGGAAATATTATCTAAAATCAACAAAAACTAAAGATGAACTCAAATAATGGAGTTTGGATAGGTTTACACTGGTTTACAAAAAAACAAACAGAATTTTTAATACACTATTAAACTAATAATTAATACTTTATTACACTAAACATACATTAAGCTGTAATAAAGCAATCTCAGCATGCATAAAAAAAATAAAATACACAAGCTGAAACGTGACAAAAAAACCCAAGCATAATAAAATGTTCTTTGTTCCTTATCTTGTTCAACGTATTTAATGTAAACAAAGCATCTAATACCTAAAAATATTAACAATCTAACTAATCCAAAGTGACATATTATCAGTTTCCATTGCCACATCAGTGTCTGTGTCATGTTAACAATTTTAGCACTCTTTAAACCTGTAATTAAAAAACAGCTTTTTCAGTCCACCAGTGAAATGACACATGGACACATACAGTGACAGAGACCTCAATTCCACGCCACCTTCAAGTAGTATAAATAAATTATGGAAAGGTAGGATTTCTTGTGCATTATAAGCTCTTGTTCCTGGCTTCAGTAGGAATAGACGTCTGGGACTTATAAGGCTTGTTCAGTTATATTTTATATATTAGTATATAAACTGCACGTTTAAAAACACTGTACTGCCTTTCCATAAAAAGCAATTATAAACCATTAAAGTGTAGCTAGATTTATTTTCTATTCATTGTTTTTATTTTCAGGACTAAAAACATTGTTAGTAGTCAAGTGAACTGTCATCACAGACATGAATAAAATAAGCAAAGTATGTTAGTGATGCTGTACCATAATACATTATACAGAGTAACTGCACAATATGCTATCAAATAAAGATATGCAGATAACTTAATTTTGTCTGATAAATGCAAGCTGCCAAATTGACATTCTATTAGGGAAACATATCTTTTAATAAACCGAAATGTTTTATTAAATATGGTAAAAAAAAAAAAACTTCACTTATAAATTAAGTAAAATAAATACATAAATTATAAAACAGACTTTTGAAAAAATGACATAAATAAAATAAACTGAAACTGAACTTAATGTTCAGTAATAATATTCTTTTCTTCACCAGTTTTTCACCATACTTTTTACCCTTGAATGTTGTATGTGCAAGCTGAACTATAAACACTTTTATAGTATTAAAATAGAAAAGAAATGTAGATAATCATTAAAACAAAAAGTGATTTACAATCTGAGATTTCTACAAATTATCAAATGCTTTTGCAAAGTCTTTTGTCTTTACACAATGTCAGATATCTGGCAGTCACTCAAGTAGTAAGCATACTGTAGGGTTAAGAAGTTAAAAAGAGAAGAAACGCAGAAATGTTAAAAGATCTTCAATAAAGATCTAGAGCCTGCAGTTTATAAAACTAGCTATAAACTTGGTTTATGATGTGCTGGTCCATTCAACACATTATGACAAACCTGTAACCCTTAGGCTAACTAATATTAAAAAGCAAATATTTAACATGAAGTGTAAAAAAATTAAAGAAAGATAAGAAAACTTACATTCTTCATACTTTTAAGTATGGTCTTTGTTGTGATAGAGTGATAATAATGGTAATGCCATTTTTTGGATAAATATAACAATAATCTATTCAGATATTCAGAGTAATATAAAAAAAATACTAACTTACTAACTGGGAGTTAAGAATGTGCATGATTACACTGCAAAACTGGCCTATTGGTTTTTCAAATTAGTGCATCAGCTGTTATATCAAATAATTCTTACAGTCCTTGTTTAATTAAAATGTACAATTTTAAAGCCTAGGACACAGTTTAGGACACTGCTTACTTAAATAAATACAAAACTTCATAGTAAATATATCTATAAAAGTGAATTGTGAGCTACTTAGGGTTTTTTCCCCTTTTTCTTACAGTATATGCCAATTCAAACAAACATTACCATTAAATATAGAGCTTGGACCTTTTACACTTAAGAGGTTTCTCTTGGATTTGTCTGAGCCACTTTATATACAGACACACCACACACATTCACATTCACTGATCCACAACCGATAAGCACTGCCATTACAAAAAAAAAAAAAAAAAATCGCCTTCATCGACTCTAGAAAAACGCTACGGGTCCTCAGGAGATATGTAGAAGACGTCACAAATTAGCACCAGCATTTTTTAGGTCACCTGCTGCACGCCTGCTTGTATGACTATGGCTTCTGGTCTCGAATACAGCTTACCGGCACTTGATATCAAGACAGACCACAGTGCAGTCAATGGCTTTTTCCAACCAACTCTGACTACAGCCTTCATCATGTTCAACAGGAAAGATGACGGTCTACACCGATACAATAACACTGAGCACTGCTTTCCCTGCTAATAAGAATATCACCAGTAAGCCTGCAGGAGTGGGATACCCACATCCTCCTTGCACTTACACCATTACACTGACCAATTTTAATTTCTCAGACACAGCAAGAAGCCTGCCAACAACGGAATGAGATTGAACAGGAGCCGCCACAAAGTCACCACCAAACCTGAAGAGCTGGAGCAGGGGTCTATGCGAAGAGTGCGAGTAGTGTTGATTGGTGGGAGCTCGTGAGGAAGAGGGCAGTGGCTGCAGAAGTTTGAGCAAGCAGGACAGATCAGCTGGCCACTATACACCCACTCATTCATCCTCACATTCACATTAAGCACCTGGCCAGCATACACACATTGGAAGCTCTGATCCTGCACCCACACCTGTAAACCCTCTGCTGAGCATGATGTCTAGGGAAAGAAAACAAACATTTACATTTCATTTATGGCACTTGGCAGATCCCTTTATCCAGAATGACTTATGAAGTCACTATCAATATTTACATCCTGATACATGTTCACTAGGTCACATCTTTTTTTGTTGATATTGTTTTTATATATAGTACTAACTTAAACACATCTAGCTCTGCATGCTCACTGAAAGTGTCACAGACATAATGCGTGCACAACCACTGCGGCAATATAGTTCAAAAGAATATAAAAAATATGTTTTTGTTAAACAATCAATTTTCAAATCAAAAATTTTACTTAAAAACAAGTTGAAAATAATTAGAAAAAAAGGAGGGAAATAATCAGAAATTATGATTATTTTAACTAACACACCTTATAGCAGCCACTTCCCCAGTCTGGGTAGGTCATACGTTTATTACACTGCTCCATGATGAAGGGTGACTTCTGGTATAGACATATAGAGTCAGGACCGTATTCTTCAGCCGCGTAATTCCTCCATGAGTCTGCATTAAAACAACAAAAAAAATTGGAAAACAACTTTAAATTTATTGTATTTTAATTTTAATTAATTTATTTATTTATAATAATAATAATTATTATTATTATTATTATATAATATTTATTAATATAATAATAATTATTATTTTATATCTCACTCTATCGATTGTCTCACTGTAGTCCAGATAACTACTGTGCCTGGTTCCTATTCAGTATGTTACGACAGTATCAATGATTGGGACGAAGTTTCCATAAATAAACTAGACTATATGGCCAAAGGTTTGTGGACACTTCACCGTCACATGTTATAATAGCTGCTTTCCACAAGAGTTTGGAACATGGTTGTGGGGATTTTTGATCATTTGTCCACAAAAGCATTCGTGAGGTCAGGCAATGTTGGACGAGGAGGACTGAGCTACAGTAAGCATACTACTTAATCCCCAGTGTTCAGAGGGTTGAGGTTCACATAATGTGTCTAAAACTTTTCCTGGCTAAGTGGGATATGCTTACACAATGTGATTTCCTCACACATTTAATGACACTTCACAGAACAGTTTGTTGGACAGCCACATGCTATAGTGAAACAGCTGTAACAGATTAGTTTGTAATCTGATTGATCTCAGTCTGAAACCCAACTGTAAAATACTATAAATTTAATTTGTAGTTTAGATAAATGCTGAATAGAAAGTTCAGGAAAGCATGAAGATTTCAGCATGTTGGGGAAGGGAGAGGTGGTAGTTATGTGGTTAAAATGTTACCAATTGGAAGGTTGTGACTATCAAAACTGCCAAGATGTCAATGCCTGGCAAAGCTATTAACTCAACTCAACTCAACTCAACTCAACTGCTCAGTTATGTTAAAACAAAAAGAGATAAATGTAAATCCTTCTGGAGAAGAGCATCTGCAAAATACCATAACTGAATAATGTTAAACTTCATGAAGAATGACTAAACATGGCAAAGGTGCTCACAGTACCCATAGTGCCTTGTGCACATGAATGTGAGTAAAGGCAAATTTCGAACAGGGCTGTTGTCTTACCCGGCTGGTTTTCCTGAATTCTGCAGAAGGAGCTGCGCTGGTACTCTCCACTCAGATGCCAACTGAACTCCTGACTGAAAGGGCAAAAGTCTGCAATCTCCACTGAACCTCCATATAAGGGCAAATCCTCTTCAGCCACTCCAGGGATATCATCAAAAAACTGTAGACAGAACCACACACATGAAAACTCAACATAAACCAAACAAGATTTATTTGGGTAATACTACTATTGGGAAACTGTGAAGATCAAAATTACATTTGATGCTTAAAAAGACTTTAACTCTTGTATATGCCTCTGTGGTATATCTGGTATTATGTTGGCCAAATATTGCCACATTATTTGTATTTTACCTGATATTCTCGAGGCAGGGGCTGAGGATATTTCTGCAGGTTGCATACAGCCACTGCCAGCTGGTCCTGCCTGCAGGAGAGCTGTAGAGGCATGCCTCGCACAGAGTCACAGTATGGGGTCAGCGTGGGCCTTCTGCACATAACACATTCACAAACAACTTCACTGTAAAGCCTCGGAACTAAAATCTTCTACCTAGCTGTTTATGTACTGAAGCCATTTAGCCATAAAAAAGAGGATAAAATGGCAACAAAATCTAAATATGTCACAAAAAAATTAATATGCCTGTAAATTTAAACACAATAAACTGGAAGAAACAAACAAATATATGAGCAGGCTGTTAAACCTGGTATAATTACAGTATGTATATTTAAGTCTTTAAAACACTTCACAAATTTTTACATTACTACTGTTCACAGAGACACAGTAGTTCATCAACATGCAATATAAAACCACATTAAATCACACAACCAGCACACAGATAACGTGAATAACACTGATTGTCTTGTTACAATGGTCACAATGTGTGATACATTAAATGGCAAATAAACAGTCAGTTCTCAAAGTTTAATGGTCCAAGGAAGGACAACCAGAGAACCAGCAACAGCGTCAAAGGCACCCAAAGCTCAGTGAGGGCTAGCCCATCTGGTCTGATCCCAAAGAAGAACCACAAAAGGATCTGTTGCTAACATGTTGGTGCCAGATACCACAGCACACCTTCAGAGGTCTTGTAAAGTCTATGCTTTACAGGTCAGAGTTGTTTGGTGGCTGTCTTAGCAGGTGGTTTTAATGTTACTGCTAATCAATGTATATGAGCATAGTGCTCATATCTAATGAGCAGTGCAATATAGGAAAGAAAATCTACAAAAGTATAACAAAAAATAAATAAAATACAAACATACTTCACATATAACTTACGTTTTACGTTGCTGGTCAATCCAGAATTTACAGCTTTTCATCACAAAGTCACAGCCCAAACCTTTGCCCCATTCTAAGTTTTCTGCCATACTGTAATTGGCTCTGTACCACCTACAAAAAAGCAACAAGAAATTTACAGCATAAATAATAATAAATAATACACACCCATAGTTTGCAGACCTTCCTTAAATTGTTGCCACAACTATATACAATAACTCAGTAATGCTCTAGGTCTGAATTTGGGCGAATCCCCACAGCCATGCTCCAAACTCTTATTGAAAACCTTCCCAGAAAAGCAGAGGTTATTGAAGAGCAAAGAGCAGACAAATTACTAAAGAGGTATTTACAAATGTGACAGTCAGGTGTCCACAAACTTTTGGTTAGGTAGTACATCATATTAAATATATTTTTTTTATGTATATGTATACCACACAATCACAAGCATAGTCCTGGATAATAGTCAATTGTACATGATGCATGACAAAGTACACAATCACTGCGCATCCTCCACATACTGCTCACAGTACTAAAGATAAAATACCAGAACTCCACATTATATAACATCTATATTTATATTTACCCTGTATCTTCCATAATAGCCAGGGTTATCCTTGAGAATACTCTGTTCTGTGTATGAGATCCAGTCATCGCTTCATTCTGCCGAGGCAAAAAGAAAAGGTGCCGATTAAACATCCATTAATTCAAATACAAATTTAAATTCAGTTTATTAGTTAAACTATAGGCTTTTAACTATAGACAATGCCACAAAGCACATTTACAGAAATCCAGATGTAGATTTAGATCCCTAATTAACAAGAAAGACGAGACAGTGGAAATAAAAACTCCCTGAGATGACATGAGGAAGAAATTTTAAGAGGAACCAGCCATGACATAAAATTCACAGTAGCACAGACAGGTGAAGTACATTCATCATAACACTGATCATCTTGTTACAACAACACCTGTAAAGAGGTAGGATATATTAGACAGCAAGTTAACGGTCATTTCTCTCACAGCAGGAAAACTGCAAGGAATTTTACAAAAACCAAGTTGTGATTCTTAGACAACCGGGTCAGAGCATCTCCAAAACTGCAGGTCTTCTGGGGTGTTTCTGGTATGCAGAGGTTAGCACCTATCAATAAGAGGTCCAAGGAAGGACAACTGCTGGCCCGGTGACAGGGTCACGGGCACCCAAGGCTCACTTAGGGCATGGAGGCTAGACTGTCTGGTTCAATCCCAAAGAGGATCCACATGATGTTCATGATATGGTGGCAGATATCACAGCTCACCTGTAGAGGTCCTGTGGAGTTCATGCCTCGACAGGTCAGAGCTGATTTGGCAGCTGTTTAGGCAGGTGGGGTTAATGTT
>JAOVVF010000047.1:19549656-19561769 GCA_028565595.1 Duopalatinus emarginatus
ATACTACATGACACTTTTCTAGTAGGATTCTGGTCTGAGTTCTTGAATCCTGATTTACCTTTACTAGTTTCAGATACTCCTAAAATTTAACTAAGCACTCTTGTAAGTTGCTCTGGATAAGGGTGTCTAAATGCCAGAAATGTAAATGTAAATGTAAATATATATATATATATATATATATACAAAAAGGATATTAATAACAATATATTTCACTATTAAAACATGATCTCTTCCACTGTCTCTAAACTTACATTCTCCTGTTCTCTTCTTGCTTAAAATCGCTCCTACCAGTTGAATCAATGTCTTCGTTTAAATGTGTATTTACAGTTGAAATTTTAACTATTCCAACCATATTTTTATGATAGGTCACGTGACAGCTAGATACATATGGGCCTGAGATATATGGTTGAACCTCAAAAGTGGCATCAGCAATGATATACATACTGTACATATGTCACTGATATATGAAAAGATAATATAAGCTGATATATAAGATGATATAGCTGAACAGCTTGTTATTAGCTTGTGGACCCTTGCCACTTAGCTTAGAGAATCAGCCATCAGCCCCTTCCCTCTGTGACACCAGTGCAGCCACATTTATACATAGGACCTACTATACAAATACACAATTGAATATTAATAAATTAAAGTAAAAAAAAAAATCTATCTATGTTAGTAAGGGTTTGCTTTGCTTTGTTTTTATTATTTTCCCCAATTTGAAATAATAATGAAACCATTAGCACATTGCCCTATTAAATTGTACACATAAAACAATTTAAAGATAAACACCTAGTGCTGATAAGTTTGGTACAAATATAAAGCACTGAATTAAGTTCAGATTAGGTACCCTTTTCAAAGAATCCCCCTTTTTTTGTATTGTGAGATAAATTCTAACCTGTTTGTTCACATACCATATATTGGAACACTCCTTTTTAATTCAGTGCTTAGATACCCAACATATAGAGGACACAAGCCATAATAGACAGTAAAGCCTTATTTGTGCAACTGTGCTCGAACATACTTAGCTGAGTTGCAAGCATCTACCAAGGCAATAAAAAAAAATTGGACAGACAAAGTAAGAATAACATATTATACACATAAATAAATTAAACCATTTTATTTAGCCACACAATTAATAATTTATATAGCTAGAAAACAATTCTAATATGATATGTTATATATAAACATATAAAAGATTTTAATTGGTTTGCACAGGCTGCTGTAGATTTGCTTATGAAACATCTTCATGCACTAGTCAGAGTCAGAGCCGCTCCCAGAATGCTGTGGGAAAGATGGCATTCATTAAAACATATAAAGAATTTTGCTTCAGTCACAATTCTCTTGGTTGAACTACTGTATATTTATACTATATGTCACATATATGTTCTCACCTTGCCACCCTTTCCGTGTTTCTTCCCATGTTTGCCATGACCATGCCCATGACCCTTCCCATGACCGTGCCCGTGCCCATGCCCATGACTGTGCCCATAACCATAATTTTGCCCAGACCCATATCCTGGCCCCTGGTTATAACCTGGCCCCTGGTTATAACCTGGTCCCTGGTTATAACCTGGCCCCTGGTGCTGCCCTCCTGGAAAGCCTCCTGGGCCCATGGGAGGATTGCCTGGCCCTCCTGGGTGTGTTCCTTGGCCCATCGGAGGATTGCATGGACCTCCTGGAAAGGATCCTGGACCCATGGGAGGAATGTTTGGTGCCCCTGGATATGGTCCTTGGCCCATGGGAGGAATGTTTGGTGCCCCTGGATATGGTCCCTGGCCCATGGGAGGATTGCATGGACCCCCTGGAAAGGATCCTGGGCCCATGGGGGGATTGGTTGGTCCTCCTGGAAATGGTCCTGGGCCCATGGGAGGATTGCAGGGACCTCCTGGGCCACCAAACCCTGGCTGGTTTGGCTGTGGAGGTTGGTAAGGCATGTTACCAGCATTTGGAGGCTGTCCAGGCTGCTGTGGGTTCATAGCTTTGGCTGTGGAATTTTCCTCTGCAAAACACACACACCCATACACACACACACACACACACATACACGCACACACACACGTACACACATGCTTTAGGGCAAATGTTTTGTCTTGTCATTATTTTTTTAAAATATTAATTATCTATTGGTTAATTTTGGACAGACCGGCCATGGGAGTATAAGGCATGTATATATAACTATGTATCATCAGTGAAAGTGAACCACTCATTGACCACTGTGCTTGCACACAGAGGAATTTGACTACTGCGTTTAACTCATCTGTGTAGTGAAATACACACACATACTGGTGGGCAACCCTATCCACAATGCCTTGGGAGCAGTTAGGGTTTAGGTGCGATAATCAAATCAGACATAAAATCAGTAATATATGTAATATATGTTCAAAATCAGATATTAACATATTCAGAAAAAAAAAACATCCAGTTTTCTAGCTAATTGATTAGAAAGCAGTGGTAAACTGTGTCAGATGCAGAACTCAAATTCAAAAGATTAAGAACTGAGACCTTGTTTACAGCAGCACTGAGTCTAAGATCATTAACTATTTAAAAGACTATTGACTGTTCTTTGAACTATTTAATTTTGTAAGAATCTAGAGTACTGCTATTTAAGCAACACCAACACATCTGAGGGCTGTAAATAGGGGGTCTGAAAAACATACCCTGCAGGTCCATGATTTTTATTTGTAACAGTGATGCAAATCACAATCCAACATTGTATTTATCACAGAGATTTTTATAATTGGTAACTTCAGGAATAAAATGTGCCCAGGGAGGAGTTGGGGGTTAGGTGCCCTGCTCAAGGGCACTCCAGTAGCATCTTGTCAGAGCCAAGAATCAAGCTGGGGACCTTCTAATCACAAGGCTTGGTCCTTAACCCCAAGCCCTGGCTACTGTTCCAGAATTGTCTTTTGAGTGCCACAATGCATGTGTGTGTGTGTGTTTTTTTATTATTATTACTCACTGAGTTACAGGAACTGCTTTACCCTAGGCAGGGTTGAGGTGAATCTGGGGCCTAACCTTAAAACACTGGGTGTGACACAGGCTTACACCCTGAATGGAATGCCAGTTCAAGTCAGGGCATCCTATACACATACATATATGCATACATTCACACAATCATTTAAACCTGGGGCAATTTATCTTAGCCAGTACACCTGCTTACATACATTTGGGAGGTTGGAGGAAACCGGAGAACCCAGATGAAACCCACACAGGCATGGAGAGCCTGATATTCACCTGAGCTCAGAGATGAACCTGGAATGTTGTGAGGCAGTGATGGTCCATTAAGAATTTAATTGGGTTGATTATTGCTATTATAATGTCTAAATGAAGAATGCTATTGTTTGGGACCTGCTATAGTAAGCCGCTTGTTCTGAAGTGCTAAACACTTTTAATGACAAAATGTTTATTATGGGTATTACGTAACTTTTAAAATATAAAAAATACTGTTCAAATGTCTATCCATAATTAGCTCGTGAGAGTGCAGCACTAGTGTTCATTAGAAGCTTAGCAGGTTGCTGTCCTTAGACTAAAATGACCTCGTTGGCTGCAGCACTTTTATGCAAATAATGTCGCAAATAATGTACAATCGATTTCTTTTTACATTAAAGTCACATCAGCAAAAAGTGTATAAATCTTCATGACAAAAATCTTTGACTGGTTCATATTAAACTTGCTTAAAATGTCTCTTCAGTTATTAAAAGGGCAACACAAAAACATGAATTTGCCATAATACCCTTGTGCTTATAAAACCCCTTAGGTAGATACTGACTAGCTGGGACCAGCCTAGTAATGTCAACAGGAATGTGGAGACAAAATTGTTTGTTTTACAATTGAGCTATACCTACGTACTGTTTTGAGTCTGCAGTCTCTTAATAAACTACAATAAAATAATAATTTCCAAAACCAACATGTAATCGTATATAATAAATTCAATAGACTGACTCACCAAGTCTTCTAAAATAAGGAAAGGTAAGGGTTCAGTGATGCAGCAGGCAGCCCCAGGATCCTGAAATGTCTTTTCATAGAAGATCTGAGTGTCTTATTATGGGTGACACCTCATACCTGAATCCTACCAATTGGAGCTCTGTATTTGGGTGTTGCATGTGTGGATAGGTGGAGTTTCCTTTCTTGACAGGAATGTGTTCAAACATACAAAAATGTTTGTTACATTTAGCAATAAAGCTTCGACAAAGGACTTGAATATATAAAAATAATAATCTGTCAGAATAAAGTCTGAACAATTAAAAAAGTATTTGTTTTATTAACATTCATCTGCTTTTGAGACCTCAAGACTGTGCATTATATAATTTTAAAGTTTGTGTGCTCTGTAAATTATGTGCATATTACTAAGAGTAAATAAAGTAATACATATTTATTGTAAATTTATTGTAAATAAATAAACAAACCTTATCTGAAACACCCTTGTAAGCTTTGGCAGTCCAAAAAAGATCACGCCACCTTGTCGGTGTGACAGGCAGCCAAACTGGTTTTAGATGCTAGATCTCAAAACACAGGATATGAAACACATAACAAGGTTTTACCGAGTATATAGCTTGAGAAAAGCTTGCCATTTTATATATTGGATTAGAAAGTGGGATAAAGTATCAAAGGGAATAAAGTATCAAAAACATTAACATTACTTTTAACAGTGCACACACACAGCCAGTAATTTTGAGGAACCTAATCTTCCGTTATGTAAATCTCTTTCATCCCATACCAAAAACTAATCCTGTATTATGCTTGAACTCAGCTAAAGCTGTAGAGCTCCTTACACAAGGGCTCCATACACATTTACTTTGTCTTTTTAATTGGAATGTTACTTTGAAACTTGTCCTCTGCCCAATGTAAGTGATGGGTGTGTTCCCCTAACTGGTTATGCCTGAAGAGCCAAACTGAACATACTGGTCTGAAACAGGTGGCAGAGAACACCAATGCAGGCATTACTACAATAAATTACTGAAGGGAAATACCATCCTGTCCCCAGCAACATTTTACTTAAACTAATACTTCACAGAAAAAGCAGCACAAAGGTTTTCCACACTTTACATACATCTCCTTCAGAGATATTGGAGAAGCAAGGCCAGTGTTTTATTTTTGCTATACAGAGAAAACTAGAACACCTGGCAACAAGAAACACCTGTCAGTTACATGTTCCAGTAATTGGAATCACTTAAAAAAAAACAAAAAAACACCACACACACACACACACACACACACACACACACACACACACACACACACACACACATACAGTGCCATATTTGAAACTGTTTCATACATCTGCATGTAGATATCAGGAAATAACTAAAATTCTGATCTACTGACTCATATTCAGCTTTTAGACTTAAACCCAAATGTCTTCAGTGTATAACAAAAACAATAGAATTTGGCCTTGTCGTTCCAATACTTTTTTAACTGTATGTAAAAATAGCTACAGAGAAACTGGTTTAATCGTCAGCATGTCCTAAAAACATAACAAATGGAAAAAATTACTATGTTGTTTTATCGAAGGTGTTTAAGACAATGAAGGGAATGTGATAAAATAGGATTACTAAAGTTCAGCACACGCTTCACAAACATTTACACAAACAACAAGTATGACACATGGCCAGTATATATAGCATTCGGTCTGAGAGTGAGGTCCAAGGATTATCAAGGATCTGTGATATAACAACTTAGCATTAGAGTTGTATTTATTATTGACTTCTTACATAATTATTAAATTGAATGTCATCTTTACATACACATTTGAATAACTAGCATAATGTTTAAATGACTCATTTAAATACGATTATGATCACAGAATAATAGAGATCTAATATGCTATATACTTTTGGGGAAAATGTTTTTCAACACACTTCTGGATCGTTGAGTTAGAAAGGTCAGATGAATAGCAAACTCAAAAAACAATGCTAGGCAATAATCCAAGTCTAATAAACAGGCTAGGGTCAAACACTGAGAGCTGCAAAAAGGTAAATACAGTAAACACACAGAGGGTTACAATACTTTATACAGGAGCAGTGCAACAAAAAAACTTAAATAGACAGACACAGGGCAAACTTAAAACAGGTGAAACCAGTTAGTGATAATGAACAGAAGCAAAATGGGTGCACAGACTGGGAACAGTAAACCTGAGGTGGCCATATTTGTACGCTGTTTCTGAGTCTGTTGTCTGTGGTGAAAGACCATATAACACAACTTACAATGAACTGTGTGTGTGTGTGTGTGACAGATGGAACAACAGAAAGGGATGTACATTAATACTTGTAATAAACTCAGAATTGACCTTGAAAGACCCAAAATAGACTTCCTTAATAAAAAGATGATTTATCATACAATTTATGTTTCTTATTCAGGTTTCTATGGCAACTTAGACCAAGGCATTTAGCAACCGATCAAACCAAATGGCCTGATAGTATTTGTCCCCGTGCACATCAATTTTAGTAGGTACTAATTATTGTATACTGAGAACCCCACAAGATCTGCTGTTTTAGAGATGCTATGACCCACTTGTCACATTTCGGTCACGTTACTTTTCCTGCTTTCAACATGTCAACTTTAAGAACTGACTGTTTGCTACGTAATAAAAGTCAAGTCGAAGTCAAATTCGGCTTTATTGTCAATTGTTTACATGTATAGACATACAAAGAAATTGAAATTTTGTTTTTCACTATTCCTCGGTGACAAGACAAGACATTTTAAGACATAATATATAATATATTTCACCCCATGACAGACAAAATCAATGTTATTCACATTACCTTGTTTTAATATTATGGCTGATCAGTTTATATATAAAGCAAATATTGTAAAATAAACATTGTAGCTTCCAAAAATACAATTAAATTATGTTAAACTACAAAATGATTTAAAAACAAATGCACTGAAATCACAAGAGATTATTACTGACTAGTCAGTTCTGAAAGCAGCAAACTGGTTTGTATGAATCAACATTTTTCACCAGGCAGTTAGACACCAGATGAAAAGAAACACTTCACAGATTTATCTCTCGCTGCCTCCCAGGCTCTTAGCAAGTGAGCTTGAGGGGTAGAGACGCAGGAATCGACCTAGTGTCCAAACCGGAAACACGTTTCTATAGGATGTATAACTGATAGCACAGCTCTTGTTGAAAACACCAGAGATGTTCTCCTGGAAATAGTGACAAAATATCTATATCAGGAGTATTCAATGAAAAATTGAGTTTCCAGCTACATTACATTCCTTTCTCAGATAAGCAAAGAAAATGACTGAACAGTGACAACAGTTACATTTTACTGTCAATGATTAATGATTAGTTATAGATTATAGTATAGTATCAGTACAATAATTAGTTCAAAACCAAAACAATTACACACACACACATATATATATGTATGTATGTATGTATGCGCACATATATATATATATATATACATACACATACATACACAGAGAGAGAGTGAATTGATTCAATGACACTGTGTTTATAGACTAGTATATATTCTGAATTCTTCATCTCTGTGTTCAACACATGATAAATCAAAAGTCAGTTTTATTTAAAAAACAAAAGGGAAAATTACATATCTAAATAGTCCAGAAAGTAATGGGTGAGGGTGTGTCCAGAACATTATGTCCATAACAGGGCCACCATCTTGAAAAATTTGATATTGGATCAAGGGCACGTTTTTCCAATGGGAAGGTTGGTCATGTGTCCTGTGACTTTTGACTCACCCTGTACAACTGTACATTTTAGTGCAAAACTTTTTGACCCTAGTGTGTCGCCAAAGATTGGTGTTCAACACAAATTAACGACAGAAAACAAGGAACTCACTTGTGGCCAGTCTCCATTGGGAAGCTGCTTTTCAATCAAAAGCTTTATTCCACGCTCAATGACTATGCTGTCAGGGTACCTGTTGTTAAGAACCAATAAATGTAATATAAAACCATATGAAAAGAAAAGGCTTATAGAAATATATAGAATCCCTACAGCTCTGTCACCTTTTATACCTTGTTGACCACACAAGTGAGTATTACCTGACAGTCATTAGACCCAGCAGAGCCCAGCAGGTGTTATGGATCTGGGAATTTTTACTCTGTACATAGCACCTCTTCTCACAGGACTCAAAGTCCTCTCCCCAACCTCCATCCTCCATCTGCTTGGAGAGCAGGAAGTCACATGCACGCCTCACCTCTGCCCACACTAGCCTGAAACACAGAAACGATGTTTTACTCACATCACTCATTCAACTATTGAGTTCTTGACATGTGCTTTGTTTGTCCATAACATACCCATCATATCCATCCTGGAAAGTATGACCCATACATGCAAATGCCTCCAATCCAAACCATACTCCGTATGTAAAGCAAACACCCCATGACCTGAAAAGTTTCGAAAAGTCAACAGTATATTACACCACATTAATTGAATGTAGCATATACAGTGTATTGTATTACACAGTGCATTTGTAGTATAAACCCATGGTTCTTTAAGTAGGGTCCATGAAACATAGCCAAGGTCTTTGTGGCAATCTATTTATACAATAATTTAAAATCAAAACATTCTGCAAATATGAGTATTGAACTGCAGCTCAATGTCCTACCCTTCCCATGAACCATCAGGCCTTTGCAACCGTCTGCAGTAGTCAAGTCCCTGCTGAAGAGTACTTCTATAATGGGACATTACAACTGAAGTCATAAAATCATGTTAAATTTCTTTAGATGGTCATGGAGAGGCACTAAAGGTACCTGATTTCCTGCGCTCTATACTTTGGATGAGCATGATGGAAGTGCTGCAGGGCTTGCATCACAGCCGATGTGCACTCCACATAGGTGTAGTCGATCATGATATCGCCTGTTACAGGACACAAATTATTAAATAAATATTCAAAAGAGCCATCAAACCAATGGTTATGACAACTTAGTATTTATGACATGTAATGTTTAACATAATATGCAGAAAAAAAATAAAAACTATTATTAAATTATTATTACCAGCAAAATTATAAAGGATACTACCAATATGGCTTTCTTAAAATACTCGCTCACCGAACACCTCTGACGGGTTGAGCAGCTCCAGCAGTTTTCCTCCACGTTTGGTCTCATATGTGGCAAAGCCACCATCAGGATTTCTCATGCTTAAAAGCTAAAAGACGCACAAGTGGTTGAATGCTGCACCAGTAAACTTGGAATAACAAAGTACAAGCTGACGTGTTATATTATGGTTTTACCACATTGACTGCATCAAAGAGTCTCTGTGAGGGAATGTGGTCTGTGATGAAGCTGCACTGCTCCTGCAGTAACATCACCGACTTCAGGCCCTCTGCTGTGCAGTCAGCTACAATCCAACCACAGTCACGTGTGCTAAAGGGAAAGCCTCCCTGTTACACACACACATACAATTCACATTTAGTTACACCAAAGTCCAGTAGGTTTAAAGTGAACATAAGCTTTTAGTACCTTATTCATTTGTCTGTAATATTTCTTGTAGTCTGGGGGATTTTCTTTAACCTGAAAAAAAATATATATATTTTGATCACTACACCATCATGACCATAAAGTCTACCATTACTAGTACTATAATAAGTACTACAATATAATTATTATAATCATTACAACTACTACAATTAATATTACTCTACAATCGCAGAGTCCACAGGAGAGCTGCCTCCATCATCAAAGATTCCACCCACCCCCAACATGGACTATTCACACTTCTACCTTCAGGTCGGAGGTATAGTAGCGTGAAATGCCGGACTACCAGATTAAAGAACTCTTTCTTTCTCACGGCCATCAGACTCTTAAACAGTTGAGCTGATGACTCCCCTCATAGACATTACTACATTTATAATAATTGCACTAACTGCACTCCTATCATTTTGCACATGAATAGTGAATGCACTACTGTACTTGACTGTTGTGTCTGCATACAGCTGCACACATCGTTTTGCACATGTAACTGTTCTTGTATGGTTATATATCAGCTCATTTTGCACAATCACCACTTTACTACAGACTGTTACAATGTAACTAATGTAGCACATACTACTGCACAATGTATATAGCTTGTATAGTTCTGAATAATTTACATTTTATATATTTTCTGCATACTTAATTTGATCTTTGTTAGTTGTCTATTTATACTTTTTATTCTTTGACATCCAATGTGGGCAGCAAAGTAGGAATTTCATTGCACAGGAAAACTAGTTTCCTTACTGTGCATATGACAATAAAGCTTTGAATCTTGAATCTACAATTATCCGCCATAAAATGAAAACCATCTGGACCATTTTAGTAGGTCCACTCAGCACTACATATTGCTGTTTTGTGTAGCCATTACAATTTGGCCCTTAGAGCCTTACATTTGCCCTGCTACACAAATGCAAGTTATAATAATAATAATAATAATAATAATAATAACTTGCATTTGTGTAGCACCTGTCACACAAACAAGAACGTGATCTGTTTTTGCTAGTATGGGGAATATCACTCGTATATAAGTAGCATTATGCTTCAACCAACAACTGTTATCCATATATGGCTCTTACCTGAGTTAGATTTAAGAATTGGTGGGCCTTCATTAAACACTGTGTAAACCTGGGGTCATTCTGCGCACCTGCCTATGAAAAAAAGGACAGTATTGGTCTATTGTGCTATATTGCGTCTACACAAAGAAGCATTGACAGTAAATACAGACAAGTTCGAACATGTTCTAAATACCTCAAGAAATGCTTGTACTGCAAAGGCAGTGTCCCATAGCTGAGATCCATTGGTTCCCTGTCAAAATGCGAAGACACCAAAGATGTACAGAAGCAGTCAGTTAACCCTATGACTAATAAATTTATAAAACAGAGACCAACCTGCATCTTCAAGCCATCAAGACCTAGCCTGCGAAAAAGTATACACAGAATACATTGTTTATATATTTAATGTTAGGGTAGAGTAGGGGTATTTTAAAAATGGCTTGTTTCTGTCTAACCAGAGGTAGTCTGGGATCCTCGCCACATGTTCCTGGAAGACAGCTGATGTGGGTCCATCAACATGCCAGCGCACCAACATGTTGATCGTTTTTGAGATCTGAGAATGCAGTCGGGATATAAACACAGTTCAGAACCAAGAACAAACTATTAAGAGCAGTAACCAAAACCAATATGTAACTTACCGGCCCGATGCTAATGCACTTTGTAAAGCGATCATCTGCTTGAATGTGATCGTACAGTTCTTTTACAGCTATTTTTCTCAGCGTGGTACTGTGATGAGCCTCGTATAAGTTCAGGACGGCTATGAGATACATTGCAATTAGACCATTTTAGTATAAAGCAAGATGATATTAAAGAAATAAAGTTACACTTACAGTAGGCGGCAGTGAGCAGGGCGCTATGAGTGGTATACACGTCTGATGCTGCAACATTATTTTTTTGAGCTGGCCAGTTAATAGTTGAGTAGTCCTGGACATACAGTTCCTACAAAAGCGAATCATGATGTTTAGTTAATAAGTAAATATAAATCCTGTATCATGGGACAGAATATATGTTAAATAACAAACCAAATGATTTCCTTAAGATTTTTTTTTTAAGATTTGTATAAAAACTAAAACAATGCTTCATTTTTCATTTTTGTCAGTGGATTCATACACTCCTTGTTTTTTTTATAAATATATTTCCTATTAGTTTCGGTGAAGAATAATACTAGTAGTAATACTAGTATTCCATTAGACAAATTACCAAAGAAGTAAATGATCATTATGAGGCAACCATCCTGAAAAATACTTGTCAGCATGTATTCAACAAATCTGTTTTTATATAAACTTACAATATGATACTTCCATAATACATTTATTCATGTATTTATTGGCAGACACTTATATTTTGCTATAAGAATAGCAATATTAGCTTACAAAGAATCTGAGTCTGTGATTTGTGAGTGTGAGTTGTAGAAAGAACAGAAAGACACAAGTGCCATGTGCTAGTACAAAGCAGTCAAAGTATGAATATTGACAATATGACTTAAACATGGTATCATGACACAAAAACATTTTACATCAGGGGTTCTCAACCTTTTGCAAGCTGTCTTCCCCCCCCCCCACAAAAAAAAAAAAACAAAAAAAACCCAAAAAACAAAACAAAAAAAAAAAAAAC
>JAOVVF010000047.1:19562773-19578096 GCA_028565595.1 Duopalatinus emarginatus
ATAATAGGCTAGCCTAGCAGTTACGTGACATCGCGTCACAGGCTCAAAATACTGTATTAGTAAATTTGAAATGAAACAGTGCTTGAGATCTGCTGCAGCTGACCAGGATAAAGATATTATAGAAGATGAATGAATGAATAAATGGAAGGGAGTAAAAGCAGAACCAAGCTGTAATAAAGTGTATACACTGAACAATTGTACAATTATAAAGTACAAAATCAGTATTATATTATATTAGCATACCTTCCTTTACATAGTACAATTTGTTTTAACCCAAAATAAAGCAAAATCTGTCAAACTACTATTCTGCACTGAAAAGCAATTACAATCCTCAAAGATGTTTAGTGTTATTGTATAGCTCCCCCTGCTGGTGTGTTTGTGTAACTGTACTTGTCTCAGGCTGAGCACCAGTGAGTCCTCCAGTGCAGACACTCTCATGGCATAACAGTAGCTCATGGGAAGGTAGACCTGCCTGCAGTGGCACCACAGAGTGGACGGGTGCGCTGGCATCCAAGTTGGAAACAGCCTGAAATTATTTACATGAACAAAATGGTTAAAGTAGGTGTGAAGTGCTGTCATCAACAATTATTGACAAGTATATAAAGCATTTTGTACCACATCTCTGGAAAGAGTGTGTTCATTCCTTCCCAGCTGTACACATTGAGGATGGCTAACCAGAACTTTCCCCACGACGGTATACCTACAGCACCTCCTGTATGAATAATCAAAGAATTACATATACTTTTAGCTGTACACTTCTTAAAAGACAACTACATACTACTGTTTCATGGGAGTTTATTCCATACCTTTGCTGTGTAAGTTGTTTCTTGCCCGCACCATATCTGGGTCATCAGGCCCAACTCCTAGGATTCTCAGTGTGGTGTAACTGAGAGCTGTGCCAAATACAGTCGACTTGTCTTCTATGTGCCTGGAAAAATTATACAGTATTCGGTATGTTTAAAATGACTGATATAACTGTTAAAGGGTATGTTTTGGGGTATTTAGACAGCTCTGGGTAAGGAACCATTCTTGTGACTGAAATGTTGCGAGTTCGATTCCCTGTTCCGACAAGACATGACTGAAGTGCACGTGAGTAAGTGTGTGTTTTCACTAATGTGTGTTTTACAGCACAGATGGGTTAAATGCAGCGGTCAAATTCCTGTGTGCACAAGCACAGTAGGGCAGTTGCTTCACATTTTAATTTGATGAAATGTAAGAGATTCTGCACAATGTTAGCCATTCATTATTATTAATAACTGTATTAAAATGATTAATAACAGTGGATTTATTAATCCACTCTATTCTATGCTTACATAGAAGATACAAATACATTTTTCAAAAAAATGCAACCCCAAAAAAGAGGCTGATCACTGAAACAAACTACATGTAGGGAAGTCAAACTTACAAACCCCAGCCTCCATCTGGAAGCTGCACCGAACGTAGATACCTCACCATCTCCTTCTTCCAGGCTTCTGACAGAGAGATTTTAGCAACATGGCAGGTAATAATCAGACCTGTACGGGAAAAAAACCCACATTCATCACATTACTGCATGTTTTACAGAAATATGTGAAACCAAATTTCCCCAATACAATTTACTATTTTGTACCTGGCAGCAAGAAAAGTGGTCCTCCATAGTCTCCAGCCCAGTGGCCATCCTCAGCCTGGAGAAGACTATAAAACTTCATCCCATTCTGAGCGGCTTCAGCTGCAGTCAGAGCTGTTTGGGAGGCTGCAACAAACTTACTCTGAGGGGAACAGACCACAGAGTCCACAGTCAAGTCTCATCTTGCTGTGATTTTGTGAACAACTGTGTTCAAGTCCAAATAATAAATAGGCTATGAAGTAATTGGTTATGAGGTTGTCAGTTTTCCTTCAGCTTAATTTCTATTTTATTTTAATATCTACTGGACATAGATTTAATGCACTAATAGGCAAGCCAGAGAAAACAGGGGATTGTAAAATAAATAAATAAATAAATAAATAAATACATTAATTTTTAAATAAATCAAATAAAAATAAAGATACACTAAAAGGGTGTTTCTATTTTCTATTGTTATCAGTAACACCATAGTTCTGGCATTTAAAGTGACAGCTGGCACTGATTATTTTAAAGTAAACAGCACTTATAATGTGCATAAATTCATGTCAAACATTTTTTATTTATCAAATATATTTTTTTCCCTTTTATTCTTTCTGTAGCATTGAGTTTATACTGTATCAAAAGGCATGTATCAAATGTGGCCCAATATGACCAGTTTCATATAGACTGTTTGAACATAAAAAAAACAATCATATTACTCAGCACATTGCATAGACTTTTACACAAAACCTTAACATGACTACCAGATACTTATCTCAATGCGTTTTGTTGTTTGTCTGTAAAATTTCCAGATAAGTGGTTTTTAAAATACTCAAACCTGCCTATTAATTACGAACATCCTTGCCATAGTTAAAGTCATATAGCTCAAAGTGGTATACAGGTATTCCTAATAAAATAAGACTGTGCATGAATAATGTCTAAATTAATTTATCTTAAGTAGAGCTTTAAAAGGTCTTAAAATTTTATAATAAACAAACACAAATTCTATCTATCTATCTATCTATCTAAATATATTTACTAAATAGAAAATGTTCTCACTTTTACAATTTGACATGAATTTATGCACATAAGTGCTGTTTAATTTAAAATAACCAGTGCCAGCTGTCATTTTAAATGCCAGAACTATGGTGTTACTGATAACAATGGAAAATAGAAGCACTCTTTTAGTGTATTTTTATTTAATTTATTTTAAAATAAATAACTTTATTTATTTTCATTTTATGATCCACTGTTTCCTCTGGCTTCCATCCATCCATCCATCCATCCATCATCCTTGTCCACCTCAGAGCAGCAGGGTCCCATTTTACCATGTTGTAGTGATGGTTCATACCGTGTCCAGACCCACAGAATGAGCCTCCAAGAAGTTCTGCTCCCTCTTCTTAGTGTCTTCATCCTTGATGTATTTCCATGTCTGCCTTCCTTCCACATTACTGAGCCTCCAGCATGTCAGGTCTGTCACTGGAGTAGTCTTATAAGGACCCCCTCTTCTCCGCACACACCTGACAGACAGGTGAGGAGAATGGTGCGCGTGCGCACACGCACACAAACACACACAGTTCAATTAATCAATTAACATAATACTGTACACAGGTAACATGTGTAAATGTGTGTTTAATTAAATATAATATTCATCATACAGAAAATAAAAACATCACCTATTACAAATACAGGTCATTAAAAAAAAGTTGTTTTTTTTTTTTTTACATATTACATATTACACCAAAACTTTAATAAAGAATAAAAAATGCAATACTCACGTCCCTTCTGTCATCTTCACATTGTGTGGTTAAACATCTCCACGAGTTCAAGTACTTTGAGTCCGACCCCGTCGTTCCTCCCCTCGCTTTAATATATTTATGGGTAATGTAGTTTCATGAAAGCCTTAACATTATATAGAACAAGCAGTTATCGAGAGCGTCAAACTACATTTCCCATGATGCTCAGCGGTGCCTTCCGAGCGCATTTCTCCGTGGAGAGACCTGACCAGAGAAGTGCTCATCCAATCATAATGTTTACAGGCGGAGAAATGGGCGTGGCATGCAAATGTTTACCTATATTATGGCAAAGGGTTTACCAAACACTAGAAACGAGCAAACGTGTTGAAACAACTTTATTGCATCAAATGTAAAAATACATTGTCAACTTTTATAGCATTTACTGATCATAGCAAATAATTGTACACACCAGGATATAAACATATCTAAGGCTCACATCAGTATTTCTATTCACATGAGGATAAAAACAAATATCCAGACATCTTAGATGGATTGTTGTATTCTTCTTTTAGTTTTGTTAAGCTCTAGAAAATACAAGTGTTAATAACTTGAAACATATTTATAATAAAAAAGGAGGGCACATATAATACTTTGAAGTAACTTCCCAAGTATACAGTAACCCTACTATTATAAGGTTCTAGAGTATGATTAGGATCCTCCATTTATTCCTACCCCAAGGTCATAATGTCATCAGTGTATAACAAATATTACATCATGCAGGAACACAATTCTAACAGTACCAGGAGAGCATTGCTCAGTCATCTACTATCTCCAGGAGGCTGTTTAGTTTGAGACTACATGCCAGCTCCTCCTCTCGATTTGCTGACAGCAGTCTATCAAGCTCTTTCAGCTGTTGTGTTAGAGATCTGGGTGTCTTTTTTCTGTAAGTGAAAGGCACATTGGTAGGATTTTCTGTTTTGGGTTCCTGAAACAAAACACAGAGAAATTATGAACATGGAGACTTGTAAAAATAACTTAAATACTGTACTATGTGGTGGAATTTTAAACAAAGCATTAATCAAAACAAAATAAACAGGGCCTTCCCTAAAAGTGGATACCAGACACATTTACATTTCTGGCATTTGGCAGACGCTCTTATGCAGAGCGACTTACAAGGTCACTGGTATCACAGGAGACCAATGTAGTGTTAGGGGTCTTGCCCAAGGACCCTTATTGGTGTAGCACAGACTTGCTGCCCAGACCGGGAATTGAACCCAGGTCTCTCACATGGGAAGCAATGATGTTACCACTGTACACACCAAGACACATGGTTCACAATGTCATTGGCACCAGCTATGCAAGAAATTTAGTTGTATTTTATCCTCAAAATTTACTTTTATTCATACAGTACATTGATTTCTGGCAAATAACTTTTTTACTAAACCATAGCACACACAAGATTGGTCGTAATTCAATTGTATTAATGTCTATTGTTTTTAGATGATTTAGATAATGTAACCACCACACATCCCTGCAGTAAGGGCAATAAAGTACAAGCTAAATACCTGTGTGATGCAGGTAGCAGATGCACTGGGTCTCTGTTTGGGGACAAGCATGTCTGGCATGGATAGCAGTGTTGAAGGCACAAACAGAGGTGTGGAGACAGAGTCCAGAGGATCCATTTCTAACCAACGCTGCAGCTGTTCTTCAAACCTGAACATACAACAGAAATTTCACCATTTTTATCCAGATGTTAAACATCACCCATTTCCTAAAATGTAGGTTTTAAGGGAACTGTTTATGAAACCTTTGTAAAAGTATCCTTGTGTAATTTTCATGTACTTCATCCAGAAAAAGTCTTAACAGTTAAAATGACTAACCTCTGACTTTGAGCCTTCTCCTTCTGAATGCTGGAAAGCAGTCGTTGAGGCAGCAGCTCCTGAGGTGAAAGAGTGTGGGAGATGTCTAACACAGAGGGCTTCTCCTCTGTCTCTATCCGACTCTGAAACAGTCTCTGTCTGGGAAACCGTGCTGCTGGGGTCAGAGTGAGTGTGGAGCTTGGATTTGACCTAGGAGAAAACATAAATGATTGTTGTGCAAACAATTTATGTATATTTACTGTATAGTTGAGAATGTAAGGCATGTATTAAATGTGGGCCAATATAAACAGTTTCATATAGACTGTTTGAATCTAAAAAAACCCAAAACATATTACTCAGCGCATTGCATAGATTTTACACAAAACCGTAACATGGCTATCAGATACTTACCTCAATGTGTTTTGTTGTTTCTCTGTGTGAGTTCGTTTTACTGCTGCTACCCAACTTTCTGGAGGAAGGAAGTCTTTAAGCTGCTCTTTGAAATAGTACACAAAAATATCTCCTTTGTCGGTGAAGGCATCTGCAACACAAAAAGTCGTTGTACACTAAAAATGAGAAAACATTTCTGAATATCAGCTTTACATTTAAAAAAAAACCATCTGTAGGGCTATTTTTAAATCACACACATTACTCAGGGTCCCCACCTGCTGCTACTGGACTCTCTGCCAAGTGCCAATCTTTCAGTCGATGCTCTATGCAGAGAATCAAGATATCATCCCAGGGTATTTGACCAAAGGAACAGTCTTCATCCTCATAGTCTCGCTGGAGGTTTTGAGCATGTACTCTTGCTAGTAGGTGCTCCAGATGCGACATGAGAAGGGGCTGGCTTTGGGCAGAGCTGGGGATCTGAGATACGTACTCAAATATGGATCGACACAAATAGGGCCAGGACGCTGATGGAAGACAGATCTGTTATATTGTGTAAACCTTTTTTTTTTTTGGCACAAACATCCCCAGTAATATCTTTGACTTTAATTTTTAATCATTTTAACATACATACCATTCTGAGGGGGTGATTCCCACTCAGGGATTTGCAGACTGAGAATTGCTCTTTTCAGCCAGGAAAGGTGTTGTGGGGAATTCCAGTCCAGATGTGGTATCAGCTCTCTGTTCTCAGACAAAGAGAATTCAGGTGGGGGCCAGGAGATTCCAACCAGCCTCTCAGAGCTGACCACATCAGCCAGATAAGCCAGCACGCCGTTATAGAGTTGGATGACGACCTCTGGTTCCTGGCATGGCAGAGCTGCCTGTACCCTCTCCTGCTTGTCATGAAGGAACCTGCTGTGAAACTCACGACACAGCCCTGCTTCTACAAACTGAAGAAGGGGCTGAGAGGAGAGGACTGTAGAGGCTGGAGAGTGGGCAATCAGCCAGCGCACAGCTTCACAAATCTAAAAAAAAATCGAATGTTTTTTTTTTTTTATTCATCCACCGCTTACATGTAATTTTTGCAATATATTCAGGCTTCAGCTTTTATGCTACAGTACCGATTTTGATTTTTGGTGCGAATGTGTTACACTGATAGGACTGAGTAGTGTTATAAACACTGACCTGTTTGGATCCTTGCAGATCACTGACATTCCCAGAGAGATGGACAAAGACGTATTCAGAAATAAGCCCATCTTGAACTAATGTCTTCAATTTAAGGACTGTAGAATGAAAGTAATGATAACTACATTTTAATTGATCATCTTTAGAAATAATAAAATAATTATAAAGAATCCCAAGCTTAAAAAAACAAGGCAATTCTTTTTTCAACTTGTGCCACTTTATACCTTCTTCTAACTTCTCGTCATTAATTGCTCCTTCAGGTTGGTCTGGTATGAGCAGTGCAAGGGGCAGTGCGGTGTGCCAGCCACTGGCCTGTTGAACCTGCTTCAGCTGGAGAAGGGCGGACAGCAGGGGTACATCCTCATCATCTAGCCCAGTGTAGGGCAGAGGGGGTAGTAGCATCAGCAGGGAGCTGGTACCTAGGAGCTCACTTTGTTCCTCCAACTGGCTCTGCCCTTTTTCGCTTAGAGGACCATGGCTCACCTGTAGACACATTTTTATTTTTAAGCTGACATAATAATAATAATAACAAAGTCTGTGCACTAGTCTTGTCTACAAGAGTGTGTCACCCTGATGCAGAGGTGAACTTTGTGGGTCTTTTGTCCAACATCTCTTAAGCTGTTACTAATGGCCAGAGTTCTGAGTTTCCCTTCTGACCCCATGCTCTCCTCTATCGTCTGTCCACCACCCAACTTTACTTCCAGCCACTGGGTCAGTGTGCTAAAGAAAAATCATGAAACCATAAAAGCGTTTAAAATATTTTTCTACAGAGTGCTTTTAACTTAAAGTACCAGGGCAAAATAAGAAGGTCACGAGTTGATACATAGGTTGCTCTCACCTGCTCATGTCACTGTCCTGGTCACTGGGAAGCAGAAGAGTAGCTTTCCAGAAAATTCTGTCCGGTGGGTTTGGTGTGCTTTCTGCCACAAGTGTGGGCAGGTCGAGAGGAGACCACACACGCTCACTGAGGGAATCACGTGAAAGCACATGATTAATCGGTCTGATAAGCATTAAACCAATATTTACTTAAATAGACCTGTCCTATTTTCTCACCTTAATAACAAATTGTAATAATAGTCTACTCGCATCTGGCGAATGACATCCTCCCTGGTTTTTAGTAACCTGCCATCACAGAATCAAGTAAGTTAAGAGCTACAAGAAGTCAAATATTCACATGCATAAGAACAAGCACCATGATAGAAATGATAAGGTTACCTTGTACAGGACACGACCATGTTCCCTGCATTGCCCAAGTTAATGAGGCCTCGAGCAAGTGTGTCCATGGATGGGTAGGACGGAGCACTCGGGACCAAAGCTTTCAGCTTGAAAAGAGGGTCAACACAGCATGGAGCTGCAGGGAACCCACGCATTTGCCTTTTCAATTGTCTACGTACTGCTACAACATCGCGCCACCTTCAAAAATGCGGAAGAGCGCATACAAATTTGTTTGAATTTTATTTATACAAGATACTATCTTAAAGCATACTGCCATTAATACAACAGTGTAGTGTTCTGCACCTCTTAATAAACTTGTGTATCTGCCATAATTGTGCATCCAGCACCTCTTTGACCAGGCTGGCAATCTCAGTGTCCAATGTCTCCTGCAATAAGCTTTTACACACCTTCTCTGTGCATCGAGCAACACGTGCAGCCTTCTCCTCCAGTGCAAGTCTGCATGAATTACATTTATTTAGTATGTTCCCAAAAACGCATGTTATTTGTATGTTTCGTTAAGACAAGTAGACCAAATCTTTGTAGAGCCTTGATCATCACATCTATATATGCTTGGTGAACAACCAACAGATTTTAAAGTGTGGTTGTGGGGATTTGCCCATTTAGCCAAAAGAGCAACAGTGAGATTAGGCGCTAATGTTGGGCATGGAGGACTGGGGCTATATAGTGCATTATTGCATAGCGTTGACCAGTTTGAAGACTTTCATTTTAATTGTCTAATAGCAAATTAACGTTTGATTTAATCCATATGTTCTTGACTTACTTTATCTCCACATCAGCCATTTCTCTGGTGCACTGTGTAAGAACCTCCTCACTGATTTCAGCACACAGCTCTGAAGTCAGCTTGTCAAGGAATGCTTCTCGTTCCTTTCTCCGCCTGAATTAAAAAAACAAAGGTAGGGAAGCTGGCCATTAAGATGTGCTAGTAGGGATCAATACAATCTGCATGCTTGATGGGAATCTATGATTTTTTAACAAAAACAACAACAAATGTTTTCATGTCATTATGTTACGTTTATGACACTACCATGCTTAGAAGTTAGGTATGTACATATTTGATTCTATCAGAAATACAACAATTATTATTAATAAGAATAATAATTATAGGAAGTGCTGGGTAATATACACACCTTTCTTCCTCCAGCTTGCGCTTCTCCTCAGCGATTCGCTTCTTCTCAGCAGTGATTTCTGATGTAGACACTTCTCTAAGCATCTGAGCCACAACGTCACTGACCACTGTCTGTAATTCACTTTCACTTACACTGTGGACAAGAGAAAGGAAAGAGTATGAAAATGTACTAACATATTAAAATCTGCCTAATCAAATATGAACATTAAATTAACATTAAGTCAGGTATTAAAAAAAAAACAACCTAAAGTCAGATGCCTATTGTAGCCACTTTCTAAAGCAGTATACGGTGTCTAAGAGAGCACCTACCTCATAGCTGCAGAAGCATACTGAGCCCCGGCTTTAGCTATGTCTAAAACTTCATCTACCAGAATCTCCTCCACCACAGACTCCACTTCAGCCATTATATCCTGCAAGGAGCACAGAATGCGTCTTATACCTACTTACATATGCCATAGTTCATTAATCAATTGAGGTAATTTACTAAAAGTGTTATAAAAATTAAAAGTATTGTTTTATCCTGAAACCTTATCACCTGACCTCACCTGCTCTGAGTAGTCTGGCTCCTTTTTTGGAGATGGGGATCTGACAGGCTGGGGTTGAATAAGGGACTGTGTTATTGGCTGAGCAATAGGCTGGAACATGAGCTGAGGGTTTACTGGGAGCAGTGGTGCAATATGTTGTGAGGACTCTCCAGTCTCTTGTGTGTCTTCATGCTGGGCTAGCTCCACTGCTACAGGAGGCTCCATAAACAGCCTTGGCTCTGTCAGCAATTTTGGTTTGAGCTGAGACCTTGGGTCCAGGTCAATCAGAGGTTTTACTGCAAAATATGACAGAAGATAATTTCATACGACTGTTTTACAGACTTATATCCAAAACCACATAAGTAAAAGTGAACGCAGAAGGTCAATTTACAGGTTTTATCAAAAGTTTTCTTGATTTAATAATCAACCAATATTCGATGACTACTACACAATAGGTTTACCAACCTTTTATTGCAGCTGGTAATGAATCCAAAGATGCTATATCCCCCCTGTATTTGTTGCTTGAGTCAAAGCTGCAGACTGGCCTGTGCTGTGGTGGGTTGGGCAGTCGGCCTCCATTTACAACCTCCCCAATCAACACCATCTTTTTCTTCTCAATGGCAACTGACCTCATTAGAGGAATGGGTAGATCTGGCTCCTGATAGGCAGTACGACTTAGCTCAACCATGCTAGAAAAATTACACAAAAAAATGCCATTGATCTCAGACTCTTCAGAACTTACAGAAGGTATTTACAAAGTCTTCAGAAACAAGAAGGGAAATCTTGAGACTATGAAGGATCTTACCCATCAGCAACAGTAAGCCCATAAAGCTGCAGAAAGTCAGTGGCTTCAGAGGCATTGCGAAACATAAGCATTCGGACCAAATCCTCTACAGGGAAAGTGGTGGATCTCTGATAGCCCACAGTGTAGGCTACATTTAAGGCTTTCAACGCAGCACACCTTACCTATCATAATGAAATAAAAATACCAATAAATTAAATTACAGCCATATCCGAGATGCAAAAAACAAACAAACAAAAAAACACTACTAATGCCATACTGATGAAGTGCACAGTGGTGTCTTAATTTAGTCACAGAACAAAACACTGTTTATAATAAAACGAACTTAAAAAAGAGAACAATGATAACAATAACATCCCAGCCTATTACAGATGCACCCGCTATGGCAGGTATATCGGAACATATCTGCGAAGGATGGCTGACATAGGTTTTCACCCCATCCATCAGAAGTCAGTGATATTTCACCTGTTTACTCAAATCGTCTTGCACTTTAGTCTTTTTCAGTGTAACCCCTGCTTGTATGAAATGAAAGCCAAATGTTGGTGGATAATACTGGACACCGATTCTCTGTGGTGATGCTGTTTATGACTTTAACTAATGAAATAACATTTACCTAAAACATGTATTATTATACAGTATAAAAAACACTGAAAGAACTATCATGCTAATGTATAATATTTCCTTTTAACACCAATAATAAATATAAAAAAAAAAGAATCAAAGCTTGCTCAATTCAAACCTAATGTCTTAGTTGAGTTAAAATTCAATACTCTTGATACATTTTTGTATATTGTGGATATTTTAAAATTAAATTACTTTCATTGTCAGCATGGTATTCAATAAAACGTTCAAAACATTTGATAGTATCATCATTAGAATGTACACTTATTTGATAAACAGCACTCACTTGGTTAAAGTATCTGTGAAGAATGCAGCCTGACAGATAAGATGCTGCTTTCACCAGCTTGAAGAATCTAACAAAGTTGTTGCTGTTTAGGGATGCAAAAGCTTGGACTGCAAACTTCACCTCCACAGAATCCCTAACCTCTTTGCGAAACTGCTGAACCTCACTTTGAGGAAAAACAACAATGAAAATTAAATCTAGTTAAGGTGATCAATACACCATACAAATGACTTTGTCAAGAATAAAAGGGCTATTTGTCCAAATACTGATAAGACATTTCATTACTGTCTAAAAGCATACCGAAGAATATCACCATCGTTGAGTTTTAGCAGAACACTGTATTGGCGAAACTCTGACTCATTGAGGCAGTGCACATCTTTTGTGGCCAGGTCCTGATACATCTCTTTAAGGCTCTGGAGACACTTGGTCATGTTCTCATTATTTATCTTGGCATCAAAAGACATCATAGGCTCCTGGCACAGATGGTGAGCACAGTGGATATGAAAGCGAGTGCATTTCTCTAGTAGAGACACAGTCTTTGGGTCACAGAGGTGCTGCTGTGTAATATCCTACAGAGACACATGACAGACCAGGAAATTAAGACCAATAAAAACCAAACCAATAAAAGATCTAGGTCAGTTATTCATACAACTACAAAGAGAATGCATACAGAAGCACACCTTGCGTATTCCTCTGGTTCTGTTCCAAACAAAGTCGTACCAGTCTCGGTAGTTACCCTCACCCTGGTCCATTATCTGAGTGACCAAGTAGTCCATCGTCATGCTCAGAACTGGCAGAGGCCGCAGCTCATGAGGGAGAGGCTCCTCCTGGTCAGCTGAGGACCTGCTGTATTCTTTAATGGCTGCATAGTGGTCCACCTGTAAAGAGAACAGATTCAAATCAAAAGTTGGAATTCAGGCCAATATTAAATATATTTGTTAATTTAAGGATTTTTGCACAACTAAAGTTATAAGAGGAAAAACCTTTTCTGTATCTGGTATAAGCTCGAAAACGCTGAGTTGGTTGCGAGTTTCTCTCATGTAGCGCTCCTTCTCTGGGCACATATCTGGACATGTTCCCACAAACACTTTCGACATGTCCAAGTCAGTTCTCTTTGGTCTCACTAAAAAAAAAACAAAAAAAATTACATTCAGTGTTTAAATGTAAAACAAAAAATATCTTATCTTGGCAGGTGAAAAACACTAGATATTTACACTGGCGAAGAATCTTGTCTCTCTGCTCAAGAAGGCGGTACTTTTCCTCTGCTGTTTCAGCTATTTGACCAATCAGCGGCTGAAGGGCTGACGGCACGGCCACTGGCCGATCTACACTCTGACCCTCTGAGCTTATGTCCTGTTGGGGGTCACTTTCAAACTGGAGTGTTTTGGCTATGGAGGACTTTTTGACAGGAGATCTAAAAGAATAAACCATACATCCACAAACTGTATTACAACCAGTGGTACACTACACAGTTATAAGTCACATCATAAGCCAAGCTGGGTAATACTGCAAAAACAAAACTGGGTGAGAAATCTAAGCTGTAAATACAGCCTTGCATGAACATTAGAAATATGAAATTTACATTATTGGTACGACAAATTATAGAATAGAACATTTTATCGCCATTATACTTGCGTACATCAAGATCCAAGAAGAAACAAAAAAAAAATTAAAAATAAAATAAGAAAAATTTCAATTTAAAAACAAAAAGCAGAAGTAGATAATATAGTTAGATGGATATTTACATAGGAACAGAAACAATAATTGGTAAAAGCTACAGAACATACTCTATGAGGTAATGGTTCAGTGAGGTGTGATGTAAGCCACAGCTTTTGGGAAGAAACTGTTTCTCAGACTATATGTGTGTGCATAGATAGCCCTGTACTGCTTGTAAGATGGTAAAAAGTCAAACAGACAAACAGTGCCCAGGGTGTGCTGCATACCTAGGCATATTTAAAAAAAAGAATAATTTAAAGAATGAAATAACTTGAGAGATGTTTACCCCTTAACAAGTGAGGTGCTGACAATAGGAGATCTAGGCAGTGGTTTTCGCAGTTGGGTGAGCTGAGAGCCCTCTGGCCTAGACTCCTCTTCTCCACTAACCACATCCTTTACTTCTAAAGGTTGCTCTCTTTTAGCGCCTGGGCCTGAATGGGTAATATGTCCATTAAATTTTTACAAAATATTACAGTATTACAGAACACAAAAATGAAGGACTCTTTCACAAATTCATCAGTAAGGAGATCAATTAATTAACTGATCGAGCTACCAAACACAGTTAATGCACTCACTATGTTTCTTTCTTTGCCAAAATATTTGGATTTCAGTTCCTTGAAAATGTTTCCCTTTCTTTTTTGCCCTTGTTGCAGATGCCTGAAAAAGAGGTAAATACTAGCATTAGAAAATGATAACCCATAGCATTACTTATAATTAAGCTATACTTGCAAGTTTTTTTACTACACGTCTTAAAACCACATTTGTGTATATATATAAAAACTTACATGATCGTGAAAATGTACAATAACAAGATTCTTTTCCGGTCTGCAGTACACTCTGTGCACTTTCCCAAAGCGACTAAAATGCTTTCTGATTAGGTCTTTCTTGTTGAGGTTGGGTGGGATTCCCTTGCATTGTATGATAGTGAGTTCAGAGGGAGAAAGATTGGCCAGGCTATCAGTGCTTTCTGAACGTCCAGCTCTTTGAGATGGGCTCTTAGTCTCTTCTTCAGGCTCTGAAACTGCAACGATATAAACAAGCTCATTTTTAATTTGGTAGCATAGTGCAGGCATTGTTAGGGTTCATATCACAACTGAGGATAAAAAAAAAAAAAAAGTAACTCTAGTTTAAATAAAATATAAAGACAAAACAAATGTTTAAACTCACCAGGCTTCTCTGCTTTTTCCAGAACATGTCTTATAGGAGCCTGAGGTCTAGGTGGGGTAACTGGAGCATCCACATCTGGAACTGTAGGGTCTGGTCTCTCTAAAGGAGGCCTGTCAATGGTTCGTTCTTCTTTCTTGGTGGTGTTAACTGATGCCTTCATTAGACCACTCAACGCATTCATAAACAGTCCACCAGTAGCTCCTCGACTCCTGATAAGGGGCCGCTTGGATGGATGTCTAGGGCCTAGAGATTCACTTTGTGCTTCCTCAACTTTAGAACTTTTTACTTGACTAACATTTGTATCACTGGGCTCTTCTTTCCGTTTCATGGCCTTCCCAAGACTTCCAAAGGCTGCCTCTCCTGGGCTGTCCTCATTTCTCACTTCTGAGCTCTCTTCAGGTTTTACACCACTAAAAGCAAATGAAGATTGGTCGAAAGTTGTCTGGGGCTGAATAACCTTTGCAGAGAAGCTAAACGCAGAAGGATTGCTGGAAATTCGGGTGGATTGAGCAGCAGTGGCAATGCTGCTGTTGCTGGAGGGATTGGCAGGTTGAGAAAACGTGAATTGGAGAGTGTTTCCACCAATCATTCCACCTGCAGTTTGAGACATGCTAGCACTTGTAACTGATGCAGAAGGGACTGCTCCAGGCTGGGCGAAACGGAAACCTAGAGAGCCTGGTTTTACACTTGTAAAAACCGAGACACCAGAGCCATCAGGTGCACTACTACCTGAACTAGTCGTACTTGGTGTAGATGAACCAAAAGGCTCAGAAGCTGGAACAGGCTGAACACTGGGAGGTACTGGACTCACACTGAAAATAGGTTTGAAGACAGTTTCACTTGGAGGCTTAAAGCTAAATTTTGTCCCAAAAGCACCACTCTGTGTACTGCTTTGGCCACTAACAGCAGAGCCTGTCGTAGCAAAGGCCGATGGTTGTTCAAAAGATGGCTGAACAAAGCTGGGCTGGGATACTCCAGCACTGATAGAGTTACCAGGCACTTTTGCGTTACTGGAGGAAATGCCAAATCCAGATGTGGTTTGTCCAAATCCAGTATTCTGACCAAACCCAGAAGTCTGTCCAAATGCAGAAGTCTGACT
>JAOVVF010000047.1:19583042-19595787 GCA_028565595.1 Duopalatinus emarginatus
AAAGTTCAGTCCAAGAAAAATGGCTGCCCTACTTGTGATTTGCATGAAAGATGAGCAGCGTACATTCTGTAGCATATTACCTCTTAGGTATGGAGAGGAATCTCACATTCTTTGCCCCATTTCAGGCGCTGATTCCTCTCCATATTGTAGAAGTTGCACAAACACAATAGAAAATGGGGTTTATAGAACCCCAGAGAACAGTGAGAGAACAGTGTTCAGATCAGCACCCTGTTTCTGTCAGCAGGATACCAAAATTATTTGCAGAAGTATAATTATAGGTGCTTATACTTATGCAAAACTTTATAAAATTTGCTTGAAGGTCAGTATTATATTGTTTACATCTTCACGTCCCATCATGTATGCCATGTAAGTCTTCTGATTCTGGTCTCCTGGTTGTTCCTAGGTTCAGGACTTTTCATGATTTCTTAGCTTTTCTCTACCATCATCTATTTGCTCTTTTACCTCTTTCTCCATTTTCAAAGCACAGCTAAAGACCTTAACTGATCAATAAGTGAAGTACTAAGAAAGCTGAACAAAAAAGATTATCAGCTGGAAAAATGTAATATATGTAATGTACTACTATCAGTCACTATGAAATTGCACGGTTGAGCATCAGGTAGTATTAGCACTTCTTCTCTGGTTTCCTCCCACCTCCCAAAACCATGTAAGTTAGGTGGACTGACTTTAAATGGCCTTAAATTGTGAATGAGCATGTGAATATAGGCGTGTATCTATGATGTCCTGCAATAGACTAGTATCACATACAGGGTGTATTCCTGCTTTTTGTTTCCAGCGATTACAGAATAGATCTACTGCACCCCCTGATCAGCACACAGCAGATACTGATACTAAAATTACATGTATACTGGCATTTGTATCTACAAATGATTCAGGAATCGTAATACAGTGATACAGACAGATGTCCTAACAGGAATGGGCTTTAGAGAGAAAAGCTGGACTCCTTGGATTCCTTCTGTCATAAAGTCTGGGCAAAGTTAATAATGCTGGATGCATGTTTCCTCTCCAGAAAATGAAAATTGACTGTTCGGTCTGCCACAAGCACAGAGCGATAAAGGGCTTTGACGTCCCCTATGCTGGGATCCAGCTTCACTTTAAACAGCTTTATTATCTAGATAATGAAAAAAAAAACAACAGTTCAGCACTAAACATCTGAACATATGTGAATGGACACTAAATTATGTACAGGAGGTCACATTCAGAGTTGATTTAATTTGTGTAGTAAATAACTCATACTAAATTTTTACAGGGCATTATTTAATCTTTTGTGGACATGTTAACTGGATGCAGTTTGGATAGCTGCTTATGCATAGGGCATCAGAACAGACGCTACCGGTCCCAATCATGGCACTTCTTTTAAAAATCATAGCAATGCATCAACCAGAACCTGACCTCCACTGACTACTTATTCACTGATATAAGTAGTCATTGACTCTGAATTTGGTTCACTAAGAATAAATAAACAGATAGGTTACTCTTTGTAATTGATCTCTGGTGTCTTACCCTCGCCAGAGCCAGGTGCATCTCTAGTTCAGCAATCCGCCGACCAACACACCCTCTCACTCCAAACCCAAATGGGATAGAGCCGAATGGATTAGGCCTCTCCCTCCCATCTCGTAACCAGCGTTCAGGCTTGAAGACTCTTGGTTCAGGGAAGACCGTCTCATCATAACTGATTGCATAATGCCAGACCGAAAACGAGGTCTGTTCATAAGGACAGATAATTAGTTAAACAGTGATTTTAAAGGGTAGGTACTATAAAAAAAAGGAAATACCTTTTTAGGAAAGAAGTATCCTCCAATTACTACATCACTTTCCGTCAAAAGACGTCCATTTATGGGAACAACAGGGTACATTCTATACATGATCATAAAAGCGTTAATAATGTTGTGTTTTATTTTATGTAAATGTCCATAGTGCTCATAATATAATTTTCTCTGCTCCAAAACATCCACCTTAGAGTCTCCTTGACGACAGCCTTGAGGTAAGGCATCCTGTTTATGTCTTCAGTCACTGGAATTTTGTCTCCCTTGATGATGTTTGTCACTTCCTGATACAGTGTGTCCTGTGCCTTTGGATGCCGCGAGAGCAGGTACAAGGCCCACAGCAGAGTGTTGGATGTCTTAAAAGACATGATATTTCATTCTATTTTATTCTCTTTCTCTAAAAACCATACATCTTGGACCAACACTCAAAGTTAATAGTAGTATAATGTTATTCATACTGTGTCCACTCCTGCCAGGAGCAGTTCAGCAATGCTCCCGTACACATCCTTCTTGCTCATGTTGGGGTTGGAGAGCAGGTAGCTGAGATACCCTCCTGCAACTTTCTGACCTGCATCCAGGTGCATATGAATGTCCTCCATCTTATTGTCAATTAGCTTGCAGGCTATTCAAAAACAGATATTTTTATTAATTCAAATAAATCAACACATGAGATTATAAAGCATATTGTATATTACTAGATAAACAATAGATGGTACATATTCTCAACAGTGATAGTATGAGACTAAGAAAGCTACAGCTCAACAACATTTCTTCATCTCACCAAATCCGAAGATCCCATTCCAGCCATCAACATATCGGTGCCAGAATGGCAAATAATTGCGTGTCCACTTGGGAAGCATGGACACAGGCACACTGTAAGTGAACATCTGAGCAATGGAGTTAATGAAGTTTTGAGTCTCAGGTGGAATCTCGTTCTCCAGACAGCCAATCCGAGTCTCGAACAGAATGCGAGAGATTCCTGAATAAGCAGGACAGAACAGGGAATGATTAAAACAGACATTAAATTGGTTCATCCACTATAAGCCAAGATTTAATTAGATGAAATTTTTGCAGGTATTACTGAGACCTGACAGGACATACCTTCTAGACTGAAGCGGTACAGCTCATTGGACATGTTGGGTACCAGGTCTCCAGTGGAGCTCATCTGGCGTAAATGGCATATCCGTTTAATAAAATCTGTGACCACCTCATTAACCACATTCTCATACTTCATTGCGTCTTTTGGATGCAGCATACGTTTGTTCAGCACAGATCGGAGTTTGTACCATTTTTCACCTTCTCTGATAAAAAACAACATATAAGCCACAGTTAAGCCACAATCAGAACATCCCACAACTGCATGTACTGCCAATATACACCTTGTGTAAAACATTAATAATATTTAATATCTACTAGCCAGTGTTTCATAATAAGTATCGGCGCATCAGATTTAAAAAAAAATAATTGTGGCTTACTCAGTGAAAGGACCATAGCCTAAGTCCATCATGTCTCGATAATCAGTCCATGCAGTCATGTTTCCTCTACAAGGGAACTTCTCATCTTTTCTCAACAGTTCCTCCACCAGTTCCACTGTGCCTAAAGTAATAGTTATTATGCTGCCAGTCTTTACTTTCGACATTGGGCCAGAATGTTGCTTTTCATACAACTAGTAAAATCATAAAGAGAAAAAAAAAATGTCAATGCCATTGATCAAATACAGCATCTAGATAAAAAGAGATAAGGCTAACAAATAACTTGAGCAACTTTTTATTCCCAAGTTATAAAATCAATTTTTGTACTAAGTTCATGTAATAGTTTTCTTTTTTTTTACAGTTGTAGTTTTAATCCTCAAACCATAATCATTTCATGGTGGCATAGTCTGCAGATGCAAACTGTATCAAATATTAACTTTAAGATTATCAGCAGTGATATAAAATAAATGTCCCACAGGTGAAGAGTCCACATCACTGAGCATACTGTACCTGCAGCTCATGTATGCGATTGTAGTACCCTTTAAAAATCATCTTGTACAGCATTTTAGGAAGATTGATCTGAGGGAGGTCAGCCTCTGTTCTGATGGTCTTAGGTGCAGGAGAGACTGAAGCTGGAGCATTTGCTCCTGCCTTCCTCTGTAGGTCCAGACTGGCTATAGTGGGCCTAAGTAACCTACGAACAGCCATGGTCCTAACACTGTACAGTGCTTTACAGAAACTGGAGTATCTATTCTGCAGCTCATGTTTCATTGGACACAAGAACGCAGGAAGAACAATTAACCCTTTAAATGCTTCTCTAACATCAATCTGGTTCAAGCAACTGTTGAATCAGTTTAATATTTCTTAAGTATTGTGTACGTAGTGTAGTATGCACAGAATACATGCACATATACTCTCATAACTGGATCAAATTCCAGATTTCTAGCTCCAAGCACACTCTTATGCTCCTCAGTTTTATCCATGGGCCACCACTGACTTTTATTATGAAGTCCATCATAATAAAAGCCACCATAATTTGGCCCTTGTCAGTCATTCAGATCTATGTGCAAACTCTCTCAAAAAGCGTTCTATGTTTTACACCATAACCTTCTGTAGCTGCTAAATAAATACCTTTAAGTATAGTCATATTTCAGTCAAGACACTGAAGTCAAGTTTGTGACAATGGCACATAGTTTTAAAAAGAAGCTATTTATCTATTTAGCTTTTATTAGTGTATGTGATGCTCCATGTTGCTCCACAATGCCCCACAGCCTGAACCTGGGAATAAGAGTGGTCAAATGTAATTCATATAGACTCCCCTATAGAACTCACATCTAAAAACATTATACTACATATGTGGGCGTATAGCACTCAGTTTTACTGAATCAACAAGAACATTTTGTAACGTGGGATTAATTGCAAAATTAGTCATAGCCACATAACTAAACAGGTATAAAAATTAACATAAAAGTAAATGGTAAAAGTAAAAAATATAAAAATAAGTTACTGAATTTTTTAAATTAACAACCTTTAATGACAGGGCCACATTATTTAGTAAATGTAATAAATACCTTATAATAAATAAACTCCATACCGTTCCAGATCCTGATCTTGATTTCGTTGATCTTGGTTCCATTTGGTAGTGATTTACAGGCCGACAACTGGCAGGTTTGGTAAGCTTACTTAAAAATATTGTATACTCTATATACTCTAATAGTAGATTGTATTAAAATCCTGACCCGCCTAACAGGTAGGTTTATTTAGGGTTCTTTAGTTTGTCCCCAAAAGCCTGCTAGTAGCCTCCGGAATCCGGAATTATGCCCCTATATGTTCCTGGAATGGACGTCTTGGATCGGCATGGACGTTCTTGGTCGAGATCCAGACGCAGTCACTGGGTTGGTACATGGGTATCTCTCCATGTCTTTGTTCAGCCTGATGTATCATCTGGTTGATGGCTTGTGTTGGTTGCAAACCAGTGGTCAATGGCTGGGTTGTTGGTGGAATTGGCATCCCACTTGTAGAGCAGTGTTGATAACCCAACACACATTGGAAAGGTGTCAGGCTTGTGGAGGAGGGAGTTCTGGGCGTTCTCAGCCCACGGGAGGAACTGGGCCCAGTCCTGAGAATTGGTGCGGCAGAAGGTACAGAGGAAATGCCACAACTCCTGGTTGCACCTCCCTAATTGGCCATTAGATTGGGGATGCTAACCTGATGTGAGGCTGATGGTGATTCCATAAACTCCCCCCAGACATGGGAGATGAATTGCGGTCCTAGAAACAGTCGATGATGACGAGGTTGGCCGTGTTCCCTTGAGAGTCAGGGAGATCTGTGAGGAAGTTGACAGCAAGATGTGACCAGGGACGCTACAGAATCAGAAGGGGCATTAATTTTCCTGGTGGTCTTGCTCTGGGTGCAGTCAATGCAGGAGTTAACATAGCACTGAACATCTCAGCGCATGGATGGCCACCAATATTTTCCTTGTAGAAGAGTGTGGCGAAGTTTCAGGTGCATCCACCTCCATGACGAAGGGCTTTTCAGGGTCTGGATGGAGGAGGATGGGTGCAGTGGTGAAAGCAAACTTGAGTTTCATGAAGGCTGCTTCAGCTTCCGGGTTCCAGTGCAGGCACCCGCCCTTGAGGAGGTTGGTTAATGGGCTAGCAACGCTGCTAAAGGACCTAATGAACAAATGATTTAGAGTTGGCAAACCCAAGAACCGCTGAAGGTCCCTTACTGGGGTGGGTTTCTGCCAGTTCATCACAGCGCTGACCTTATCATGGTCTATGGCAACTCCGTCTACACCAATGACATATCCAAGGAAGCTGATGGTTGAGGTATAAAACTCACAATTTTTCTTTTTGCACATAGAGTTGGTTCTGTAGGAGCTGTGTGAGGAGTCTGTGGATGTGCTGGACATGGTCTTCCAGGGTCTCAGAGTAAATCAGGATGTCATCTATGTAAGCAGAAATGAATTTCCCAACATTTCCCTCAGCACCTCATTAATGAGACACTGGAACACACTGGGTGCTGAGGAGAGACCATATGGCATAACCAGGTACTTGTAGTGCCCAGACATGGTACTGAAGGCGGTCTTCATTCATCCTCTTTTCCGAATGCGGGCTAGGTTGTAAGCACTGTGGATGTCCAGCTTGGTGAAGACCTTGGCCCACCGTAGCTGCTCCAGGGCTGATGGCACCAGTGGTAGGGGATATGGATATTTGTTTGTGACCTGGTTGAGTCCACGATAGTCAATACAGGCTCTGATGCCTTCCCCACTTCTTCTCTAAAAAGAAGAAGCTTGTGCTCGCGGGGCATGTAAATGGCCGTATATATCCCTGTTGGAGTGCCTCCTCAATGTACTCCTTCATGGCCTTTTGTTCTGTTCTGCAGAGGGGATAGATGTGACCATGAGAAGGTGAACATCCAGGCAGGAGGTCCAGGACACAGTCATATGAGCAATGTAGAGGCAGGCAGCATTCTTTGGCGTTACTGAAGACCTCCATTCGGTTGTGGTATTCTGTGGAAATCTAAACTGGTATCTGGGTGTCAGAGCTTTCAGTGGTTGTGGCTTTGATGTGGACGCTGGCAGTGACAGAGACAATGGGATGACCAGGAGATGATCTTGCAGGATTTCCAAGAGATGACCGGGTTGTGCAGCTTCAGCCATGGTAGACACTACTGGGTGGTGAGATGAGTCTGTGACCAAAAGGGTCATAGTCTCGTAGTGCAGGGCACTGGTTTGAAGGGTGAGGTGAGGTATGTATTGTGTAACTTGGCCCTTCCCTATGGGCCCGCCATTGATGGTCTGGATCTTATGAGTGTGGGACGGTGGTGTTCATGACCTCTGCATCAAGGAAGTTACCCTCTGCAGTCTATAAGGTCTATAAGGGCAGGCAAATAGAAATATTCACCAGAGATGTGGACACTGATCTGAAGAACCAAGGATTAATGGGCGTGTTGATGTGTGTGCTGGTAGAAGTGGTCCGGTGTGACGTGGCTGGGGCTTGCCAGTGCATTGAGTGAGGAGGTGATCAGTAGCCCCACAATAGAAGCAGAGACCCTTACAGCACCTTCTCTCTCTCACACAGGTACTCAGCTCTGATCGTCCCAGTTGCATAGGTTTTACTGGAGGCTGAGTAGAGCTGACTGGTGGTCAGATGGCTAAGGTGATAAGGGCATCGATAGAGGTGGAATCGTCGCTGCAGGCGAGTTCTAGCAAGACAGAGATGAGACCCTGGTGGAATGAGGTAATGATCGTTGGCTCATTCCAGCCAGTCCAGTTCTGCTACCAGAGTGCAGAACTAAGGTGTAGTCAGCACCCAGGCTCTCACCTTGTCGGAGATTCAGTAAACACTCACAAAGGCAAAGTATTTCTGTAATGTTGTGGTGAAGAAATTTTGCCCAACAGATGGTTAGTCCAAAAGCTCTCCCAATACTTCCAATGTGTGGAGTGAAATGATTAGTGTACATTTTATGAACATTCTGCTGTTCATTTCTACATTCCTAAAAAATGTACGGTTATCATACAAAGATTGTATGTCATATCAGTTCATAAAGCTTAAATCATATAACAGAGCTATTCATTCTATAATTGTGCGAAGACATACAAGGTGTCATGTGTCCAGTCAAAAGGCTGTATATGAGCCAACATCACATAATTGTACCGGGGAAACTGGTGGTGGAACAGTGTGAATATCTCAACTGTGGAACGATTTATGCAGCTAAAATCTGGCAGAAAAAAAGAAGATAAGGTAGCTAATAATATATGAGATAAAATTAAAATTTCTAGCTAGGTAGGCCTTAGTAGGCCCTTGCAAAAATGCATGCTATGTTTGTTAGCAGCTGTACAATGTGGTAAACATAAGCGTAAAGATGTACATTTTGAATCTTATAAAAACTAATTTATTGGACTCCTAGACTGCTGTCATTGCGCCAACTTCGGGAAGGCCTGTCCCAGGAGTTGTGTTACAAGGGCACTGCATCATGTATTCTTACTGGGAAGAAATTAATTACAAATAGGATGTCAAATTTATCCTATTGTGGGGGCACCTACAGGGCACTATATAACATTTTCTCCACTTATGAGGCTTCCATTAGGAAACTTACCCATATTCTCTCTAATGTTGATACACATTTGTATTGCTCCTTTATTATTTTTTTCCATATTATTTTAAAATATTATTTAATATTGATATTAATATTTTTGCAATAGTGTTTAATATTTAATCATTTAACAAACTGCAGGACCAAAGCTTTGCTAAAATCAGTATATTTTTTTATTTCCCTTAAAATTAAATCAGTAGACGTATAGTTATCAAAAAGATTATAAATTGCAGCTGTGCTCAGATAGACAGTACAGTATGAATTCTTACATTACAGACCAGTGCAGAAACGTACAGATATAATAGCAAAAACACCAATAAACAATATGATTTCTAGAGTGCTGTATATTGGTGGATACTGTGTCTATATACAAAGAGGCCTGGAGTCTGTTTATGTGTGTGTGTATGTGTGTGTGTGTGTGTGTGTGTGTGTGTGTGTGTGTGTGTGTGTGTTTTCTTTACCATTTACAGGACAGCTCTTACCTTTTTTTCGCTATATCACTGTAATATTCGATTTATAGTCTTTTTATGTTATGTTGGATGAGTTTATTCACCAGTAGTTTTCCATCAAATTTATATATATATATATATATATATATATATATATATACTAGGATATAATAGGATTTCCACCAGCACCCTTCTGCCCTCTAGTGGACAGTTGCCACTAACGCACCTGTATGAGGCTTGTATGTGAGGGTATGATAATAATGTGTGATAATAACAGTGCAGTGGGTGCGTAGGAAATTAAATAATAAAATAAAAATATTGTTAAAAATGAACTCGTTACACTTGCCCATGCATGTCCTTAGAGGAATGGGCTTTAGAGAGAAGCTGGACTCATTCTGTCATAAGGTTTGGCCAGAGCTAATAATCCTGCCTGGCTGCACCTTTCCTCTCCAGAAAATGAAAACTGACTGGTCGATCTGCCACAAGTACAGTGCGATTAAGGGCTTTGACCTCTCCTATGCTGGGATCCAACTTCACTTCAAACAGCTTTATCATCTAGATAATGAAAAGACAAACAAACAAGAAAAGAACAGCAGTTCAGCACTAAACATCAGGCATATACCAATAGACACTACAATATAAAAAGGAGGTCACAATCAGAGTTTGTTTAATTTGTGTAGTAAATAGTTCATACTGAATGTTTACACAGTACTATTAAACCCTTCTGGTGACATATTAATTGGATGCTGGTTGGATAGCTTACGCATAGCCATCCTGGTAAAAAAGAGAAAAAAATCTGGAGGTGGCACCACTCTATGTGACACCCTCACACACCAGGACTTTGTACTTAACTGCATGAACAAACTCCAAAATGCAGAAGCTGAAATCATCACTAGAACCAGAAAATATGAACACATCACCTCTGTCTTATCCACAATGCACTGGCACCGGTCAAATTTTGCATTGACTATAAAATACTACCATTGATTATAAAGCAGTGAACGGTCTTGCACCATCGAACCCACAACCATCTGGTCAAGAGACCAGTTAGACCACTAGGCCACGGCTGCCCCCAAACTCTCCACCCATTCACTCAGGTTTGTTGACGGTGGAGTGGCTGGCCGCTTTATGTCCCAGGACACTCTCTGTCTCTATCACCTTTTGGTTCTCCCTTGTAGTTATGCTGTCTTAGTTAGTCTAAGTTTTTGCTTTTTGACCAATTTATTAATGTGACCATTACATAAAAGAGCATATCTAACTCTTTTTTTTTCTTCTCTACCCTCTCTCTTCACCTCCCATTGATACAGCACTAGGAAATAAGGGGTGATTTCTGATCTTATAATTTTGTTCTAATTTCTAATTTCTTGACCATATTTCTTGGTCTGTACTTTCTATCTCTCAGGACCACATCTGGACCATTTAAAGTTTAGCAGCATTTCCAGTTTACAGACCAGGGAGAGTGAAGCCTCTTTGCCCCCCTATCATCTGGCAGAAGGTAATAGTGTTATCAGAACAGCCTGAGGATGCTTATTACCTTGTTGCCCCAGAAAAATGAACATTGCACAAATTACTAGCACAATGGACAGTACCAATTGGTCCTGATTGTGATTGTCCACTGACTGCTCGCTCATTCAAGGCTGCAAACTTTTTTCCATATGTCTTGGTAAGTCATCAACTCTGAATGTGGTCAACTGTAGATAAGTAGATAACTCTTTGTAAATGATCTAGGGTGTCTTACCCTTGCCAGAGCCAGGTGCATCTCTAGTTCAGCAATCCGCCGACCAACACACCCTCTCACTCCAAACCCAAATGGGATAGAGCCAAATGGATTAGGCCTTTCCCTCCCATCTCTTAACCAGCGTTCAGGCTTGAAGATTTTAGGTTCAGGGAAGACAGTCTCATCATGACTAATCGCATAATGGTAGATCGCAAACGAGGTCTGTTCATAAGGACAGATGATTAGTTAAACAGTAATTTTGGGGGGTAGGTACATACTATAAAAACCAATTACCTTTTTAGGAAAGAAGTATCCTCCAATTACTACATCACTTTCCGTCAAAAGACGTCCATTTACGGGAACAACAGGGTACATTCTATACGTGATCATGATAGTGTTAATAACAAATATAATACCCAAATGCTCTATAATGACCACAATGCTCATAATATGATTTTCTCTGCTCCAAAACATCCACCTTAGAGTCTCCTTGACGACAGCCTTGAGGTAAGGCATCCTGTTTATGTCGTCAGTCATTGGAATTTTGTCCCCCTTAATGATGCTTGTCACTTCCTGATGCAGTGTGTCCTGTGCCTTTGGATGCCGCGAGAGCAGGTACAAGGCCCACAGCAGAGTGTTGGATGTCTTAAAAGACATGATATTTCAATTTATTTTATTCTCTATCACTAAAACCCAAGTGTTGGACCAAGTCAATAGAATAGTGTAATGTTATTCTTACTGTGTCCACTCCTGCCAGGAGCAGTTCAGCAATGCTCCCGTACACATCTTTTTTGCTCACATTGGTTTTGGAGAGCAGGTAGCTGAGATAGCCTCCTGCAACTTCCTGACCTGCATCCAGGTGCATCTGAATGTCCTCCATCTTATTGTCAATTAGCTTGCAGGCTATTCAAAGCCACAGACATTTTTATTAATTTAAATAAACTAACACAGAGATAGTAAGAGACTAAGAAAGCTCCAGAAATTTCTTCATCATCTCACCAAATCTGAATATTCCATTCCAAGCATCCATGTATCGCTGCCAGAATGGCAGATAATTGCGTGTCCACTTGGGAAGCAGGGACACATGCAGACTGTAAGTGAACATCTGACCAATGGAGTTGATGAAGTTTTGAGTCTCAGGGGGAATCTCATTCTCCAGACAGCCAATTCGAGTCTCAAACAGAATTTGAGAGATTCCTGAATAAGTAGGAATTAGGACAGCATGGGAAACGCTTAAAACAGACATAAAATTGGTTCATCCACTGTAAGCCAACATATATAACATTATAAATGTTAAAACATTTTTGCCTGACAGGACATACCTTCTAGACTGAAGCGGTACAGTTCATTGGACATGTTGGGTACCATGTCTCCAGTGGAGCTCATCTGGCGTAAATGGCATATCCGTTTAATAAAATCTGTGACCACCTCATTAACCACATTCTCATACTTCATTGCATCCTTTGGATGAAGCATACGTTTGTTCAGCACAGATCGGAGTTTGTACCAATTTTCTCCTTCTCTGTTAAAAAAAAATGAACATTTATATACACATTCTGTTTGTAAAATATTGATAACAAATAATATCTGCTGGACAATTTCCATGTTGTGTATAGGAATTAAAAAATTTAAAAAATTAAATTAAAAAAATTAAAAAACACACATTAAAAAAATAATATTGGCTTACTCAGTAAAAGGGCCATAGCCTAAGTCCATCATGTCTCGATATTCAGTCCACAAACTCATATCTCCTCTACAAGGGAACTTCTCATCTTTTCTCAACAGTTCCTCCAGCAGTTCCACAGTACCTAAAGTAATAGTTATTATGTTGCCAGTCTTTACTTTTGTCATGGAGCCATAAAGTTGCTTTTCATACAACTAGAAAAATAACAAAGAAATAAAAATGTCAACACCATTGACAATGTAGCATCTAGCTAAAAAAAAGGTTAAATTAACAAACAAAGCAACAGTTCATCCTTTTCCATTTACTGTCCGTTTGTAATATAAGTTCAGTTTTTTCTTTTTCTACAGTTATGTTTTTGCTCCTCAAACCATAATTAGTTTGTGGCAACATAGTCTTCTGTAACAAACTGTGTCAAATATTAACTTTAACATGATCGAAATTGACATTAATTAAATGTCCATAACATAACATGATTATGATAACATCTAGGCACCCTAGATACCTGTCTGGTATAGCGCCACCAACTGGCCAAATAAAGA
>JAOVVF010000047.1:19607824-19617867 GCA_028565595.1 Duopalatinus emarginatus
AATAATACACTGAACACATCTGGGATGCCATGCAGCATTGGTGGTACACCAGTCTAATACATGGGGCATAGACTCCACGAGCATGCGCAAATATTCTGTAGGCAATGAACACAATACTTGCTGTATAACGGTCCACAATTCTGTTGTATTCTGAGTTGTAGTATTTTTGTGTCCCAGGATTTTTGTGTAGGATTTTTGCAAAACCGCAAACTAGTGTGTTCCTCTAACCATAATTTGGTGTCTTTTGGATGTGTGTGGCAGTACACTGACCTTTTGGAATGATGCCAAACCCGTTAGAGTGAATTCAGGACGTGAACATGAGTTACTTGTCAGCAAGGTGGGGCACATCGAGGTTACCTGTCAGAGAGCTTTATAGATGTACCAGAGGTCCCACTCAATACCAGCTACACAAACCCCATATCATTATGGAGCCACCACCAGCCTATGTATTTTGCATGAAAGAATGAATGAAAGTCAACTATTTTGCCCTACTGTGTTTGCACACAGAAGGAATGTGACCTCCGCATTTAACCCATCCGTGCAGTGACACACACACACACCAGTAAACACTAGGGGGCAGTGAACACACTTGCCCGGAGCCCCAAACCATGGCGCCCGAGGAGCAGTTAGGGGAGTTAGGTGCCTTGCTCAAGGGCACCTCAGTCGTGACTTGCCCTGGGTAGGGATTGAACCAGTGGTTCCGGTCACGAGACTGGTTCCCTAACCACTAGGCCACGGCTGCCCCATAGGCTCATCTGTACCAGTTTTTCTGGCACCTCAGTGTACATATTTAAACTTACCATTTGAGCTGAAAATGTTTTCTTGTTTCTTTTAGTCCACTGAATTTAGGTCCCAGTAAGAGCAATCTCCATGCCTCTTAAGCTAACGTTGTATTATCAATCTACTGTAATTTTATTTATTGTACAATTTATTGTAATATTTATTTATTTTACAGCTTGATGGAGCAATTTCGCGTGGACCTTTCTGTCTTCCAGAGACTGAAGCTGATACATTAACACACTAATGGAGTAAGAAACATTTTAAAGATTTACCAGCTGGGGTTACACAGCTGTAGCAAAATAGAAGAGGAAAAACTAGACATGTGCGATGAGGAGCAGCTTCATAACACTGTACAAAATGAGACTGGAACAGAGACTTCAAACACAGGTAGGAAACCCATGAGATTATTGTCCACAAGCCACCAAAAAAACTTTAACCTGCTAGTGGCCATCATACAGAGTGTGACAGTCAGAGTTTCCAGGAGCATTGGCAGATTGTCCAGGATGCTCAGTAAAAAACAACCTCCTTTAATAAATTTGATAAAATTGAGAGTAAAAAAAAAATAATTTTGTCTTATCTTGAATTATTGAACTATGTAATTTAATGGATTATTATTGAATGACCTCTAATTCAGCTATGTTTCTTTAGTTGGCAACGAGGAGAAAGACCAAAATGATACAATGTGCAATAAAAACTTTCCAGCCTTGTCTAAAGATGAGTTTGATCCTGAGAGTTCACAACCTCGAGCAAAAAAACAAAGCAAAAGAGAAAAAGCATCAGTTCATAAGAAGAAAACATCTGTGTTGTCAGTGCAAGGTGAGCAATTGTTTGTATGCGTTTAAAAGTGTCATTTTGCCTTATACCTCAGCACTGTTTTATTCCAGATCCTGTTTGATCAAAAGATATTGATTTAATTTTCTCCGACTTTAGCTCTGTTAGTAATTTGATTACCAGGCTGATTACTGGTTTATATTAACGAATTCACAGACTTGTAGAGTGAAATTTACACACAAAGGAAAGAAAATATGTGGCTGTGTCCATAATAATGCCCTAATTTTAGCCTTTGAATGCCTTCACAGCTCCAGATGAAGTATAGGATAGATTATTCGACCACAGTGTGCTGTGTTCGCATACTTCTGCGTATAAACACTATATAATTGGACACCCGTTTTTGCAAAATAAACCCTGGCATGATGATGCATGAATCACTCTAAACTGTAGCTAATAGGAAATCTTCCATGATGTTTTGTTTGCCGCTGCCATTGTTAATTTGCTTATTTAAGCAACAAACTTTACTAGACTTCGATTTGTGAATTGATATGATTAGATGTGGTCCTCGAGAGCCTATGATCAGAACTACATCAATAGCATTGGTCTGTTATAACAGCATTCTGCTATTTAGGAATAAGAAGAATGATGTAACTGACTATTCAACTAGTTAACAAAGCTGTGTAATTATTTCCTGTAACAGACGTGTGGTAATTTGGTAGTTAATAATGCTTGTACACAATTGTAAAAACTGAAATATGCATATATTAAAGCAGGTGTAATGTGTCCTTGTTTTCCACGTCTGTCCATTGCTGTGTTGTAGATCACGTGGCTGAGGGCACAGAGCATGTGTTTCGCACTCACATATGTACAGAATGCCGACGCTGCTTTAAGACACGTTCTCACCTGATGGAGCACATGCGTCTCCATTTTCCAGACCCAAGCCTACAGTGTCCAACCTGCAAGCACTACTTTACCAGCAAAAGCAAGCTGCGTATTCACCTGCTAAGAGAGTCTGGCGAGAAGCTACATCGCTGTCAGCTGTGCGAGTACGCCGCCGTCGAACGTAACACCCTGCACCGCCATGTCGCCAGTGTGCATGGAGAAATAGACGCTCACAAAGATCTTTACACATGCCCGACTTGCCAAAAGAGCTTTCGCCAGAGTCAGGCATTAAAGAGTCATATGAAATCTCATCATATCACACAAAATGGGCAACCTCTGCCATGCTTCCACCAAGGTTGCTCCTTTGAAACCACAGATAAAAAGGTGCTCCAGAAGCATGCATTAGATGCGCATGGTACCAAGGCCATAGAGTGTCAACACCATGCTTGCTGTGCACTGTTTGGAAGCAAAGAAGACATGGAGGTTCATTTTCGCACACATCAAGCCTTTCACTGCACGCAGTGTGACTTCTCATGTTCCAACAAGAGCCGTTTCCAGCAGCACAAAAGACAGGGCCATCCTGGAGAGATGCAGCACAGGTGTAGCTTCTGTTCTTTTACCACTTTTAATCCAGTGGAGTTTGACCAGCATGTAGGACGTCTTCATGCCAGCGAGAAAACTCACAAGTGCCCAGAGTGCAGCTTTATTACTGCTCACAAAAGAGTTCTTAAAAGACATATGCTGCTCCATTCTGGTAAGAACCTGTTATATTCAGTGTTTTTTTTTAATTGCTGTGTATCATATAGAGCAGTGTTTTTTATTCCTCATCCCAGAAGACCACTGTCCTAGATGTTTTCAAGTTCCTCCTCTGCGACTACATGCAGTCTAGTCTAGTGTAGGCCTATTAGTTAGCTGAATGAGTTCATGTGTGTTAGGATAAAGGAAAACAAAAGCACCAGCATTGGGAGACACTGACGAAGTACATTTAAGTGCAATGGCCATGCATTTATTTATTAATTTCTTTTTAGGTGAAAAGCCACACAAATGTTCACTGTGTGAGTTCAGATGCCGGGATGAGACGTACCTCTCAAAACACATGCTGACACACTCTGAAGACAAGCAGCACATGTGTTCAGAATGTGGTTACGTTACCAAATGGAAGCACTACCTGAATGTCCACATGCGCAAACACACCGGTGATCTCAGGTGTGTATTTCCTTGGTGTGTTTATGGATATCCAAATGTACTATACTCTGTATCCTGTATTGACAAAGCATTAAGACTTTGCAAATATTTCTTTGTAAGTTGTTATGAACTCTGATAATGGCCCATAAAGCTCTAGTGATGCTCTAAAAAAGGCAAGTATTACTATCATGATACTACACAGTGTTCAGCACAGTCTTTGTAATGACCTGTGATGGATATAAAGCAACTGTCATCTTTAATAATTTTTTGTAAGGTAATATAGAAACAGGTAATGTTAACAGAAACAGTAATATAATATATAGAAATAGTTAATCAATTTTAAAGCCACATAGACACATTAGTAAAGTTTGCAATGTGAATGTCGAAATAACGACGCTATATTACAAAAGTGGAAGGAAGTGAGATCCTGTGTGTCCTTATAATTTTTGGAAACAACTGATGTTTTTGTGATTGTTAATACAAATATGCTCCAAATTCTTATATAATAATAACAATAATTAATTGTTTTTTACAGTAAAATTATAGTTTTGAAAAGTGCTTAACCAGTCAATACCATTATTGACTATTCTTCTGTGAGTTTATGAAAATATATCCTAAACCTTAACATTTTCCCAATAGACCTAAACTCCTGTTTAGAACTCATTATTTTCTAGACACTACAAGTTTGATGGCTGCTAAAGCCATCTTTTCGAAGATGTCATTATAATAGGAAATTTATTTAGTGAAAGTGAAAGTATTTAGTGGTTCCTTAACCACTAGCCCATGGCTGCCCTCAGATTAGAAAGATTAGAAAATATTTGCCATACTACAGATTGCTTCTGATCGCTGTTTATATTATTCCGGTCATTTGTTATAACGCACACTGAATTAATAACTAATATCCACACTTGCATCACAGTATAATAAATAATTAAGGAATGATTTATCGCACATTATTAGAGTGAAACATTATTAGAGTTTATAAATGCTTACAATGACTCATAACTAGCTTACAAATAAGTATTGTTTTATTTTATTCATGAATATTGGCTTTATTGACACTGTTACCCTCTCTCTCAGGTACAAATGTAACCAGTGCATGTATCGTTGTCACCGCATTGACCAGTTAAACAGCCACAAGCTCCGTCATCAGGCAAAAACCCTTATTTGTGAGGTGTGCGCTTACTCCTGCAAAAGAAAGACTGAACTGCTCAAGCACATGCAGGTCAAACATACGATCGGTGAAGACCACCAGCTCCCTCTTCTCCAGTGCAAGTTCTGTGCTTATACAACAAAGTACCGCCAAGCTCTACACAACCATGAAAACTGCAAACACACTCGAACGAGGGAGTTTCGCTGCGCCCTCTGCTCCTACACAACATTTAGCAATACCTCGCTCTTTCTGCACAAGCGGAAGGCTCACGGGTACACTCCTGGGGACGTGAAGTGGTTGGAAACATATGCGGAGAAAGAGAGACAAAACAATTCAGTGGATGGGATTCAGACTTTTTACTCTGAAGCTGAAGAGTACTCTGGAGTGGATCCTTGTAGCGATTCAAAAAACACTCAGCAGACAGAGTCACAAAATATGACTAATGATGTCGGTTCCCCACTTCCCAATAACTGTGAAGCAGCAGATGGTTCAGAAAGTGAAAATACTGCACAACACCAGGTCACTTCTGATGCTAATGAGGAGATAAACAATGTCACTGAGGACCAGCCAGTTATCCAGTTAACCTTATTAACAAATGCTGACAATGCCCACACAGGACCTCTAGAAAACCAGGAAACCTCACCCACAAATATCCCAGTTGGTCATTCCCCAAGCTCTCACAGCACATACGAAGCTTCTCAGATCCCTAACGATCCTGTAAGTGCAGAGGAAGATAGTGCAGAGGAAGGCAATGTTATTAAAGTGCAAGCACTGCATCAAGGAAATGAGATGTTTACCACTGAATCTCAAACCTCAGCAGCCGAACAAGCAATTTTCTTAGATTCTACTTTAGCTGAGGCAGAATGTTCAGAGACTCAGCTCCAGGTTATGAGGAGGCAGGACAAAGACCAAGCCAAAGCTCTTATTCTGGAGGGTCGAGTGCAGATGTTGGTAGTCCAGACCCAGGACAACATCTACCGGTGCGATCGCTGCTCATATGTGACCCGTAAACCAGCAGCCTTAGCACGCCACTGCAGATCATCATGCCAGGTGATGAAAGCAGCACTTCAGTGCAAAGACTGCGGTTTACAATTCAAACAGTTACGCTCGTTTAACAGCCATAGTCTCAGAAAGTGCCATGCACTGCAGAAGAATAAGAGAACACTTTCCACGTCTAGAGACAGTAAAAAAGCACAAGAAGAGTATAAGTCAGATTTTAGTCAAAATCATTCTGGATGTCTGGCATCTGCTGGCACAGCGACAAATCTGTGTGAGGAGAATGCACAAACATTCACAGCAAATATTAAAACAAAGACTGTCCAAGAAGGAAAAAGTGCATGCAATAGTTCTTCTCTAACTGAAACCCAGTGCTTGTCAATTCATGAATTCAGTGACTACCAGGAAAAGGCTGGTAAGTTCACATGCATGAAGTGCTTGTTTTCATGTAGCAAAAGACCTGCAATTATTCGCCATTGCACAGCCTGCTCCAGAAGAAACCTGACTGTCAATGAAGCGGCCTCTGAGGTGGATGCAGCACAAAATGTGAGAGACATGGAGTTGGTACGTCAAGACGGAGAAAACCATTGTGACTCCGGAGAGAATATAAAGACGACAAAACGATTTTCCTGTTCAAAGTGTCCATTTGTTTGCCAACAGAGCAGAGCATTAGCAAGCCACAAAAAGAGGGGTTGTTTAAAGCCTGGAGAGATTCAGTGCCAGCAATGTTCATTTGTGGCCAGATCAGAGAAATCGCTGAGTCAGCACAGACTGGTACATGGTAAAGACAAGGGCCATAAACGTGGCAAACAAACTCAACTTAGTTGCAAGCTTTGCTGTTTCACCTGCAAGCAGGAGCGCCGCATGAATCAGCATGTTGCACAAAAGCATGAGGGTCTTCGCCCGTTCTGCTGCCGTTTTTGTGATTTTAGCACAGCACGACGTCACCGCCTGGACGCCCATGAGTCTATGCACACAGGTGTAGGCAGGCATCAATGTCAGCAGTGTGATCAGACTTTTGGAACCTCTTCCAAGCTACGCCTGCATTGCCAGCGCATTCACGACAAGCAAGCCACCCACTTCTGCTCTCTGTGTGACTACAAAGGCTACAACCCGTCTGACATCAGCCGCCACACCCTCAGCTGCCACACGGGTGAGCTGAGCCACAAATGCAGCCAGTGCGATTACAACTTCAGCTCTGAACTTGCCTTTAAACAGCACTGTAAGCGAACACACCAGGCCTCCAACACCCATTGCTGCACGCAGTGTCGTTTCAGCTGTAACAGTGATGCTGTCCTCAAAGCCCATCTGCATAGTAAACATCCTCAAAACGAGAAAGCATCTTTACTAGAAACCAATTCTCAGACTCGGCTCTACCCGGAGAAGCGCACCAGAGCCGGCATCACTCAGCAATGCCCAGACTGCCCTTTTACAACAGCAAAGAAGCTGGCACTCATCCAGCACATCTTGGATGAACATGAGACAGGACATGATGAAGGAAAAATTCTCAAGTGTGACATCTGTGGCTTTTCTTGCTTCCATCAGTTAGTGTTTGATCAGCACGTCCGGTCACATGGAGGAACCTGTCTTTACAAGTGCACCGAATGTGACTTCTCCACTCGCAACAGACAGAAAATCACCTGGCACATTCGCATTCACACAGGAGAGAAACCATACCGCTGTGAGAAGTGCAGCTACACCTGTGCGGATCCTTCACGCCTAAAGGTAGAAAACACACGTTTAAAAACACATCACATTTAAATTTTGCTTTTGAGCAAGATTGCACAAAACAAGCTTGAGGCACTAACACGCGTCAGCATCTCAACCCTTCTTGATTTAATTAGAAACATTTTTATTTATATTTTATTTTTGTTTTAGTATCACATGAGGATTCACCAGGAGGAGCGCAAATATCTCTGTCCAGAATGTGGGTACAAGTGCAAATGGGTTAACCAGTTGAAGTATCATATGACAAAACATTCAGGTATGTCTTATAACTTTCTGTTGAATTAAATTAATGTTTATTCTGTGCAGTATTCATAGTGCATTAAAAACTACTAATTATATGTTTTTAATCCTTCGTGATGTCAAAGGAGCCAAATCATATGCATGTGAGGAATGTGATTACCGCACGAACCGCGCCGATGCTCTACGAGCCCATCGTGAGACTCGGCATCGAGACACACGCTCTTTCATCTGTGAAAAGTGTGGCAAAGCTTTTAAAACGCGCTTCCTACTTAAGACACACCAGAAGAGGCACAGCGACGAGCGGCCTTATGTCTGCTCCGAGTGTCAGCGAGGCTTCCGCTGGCCAGCTGGACTCCGACACCACTTCCTCAGCCACACAAACCAGCTACCTTTCTGCTGTCTTTACTGCTCCTATCGTGCCAAGCAAAAGTTCCAGGTGGTGAAGCATTTACGGAGGCATCATCCCGACAAGTCCATGCAGAACGGTGTGGCTAAAGACCCCAACACATCCAGTGTCCCACTGCAGAAGGCCCGTCTTGGGCCAAAGAATGACGAACAGGTGGAGAGTAATGGTGCTGTTGATGCAGAAAATGAAATAGACGAACTTAATGAAACAAGGAATTAGGCACTGGTCCTTTAGTGGTTATGACCTTGGACTTCTGATCAGGTTGTGACTTCAAAATCCCACCACCACCACCACCAAGGTGTCACTGCTGGGCCCTTGAGCAAGGCCCTTAACCATACAAGGCTTGGTTTTATAAATGAGATAAATGGTGGTCACTCTGGATAACAGCGTCTGCTATATGCCATAAATGTAAAATAAGCAGTATAAGTGGGAGTAACAGTATCTCAGTATTTCATAATTTTAACAGGAATTGCAGTGTTGGCATGGACATTACTTTCAATAATAACCTCTATTTTCTAATATCATTTAGGGGAATATTGTGATCATAATGTAGAAGGCATAATATTGCTCTGTGCCATAAAATAAACCTGATTTATTTAAACATAGCAAAGGACTATAAATCAATAACACAGGCTGCAAAACTTTTCTAAGCGTTCACTTTAGCATTTATAAGAATAGAACATGTTATAAATTGCTGTAAGTTGTAAAAATTTTACCATTATTTTTTTAAAGAGGAATATGAAAAGGACACACACACACACACATGTATATACAGTGAGTGTATTCAATGAAATGATTCCAGCAAGCATAAAAAAAAAAGTGTGACTAACTTGAGAATAGCTATAAATGTCTTTCAGGTCTGTAGAGCATGCTGTTTCTCCCTTTCAACTCTTCCATTTCATGCTGGACAAGATGGCATGTTTAAGCCTAGGTCATTAGGACCTGTTTATCTCTCAGGCGCTGGAGTACTTGAGACTAACAGACTCTTCTTACAAAATGATTAAGATTTTTTGGAAAAAAAACAGTTATTCCCAGTGGTGGACAGTAACGAAGTAAATGTAATTCATTACTGTACTTAAGTAGTTTTTTTGTGTATCTGTACTTTACTGGAGTATTTTTATTTTACTTTAACTTCACTACATTTGAAAGTCAAATATTTTACTTTTTACTCCACTACATTATTAAAAATCTGTCGTTACTTTTGTCTCATGCACGCATAAAATATGTTACATTTCAAAATGAAAGAAGCGTGTAATCACACCAATCATGCTACAGCACACACTTGTTAACAGTGGGTGGGGCTAGACATAGTTATCCCATCAGTCCAGCAGCGTCGAGTGTCAGCGGGAAAGAAAATGGAAGAAAATTCAAACTTGTCACAACACCCCTGCACTATTTAAGTGACTTTTTTTTTAAATACACGAGATGAAACAGTAGTATGGCATCAAAATAGGATCAAAAGTTTTGCGCACCAAAAAACAAAATCCGCACATTCTCAATCACAAAATCTCATTTATGGGTTACAGATTTTAGTTTCTGGTGTGCAAAACTTTAGATCTGGTTACGGATTTTCCTTTTTTGCTGCGCAAAACTTTTGGACCTATTTTTACACTTGGGCGGGATCTAGACAGCTACTGGCTGTTGAAGTTAAGCCCCGCCCAGCCAGGCCGTGCTACACACCCGCTTCATCAACTTCATTAATCATCAAAAAGAGGGAGACTGATAGATATGTGGTTAATGCTTTGAATGTTTCCTTTTTGTAAACAGTTTGTTTAATTAAACCTAAACTTGTAACTAAGTTGCCAGTAAATCTTAATCCAAAATGTAATTTTATAACCATTTGGTTCTACCTAATGGACAAAGTTTACCTTCAGTGTTTTAATCTTTATGATACTTTTAATA
>JAOVVF010000047.1:19630722-19643395 GCA_028565595.1 Duopalatinus emarginatus
GTTCCAGAGTGCATTAATTTTAATTGAAATAGGACTAATTGGCTCTTATTTAAATGTATGTTGTCGACCCGGGTCTAGAATCAGCCACATGCTAGTTTGCTGCGCGGCAAAAAAATGGAAGTCTCGCGGTATTTGGGTCACGTTTTCTCGCCGCCTATTTCCGGTGTGAATTTTCACATTCCCGCCATTACTCCAACAACAACATTAACACTGGGCCGCCGCATGCCGGCAAAATTGACTCCACGGCGCACAGCGAGGTGATTTGGGAGAGTTACCAGGGCAAGAAAAAACATCCGGAATATTGTCTGTATTTTTTAAGCCTGGAAAAAAGGTATGTGGTTTTTTTTATGACACGGAACCGGCACAATTTTCCCTCCGCTCAAATTACTAGCAAGCAAATGAAGCCCCAATGAAGCACTTTAGCTCGAAGCTAACTTCTCAGGCTGCTATATGGACTTAGCTAAGGCGCTAACTGCTAACCGCTATGTACTCATCAGGGATTTGAGTTATGTTTCAGTAACTCTGTCACTGCTGACTGGATTTCTGTAACAGAGATGTTGAATATCAGTAAAACATCATGTTAGATCAGTTCTCATTGGTTGTATACAGAGTGTTTGTTTTTTATTGATGGGGAAAATATTATTTAAAGCCTGTGTGATTCATACCAGATATACTTAAATGTGTAATCTTTAAGACAACAGTCAGCCTTTAACTTGGTCTATGTGTAAATAGGTCATCAAATGAAAATAAAATTTATAAATCCACAACAAACACTGTTCATTACAGGAAACTCAAACAACCCTGTTGTACAATAACATTGGTCAACTTTTTACACTTGTGTTAAATTAACACTTTGGTTTCTTACCCATAAATAAGATGATTCTTGCACATTTATAAGGTTCACATTTAACTGAAAGAAAGTAAAGCAATGCTATTTGTATAAATGAGTCTGATGTGCAGTTGAAGCTCTCCATCATTCACACTGGGACAGCTGAGCACATCAGGCTTGACTTATTAATTTTAATTTTTTTTTTTACAGTATTGAAATGTTTTTTGCTCATTTCACCCAGTTTCATTCCATTTCCAGCTGTTTGTTCAGTATCCATAGTGTAAATATTGAAATACGTTTAGGAAAATGTAAATATCTGTTTTTATCATTTTTAATGGCACACATTTTCTCTCTATTCTTAAGGCTGATTTTCATTCCGTAGTGAGGGACACTGGACACATCTGTTCATCCTCAGAGCCATCTCAACGCCCTCACTCCACTCACCGCACTCATGGCCGTTGCATTGCCAAAGCTGAGCAGCGGTGGTCCTGTCCGCATCCGCTTCACCAGCCTGGACGTGGGTACGACCAAGTGGAAAGAGGGTATATTTGAGGTCCATGAGAGAGACAACAAAAGCAATCTGGTGTTGAAGTTTAACAGTGGAGGTGCACCAAAATATTTCCAGGTACAAATCTTATCATGGTCACTTATAAAAATGTCATCAGTGGTAGTACACTGACCTGTTTATTTTTGTCTTTACAGTTGAACCACAATGTGAAGAATGTTGTTTTGGGACCCATCCACAGTCAGAACCGTTTGACACTAACCCTGAAGGACTCAAATGTTGTCATTTTGGAAAGGTTGTCCATCACAGTCGCCAAAAAGCTGAAGGAATATCTGGAAATGATTAAGCAAGGCAAGCAGACAGGTGTGGTGCAAATGAGTTTTATTTACTTTTTGTTTGTAGACACCATTAAAACAGCAAACGCAATCTGGGAACTCTGTACATGTTGTTTTATATTTTCAGCTTATAAGACAAATCAGGGAAGTGCCAGTTTTGGATTAGTTCTCGGGAACCGAACAGCACAGAATGACCCAGGTTTATCTTCTTCAGAAAAGCAGGTAGTGCTTCTTTACTGACTTTTTTTTACTGACTTTTTCGATGTCATGTCTGTTGCTTGCTGTTTTATCTTTCGTCTTGTTTTTGCTTTCTCTGTAACATCAAGATAACCCCACGCAGGTCGAGTTTGGACAACAGAGAAGAAAGCATGCCACGAAAGCCTCTTGGGAGTCCAAGTAGAGTCACGTCAATGCCTGTACGCAGTGGACTATCAGAAAACAGGTTTGTAGTGCTCCCTAGTGTGCGACTAGTGTTTGTACAGTGCAGGTGGGTGCAAAAAAAACAACAACAGACATTTATAGCAGGGCTCACAGGCTATCAGGGATGGTGATGCCTGACTTGTGCTTCTCACTGCAGCAAACTCTTAAAAAGTGAAAATGTTAATGCACGTTTACTTTATATTTGTTGGACCTAAATAGAAAATAGTGGGTAAGTTTGGACACCCTTCTAGTTGTAAAGTTTCTGAACTTGCTGGTCATAAAAACCTGACATAAATATTCCACAGCATAATAAAAGGCCAGACTTGTGGATTTGTAAATGAAGTTATCTGATGCCTACACAACTGCTTCCAACTTACAATGTCTGTCCTAAATGTTGTTAAGAAATCGGTGCTAAGGTGAACTGTGGAAGTCAACGTCTGCAAGACCGAGGTAGCACTCGTAGAACACAAAGGACCTTTATAGAAATGATCTTTATAGAAGGGTCGTCACAAGGAAACATCACCAGTGACCTCATTGCAAAAGTTATCACCTGATCTATGCAAAGCAGAATCTAGATAAACCAGCAGCATTTTAGTGAGTGCTGTGGAGTGAAGACATAAAATGACCATGATCATATATAGGTCTGTGTTTTGAAGAAAAAGAACACCTTGTCAGCTGTTAAAGCATGGGGATGGATCTGTTATGTTTTGGGGTTGAGTGGCAGCCAGTGGCACAAGAAACATGGCCCAGCTCGATGAACGGATAAATTCCAGTGAATTTCAGCAAACAACTATGATGCAATCAGACAAGAAACGGAAGCAAATATATAAATAAAAGATAACAGTCCACGGAGTTGAACATAAATATGTATGTAGATCTGTGCATCACCTCCGAGCTTGAAATGTTCTATGCATTAAACCCGAATCGATAGACTGCTAGCTGGCTATGAAAACTTGCGTTTGCAAGTTGTGAGATCTGTCAAAGGTGTTAGGTGGCGTGCAAACCTTTTCGTGTATCTGTACATGATCTCAGAAACCTGCAAGTGTAGTGATGATTGACAGGAGAGTTATATTTTCTTTCTTGTATGTGCTACAGATGGCTTCGAGCTTGCAATTACTGGGTGGTTAGGAAGAATGATATGTTCTACCCCTCACTTTTCCACTTAGTTTCTTACATTTTATCTCACTGCTTTGGTGGATTACATGTCATGCATTTCATGCTTGGATATGCTTTCGTGCTCGGAAATAAGATAAATATGGCATGGAATGGAAAAATATTCGTGATGTTTCTAATTGTATTTTTTGCTCATCTTTTGCATACTCGTGCATAACTTTAACATCTTACTATTTTCAGTTGTAGGTAGCTTGTCATGCAACATCTGACTAGGTCTTGATTCCAGACCAGATCTGGACAAATTTTAGTTTTTCTGATTTACATGAACTTATTCAATTCTAATTTTTAATAAATCCAAAAGTCTGCAGATTTTGGTTAAATGTAGGTTCAACAAACATGCTGTTACATGCATTAGAATTTTTGTGATAAATTGTCCTCACCTTTGCCTGTTCATATTTTCTTGTCTGTATAATGTGATTTGTTGTACTGATCAAATTGGTTACGTTAATGGGTAAGTATAAAGGAATTATTGTTTTTGCATAATCCCAGGATATGATGCAACTTAGCTCACAGATGTGTTTCCCTTTAGAAGCGAGAAAAGGAAAAGACTGATGAACTCTGATACTGATTTGACTGAGGACTACCCCAAAGAGAACGACTCCTCTAGGTGTGCTTTCAAATTATAGTCATTACCAAACCCAGGAAACATATTTGTATTTTTGCTGAAATTTAAATATGTTTAGTATTTTAGTGAATGTCATTTTTTTAGTCTATATTTTTTTTTCATGCTGTAACTTCTGTAGGTACATTTAATTATGGCACCTGGTTCTAATTGGCGTTCTCTTTTCAGTAACAATAAGGCCGTTTCAGACACGCCCAGGAAGTTTCTTCTCAGTTGCAAAGAAAAACTGAAGCAGTCCGAGGAGAACAGGGCTTCAGGTTGGTGTTCGTTAACATTATGGTTATTGCAGAGTTATCTGTTTTTTTACAACGTTTTTCATGTTTGTTTTTTTCCTTCTGATCTGTATTTTTAAACAGCCCCCCTTGGCTCTACACCCCTTCAACCATCATCATTTTATGGCAGCAGAACAGGATCTAAAGATTACACACAAACACATTCCCTTCTAGACAGGTAAATATTATTTTTAATTTTGTTTACATTCTGTTATAACTATAGTCAGTAAACTGCAGCATACTTCCTGGGCCTTTTTTTACTGGGCCTTCAGTAAAAAATTAAATTGCTGCCAGTGTGAACGGAGAGTTCGAATGTAAATTCTAATGGCATTTAAGAATAAGTTGTCCATTGCTACAGGCCTGCTAGCACAAACCAGTCACCTGCCGCTAAAAGGACCCTTGTACTACCCAATCACTCCACGCCCTTTAAGAAAGTCCGCTCATCTTCGGATTATGGAGGATGGAACAAACTGAGACCCTCTGCTCTTACTCAACCTCAGCCTCAGTTGCAAGGGTAAGTGTCCTTCAGCTCCACCACTTTACCAATTTTTTTCAGTTTCCATTGTATTTTTAATTATCTGCAAATCTGTCTATTTTAGATTCTCGAACCTGGGAAACACTTGCTACATGAATGCCATACTGCAGTCCCTGTTCAGCCTGCCATCGTTTTCAAATGACATGTTGAAACAGGGTATTCAGTGGAAGCGGGTTCCTATGAATGCTCTTCTGAGGTAATGCTACATTATGCAGCCTTTGTTAATTGTTTTTTGCTTGTTGCTGGCATTATGTAATATAATTGTTTAATTCTCCATTAGGCGCTTTGCTCACCTGCTTTTGAAAAAAGACATTTCATCTCCAGAGGTGAAAAAAGATTTGCTGAGGAGGGTGAAGAATGCCATTTCCTCAACTGCAGAACGGTTTTCTGGTTACATGCAAAATGTATGATTTATTTTTTTCAAAGTAGTTTTTTTTTAAAATTTTTTTTTAATGTTTGTTTTCTTTGTGTTATTTAATGATATGAAAAACCCTTATACCAAATATCTTAGCTTTTGGCAGACCTTAACATGTTGCAGGTCTTTTTATGTTTATGTAGCATTTCCCTGTAAAATATTTCATTATATGTGTCCAATAATGTTTTCCACTTGGATCATCTTTGTGCTTAAATACCTGCTTTTATGGTAATATTTATAGATGTAATCAAGACATTGCTTGTAAATTTGAAAGGGCTTTATATGCATTAGAGGCAACCTAAAAACAAAACAAAACCAGTCCTAAAAGAACAGTTAGTATACCATCTAATATTTGTTTAGGAAATTTGATCAGTGAATTAAATTATTTGCTTCCAGGATGCCCACGAGTTCCTGAGCCAGTGTCTGGATCAGCTGAAGGAAGATGTGGAAAAGGTTAATAAGAGCTGCAGGACCGAATCTTCAGCCTGGGATGAGCCCCAGGGCACACGACTTGCAGAGGAAATAGATACCTCACGCATATACACATGTCCTGTTACTGTCAACATGGAGTTTGAAGTGCAACACACAATCACTTGCAAAAGGTGGGAGGTTTTTCGTGTTACTTAGCTTGTTTATTATTATTTCTTTCTTTCTAAAGTCTGCAGTCTTTGAACAAAAAAGTCTAAACAAATCACAATATGAAAATGAAATGTGACAGCTAAAGAAGTCGCAATAAATCGACACTTTTCTGTTCAGTGCTTACATTTTTATGAATGGCTTGAAAAAGGGGTAATGCAACTGGCATTAACTGTCTTTCATAACGTCTGTCAGGTTAATGTGCACTTTTAAGACTTGCACTTAAAAGTGTTTTTCTAGTCCTCATTCAAAGCAATAAATATATTCTTTGATGTGGTGTTCTATCTACATGAAACTCAGCTGTGGAGAGGTGATAACAAAACGGGAACAGTTCAATGACCTGTCAATTGATCTGCCTCGAAAAAAGAAATCCCTTCCTCTAAGATCCATCCAGGATTCACTGGACCTTTTCTTCAGGGTAGGGTTACATCCTGTCACTTGCATTAAAGAATTTACACAATGTTGCAGACAAGGTTTCAGCCTTAGTACAAACCTATTTGTTTGATCTGACCATTTCTATTAGACGGAAGACATTGAATATTCATGTGAGAAATGTAACGGGAAATCCGCAAGTGTCACGCACAAATTCAGCAGACTTCCCAGGTAAAACTCTACTTGAATATACCATGTATAAGACTACATAAACTGCATTTGATTACAAGTTGTCCTCATTTGCTCTTTCCCAGGGTACTGATTCTTCATCTGAAACGGTACAGCTACAACACACAGCTGTCTCTAAACAGCAAGCTGGGGCAGCAGGTCCTCATTCCAAAATACCTCACTCTTCTGTCCCACTGCACAGAGAATACACGGCCACCTCTCAGCCTGGGCTGGAGAGTCCAATCTGCCCTGTGAGTATCCGAGCATCAGTTAGTTTATTAATTACCTATAGGCTCACACATTGAGTAATTGTGTAAGATTTGTCCTGTACTGTTATTGGATTTACTCTTTAGGTGGCTTGTATTTTAATTTCTTTTATTTGTGCTGTGCTTTTCTTTACAGGTCTAGAACACTGAAAACATCACAGTCTGTGAACAGCTCGGCACTACGGTGAGTCAACAACTTTGCATAATGCATGTAATGCAAATTTGATTGTGTTGCATTAAGCCTTGGATACTGCTTTTGCAGGAAAGGTTCATTAAAGTATGAAAACACTGGAACCATTGTATGTGACTCAGATAGCGAAGAAGAATTGACTAGGAAAGTTGGCCGCAAACATCGTCTGAGTGAATGTCTCACAGATGATGACAGGACAGATGAGGTGAGCTAACAGACAACAAAATATGTAATACTTATACAGTTAATTATGTGCTGTAGATCATTGTGATCAGACTAATGCTAGGGTACAGGGTGTGTATATATTGTTCTCAAGAGATTTTTTTCATGATTTGAAATTGCTGTCTTGATGTCCAGGTGCAGCAAAGTAGTCACATGGATCAGTCAGAATTTACAGGCATGAATGATGATGAAATGCTGGCTGCGGTTCTTGAGATGAGTCGTCATGATGCTGGCCCCAATATTGATGAACCAACTAGTAGCCCAGACACAGGGTTTGGAGATACAGATGCTCAGGAGCTCACTCAGCATCTGGATCTCCTAGAAGGAGACAAAGCATCTGGAGGTACAGAAAATGTGCAATTTCAAAATTGCAAGAAAATATTTTAATTTGCAGTATATGTGGATGCTCAATGTCTAGTTGAGATTCTATGTAGTTACTCTTAAAGCTGAATGGGTTGCACAAAAGCACTTGTATGCATTTATTATTCTGTAATTTAGACATTCTGGGCTCTTTGGACCTAACCATGGATGACAACAAAGAGAACCAGACTCCAGATGGTGGACAGGGTGAGTTGGACTGGGCACAGCAGTACAGTCTGGACCAAGAACGTGAGGAGCAGGAATTACAGCAGGCTCTTGCTCAGAGTCTGCAGGAACATGTATGTATTTTTTTTTCCTTCGTATTTTTTGTTTGGTGTTTGAGTCAAGTTCCAAGTAAAAGGTAACAAGTCATTATTAATCTTTTACCTACACAGGAGGCAAGGGAGATGAGAGAGGATGATGATCTGAAGAGAGCAACTGAGCTCAGTCTGCAAGGTAGAGAAGTACTGAATAAAAGATTGTTTGCCTGTGTGCTTTCTGTTCAGTATGAGAATTTATAATTTTTTTTTTACTGGACATTCTTCTAGAGTTCAACAACTCTCTTCCTGATCTTTTGTGCTCTGATGATGACTCTGGAAATGAGGATGCTCTAGAAATGGAGTACAGTGAAGCAGAGGCTGAGGAGTTGAAAAGAAATGCTGAGGTATATTCTCATTGGTTATAAACAGTTACAAATGATTATTTGTGAATTGGTTGTTTTTAACACTTCAAAATGTCTGTAGAGTGGAGAGCTTGCCAACTCCTTCAGGCTCATCAGCGTGGTCAGTCACATTGGCACCAGTTCATCGTCAGGTATGAACAACTGGTGTGCAGTATGTTACTATACAGTGTTTTCTACATTGGTATACTATACATTCCTATTATGCTTTCATAAGTAGCTCCTGAAGCCCTAGTTTCTGTGACTAATGGTGTGGTAAACTTCACTTTATTCCAAACATCACTAAAATAATTTTGTATCTGTTATTTAGGTCACTACATAAGTGATGTTTATGACATGAAGAAGCAGTCCTGGCTCACCTACAATGATTTAGATGTGTCCCGTACACAGGAGTCCACTGTTCAAAGAGACAGAGACAGGAGCGGATACATATTCTTCTACATGCACAAGTAAGGCTTTGATCATATACCCATTACTAACAAGTCTGCCTCTATATCAGGTTTTACTTAAAGCAGCTCAAGTGGTGATGCAGCATGTTCAATGTGTTCACACACCATCTGTGCCCTCCCCAGAAATGCACTTCATATTATTTAGTCTACACACATGCATAAATTGTCATTTCCACAGCTTAAATACTTGACAAAATATGAGAGTCTGTTGTTTGCTTTGGAGAAGAACTCTCTAAGATCATAAGCTAATATACAGTTATCGCCCACTTGATTAGGAGCACCTGCACAATCAGAAATACTCAAACCAGCCCATCTGGTACAAACAACCATGCCACCAGGTCACTGAGGTGGCAGTGAATTTATAAATTGTGCAGCTGCCAAATAATGGCTGACTGGATAGCTTTGTACAGCATATTAAAATGACAAGTTTGTGTACACTGGAAATAATGTATAGAAATAGATGCAGACACAAAAATGAAGCTCCACCTTTAGTGCAGCTAGGGTGGACTAGGATGATTATTTATTGTGCATGGTCCTCCAAAGACTGCATTTCTGGAAGGATTTATTTATGTTATAGTGCTGAGTTTTAGTTTGTATTAAACATAATTTGTAATAAACATGGCCTTGGGTGCTAGGAATATTAATAAGTTGTGCCAGTTGCTTTCAAAAATATAAAAATGTAATAAACTATGTATGCGAAACAAACAAAAGAAAACAGCCTTAAGAAGGTCACAACCCTATGTACACAAATGTGTAGAAGAAAATGAAAAATCAATAAAAACTTTAAAAAAATAAAAAACCTATGAAATATATTTAGTATAAAACCTCAAACATTTTACAAAGCCTCTTTTTGGTGTTCTGTCTCTAGTCTTGTATTAAAAAGCATACAAAAAAAGCATTTTGATGGTGTGGGAATAAAACAAGTAAATGACAGTTTAAAGATGTAGAGAAAAGAAAAACAACACCGGGACATTTCACACTTTGCTACAGTATTTCTTTACTAAAGCTGCTTCTGGTCCTGTTTGCTCATTTTTGATGTATGCCATGACACTTTCTGTGCTGTCTTCAGGAACGTGTTTGAAGAGTTGTCAGAGGTGGAGAAAGCAGGTGGAAGCACTGATGCTAGCCGTACAGTTCTGCAACCTTTATAAATAGCTTTGTACATCAGGCTTCAACCGGAGTCCTGCGCTGTGGTGATGACCGGATGCGCTTAGACTAGGGTGGAGATGATGCCTCCCTCTAATACTACTGAACACCATACACACACACACATTCTTCTTTCAGGCACTTTCTTCTATTTTTCCTGTATTCTTTTTCCTTCTGTAAGACTCTGTTGCTATTTCTAGAGTGTCTGATATTAATGTTCTTTAAGTCTATGTTGAGGCAATGATTTATGGCAAAAGGTAAACAAAGTAAATAAAATTAAAAAACTAAAAACATTTTAGTTGCTAAAAGGATGGTGTTCCCTCTAGACATTTATTCTGTTTGCCAGTTTTTGCTAAATATTGCCTTGAATAAAGTCATAGATAAGGAGACTTTATGCATTAAATGCAGAGCAAATGTCTGAGGGTCTGGATGTGTTTGTCCCTCTTGAACAGTTTCTTTTTCAAGTTTTCTTAAATTCTTTATTGAATCTATTGAATATAAAGATTTATTCTTGTATGTTTAAGAGTGACGTTGGGTGTCTTTCATATTTTATATGCAGCTGAAAATGTGGTGCAATATTTACTTTGCCTGTGGGCTTTTATATGTCTGTCCTATAGCGATGAGCAGGAGGGAGTTCCAATTTCTATTCACAGCTTTACTGATGACTGTTTATTGCTATTTTAATTCTATTTTATAAATACAATTTAACAAGTTAAACGATTGTAGATAATTGTCTTTTTTTCCCTTTTAAGATGATACTTATGGAAGCTTCCTTCATACCCTCTGATTAATAGTTATTTCTTCCCCTTCTACATAGAGCTTTATGTTGTGGATGTTGCACAGCCGTTTTGTGTAGGATATCTTTACCCAAAAAGAAGACAATGCCTAAGCCTTTAAACTATTCCTGTGAGGTCAGCACATGTAAATATTTATTTTGTGACCTTATAATTTATGCAAGTCCTTGTTTCTGGTTGTCCCCTGTTTTACTCTGTTAAGTAAATTCATCTCCAGATGTGCTTAAGCTTTTTGTTGTTACCTGTCACGGTGAAGCTGCATATTAACTATAGTGACCTCTATCATATTTTAAGGTACAGTTCTCATATGAACTTTAGTTATATAATGTTCTGTCATTGGCTTCCTAAAGCACATTTTGAAAAATAAAATTTATTTATAAAAGAAATATACAATTGTTTTAATGTTAACTAAATCACGCTTTAGTGGTACAGCAGGTTGGATAAGGGCGATTGTCTTTTATTCTTTGCTTTCAAGTCCAGTGTCCACAATGGCACCTTTCCGGTGTGACTCGTCTCATGTGCATCTCTTTGTTAGAGGCTCAAGATGACTGCCGGTTAGTCTGTTGAACTCGTGCAGAATGTAATTTTCTTTCTGAAACATCTGTCAATAGAGCAAATTAATATGTAAAATATCAACCATGTCGGACTGATTTCTTGAATTACAGAGCATGTATAACCAGTTGTCATGTTTTACTGTGTGAACAATTTCTTTACCCTGCCACTTATTCACCTACATTACAGTGCTGTTAAATTCTCAAGTCTCGCAGCAGCTTTGAAAGTAGTTCTAAGTAAGTTTGCATGGCGAATCACGGGTTTACATTACACTCATTCTAAAACTTTATTTTTGTAGTAAAGCTTACTCTCAGAGATGTGTATGGCAGGTGATCATTGTAATTACCTAAGGCCACAGTTTTTAATTATAGATTCGGATTGATGTACACACAGGTGACAAATTGAAAAGGAAAACAACATAGTGTCCTAGTTAGGTGTTGGTGCCTTAGCCCTACATAGTGCTCTTGCACTGATTCTACCAGTCTCTGAAACTACTAGAGGGTTGGACAACATTCTTCCAAAAGATAATCCCTCACTTGTTTAGGTGTTTCCATAATGGAGGTGGAGATTCTGTCAGCCCAAGATCTCATTGGTGTTTAATTAGGTTGAGATCAAATTGGGGCAGCCGTGGCCTAGGGAACCGGTCTCGGGTTTGATCCCCACCCAAGGCAAAACACGACTGAGGTGCCCTTGAGCAAGGCACCTGACTCCCCTAACTGCTCCCCAAGTGCCGTGGTTTGGGGCTGCCCCCCGCTCTGGGCAAGTGTGTTCACTGCCCCCTAGTGTTCACTGGTGTGTGTTTCACTGCACGGATCGGTTAAATGCAGAGGTCACATTCCTTCTGTGTGCAAAACACAGTAAGGCAAAATAGTTTACTTTAATTTTAGTGTGAAGACCATAGTATATGATTAATATAATTTTTATCTAAAGCAAGCCATTTAGTGAACCCTCATATCCTGTGGATGTTATGCAGAGCCCTTCTTGTAGCAACCGTGCCTGGATAGAAATGTTTCATTTTAGTTAGAAAAAGGTATTGAGTTGGAGCAACGCTTCGTTCTAAAGGGATAAAATAAACACCCGAAAAAAAGCACAATAGTGCCACTGGTTTTCATAAAAGTGAACTACACTTGTGACCACTGTGCAGTGGATTTGACCTCTGCATTTGACCTACCTGTGCAGTAAAATGCACTATCATGTACACACACTAGATGGCAGTGAACACACATGCCTAGAGCAGTGGGCAGCTCCTATCCACAGGACCCAGGGAGCAGTTTGAGAGCAGTCTTCTGGTTCCTTAACCACAAGCTTAAGGCTGCCCAAAAACAGTAGTAACTAGCCAATAACAGGCTCTGAATGTCATATTCTTTACCTAACTATATTTAGAGTATATGATTGATTTTTGGTATTGAACAGATTTTATAATAACTCCTCCTAATTTAATGAATCTTGTGCAGTCTGTAGTGAAGGTGAATTACACTTCTGCCCACTGCCACTGGGGCAGCCATGGCCTAGTGGTTAGGGAACCGGTCTCTTGACCGGAAGGTTGTAGGCTCGATCCCCACCCAGGGGATCATGCCCGCAAGACACCTAACTCCCCCAACTGCTCCCCGGGCGCCGTGGTTTGGGGCTGCCCCCCGCTCCGGGCAAGTGTGTTCACTGGTGTGTGTGTGTGT
>JAOVVF010000047.1:19655299-19680338 GCA_028565595.1 Duopalatinus emarginatus
CGCCAGGGCACTAAAAATGGGTCGTGGATGGGTCTTCCAGCACAACAACGACCCAAAACATACAGCCAAGGTCAGGTCTTTCACTGGATGGTCTGTTCCTGATGTGTCCAAGGTTCTGATCACTAGGTGGGGTCATGACTCTAATGTCTATGGCTCCTATACCTTTATTCCCAAAGAGATGGATGGCGTGAGAATACAAAAAGCTCTAGCAGCACCTCTTCCTCTTCAGACTTCAGACAGTGAGGTATCTAACCTACTATTAATACTATTAATATTACTACTACTCCTATTAATACATTTTATTTAATACCCACCTGTCTTAAATTCTATGTACTGTTTATTTCTTGAGTCCGGTATCTTGGAGGTGTAAACTAGGAACTGTGTGTTAGAAAGAAAATTTTATCAACATATAGAGTGAGGATGTAAATACATTATATGTATTTAGACATCTGATTATCACAGCCATATCTGCCATTCTATACAGTATAACAGAGAATTGTAGATATAGATGTCCTTTTGTTCATATAATAGCCTCAACTCTTTTGGAAAGGCTTTTTACCATTGACTAGGTTCCTTGTTTGACCCCAGTGGAATGAATAAAGTTCTAAATAAAAATCTTAAGTTCTGCATTTTTTTTAATAGACTGTTTTCACACCAAATCAGTATTCAGGCATATTTGAACCGTAATTCTAGTTGTCCACATGCCTGTACATGCTTATGCCTACTTGTTAATGTTAGCATTTCATTTAGGTTAGTGTTCAGTGCTCATTATCTATGGGACACTAATGTATTGTGTGTTTGAAGCCTCTACAGGTCCTGTTCGCAGGCGAATCCACTCATGAGAACTTTTACACCACCACCCATGGAGCTTATCTGTCAGGACTCAGAGAAGCACAGAGACTTATTAACCACTACTCTCGTTAAACCATTAATTCATCTGTCTGTAAAAACACTATGTGTATACTGAATAAGATAAACCATAAAAGCTTGTAGTTTTATGACAGTTAATTTGAAGTGTGATTTCTTGGTGCTGTGTATAGTTAGTAACAAATGAAATAAAATAAAGGACATTTTGTTTTGTGGATGCAAATTTTTCTTTTGGTTGTGCTTATTTTCATACATGCAATCAGGTCTTGGCAACAACCGGAAGCTTTCTAAAGGAAGTATTGTTGTGTATAAGCAATCACCAGGTGGCACTATTGTTTCTAGGTGCCTAACGACAGGTTTCATAGTATGTAAGACCTTCAGGTCATCCAACGATTTTTAATTAAAAGCATAAAAAAATCACAATCTCAGTGAACAAGATGAGAATCAAATCAAACTATAATCCTGTTGGTTAAACACTTAAATACAGACTAGGAGTTTTGGGATTAAATGTCAGGATGATTAAGACTCTGCTTAAGACTTGAAAGTGCAGCTACAATCAGAGCACTGAAAGGTGTTAAAGGCTGTGGTTGCAAAATGACAATGGCTGCTTTTTTTTTAGTTAGAGCTGTTTACCAAGTTTCATTATTGAACAGCTCTTTAAATGCTTATACCCTCTAATGAAATGCTTGGTGGTTCATTGGTGAATGTTATATGGTGTTATAAGTATAATAAAGTAATTGCCAAAGACGACAGTGCTGTAACATGACTGTTGTCAGTCATTATATGTGGTATAGGGTATTTAAATCTATGTTTCCTTAATGTTCTTTTATGCCGTCCATGTAATCAAACTGACTGTACTGGCGTCATGGCACATTTCCCTAACTGACATTCAAAGGCCTGATATGTGCTTTCCTTTTGCATACTATGACAAATGCATGGTACTCATATTTATGATTATTATTAGGCCAGGAAGTCATTTCTGTCTATGTAATTAGCGTATGTTTGAACGCGTTATTTAATTTACAAGTATAACAAAAGTACATGTACAAGTGCACTGCTTTGTAAAAGAATAGAGCATGTATAGAGCTTGTATTTTTTATTCTGGTCTTATTTAGTCATTTAAAGACTGCTTCAGGTTATAAGCACATAAAGCAAAAGAGACTGTTGGGATTTTAAAGTTATACACCACATGCACGCACATTTCTTTGTGTGTTTAGATAATATGAGGGTGTGTAACTTTGGAAAGAAGGAAGGAAATAAGATATCAGTTACTACAAATAAATGTGTGCTTGTGTTGAAAAATCAGGAACAGTATAGAATAATTTTTGACATGAGAATATTCAGAACATTTTGATATCTTTTATTGTATATTAAACTTGTATTTGGCATAACAATCATTACAAAGATATTCCAGAAGTCTATGCCCTTGAAATCTGTAAGGGACTGAAGTCAAACTGCAAATTAATTCTGCATTTCTGTGAATATAAGAAAGACAGTACTGTAAAAAAGCTGCCTATAAACCAAGTAATTTTTTTAAATAGTCCATCCAGATACCAGCCATTACTCACATTTATTATTAAACAATTTATATAAAAGGCAAACTACTCATTTATTAGCTTCAAAATTTTCAAAAAAAGTAATTGTGCTTAAGTTAGTTAATTTTCTTTATGATACTTCAAATAAAATGTATGTAAACAGACAAATTTCTAATTTCACAACAGGGAAAGTCATGTACACTGTTGTCATGCCATGCCAATTAGACATTCATACTGATAACGGATTACTGTTTTCTTTCTTAAAACAGGCCCTTCTCTTTTTTGAGGTTCTTCTGTTTCCACAAGGGCATGCAGTAGAAATCCATACGAGAAACACCCAAGACTGAGGTGAAGTCCGCTTCTGAGAGATATTCCTGAGGACAATGGGACACCATGTCATTGTCAGAAGTTACACAACAGTTTAATGATTTTATCATTTTACATTGCTGTTGAATCTGATGGGCTGGATGTTGATTTATTTTCTATAACAGCAGTTCTCTCAGTAGTGCCACTTGCAAGGCAAGTCACAGGTTGTGTTTATTTTAAGACATTATTGTTTCCATCATAACACCTAATTCAGAAGGACTTGTATAGTGGATTATCTACATAATTTTTAAATAATATTAAAATACAATTAAATAAAATATGCTTCTACACTGAAAAACTTGTCAAGCTCTGATTATTTAACTTATTATAGGTAAAAGAAACACAGAGATTGGTGACAGTGTAACTGTTAAGCAGCTATAAGGCAAGTCATAAGAGGAAATGACCTCAAGAAAGAACTCTAGACTGAGGGACATCTACCCTAACACATCTCACACTACAGAAACCTCTGCCCACCCCCTCTCGCCACACAAATACACACTTCACACAACGCCCACAATCTTTTGCACAAACATGTTTGCACTGTCTTTTTTGAACAGCTATTTTGCACAGATACACCTCCTGTATCTGTAGAAGTGTAGAAAACACTTCCTGTTTTTGTACTCCTTGTATTATTATTATTATTATTATTATTATTATTATTATTATTATACTTTGCTTTAGATCTTTTTACATCTTATTTCTTAAGATAAATGATGTTCAGATGGGTGAGCAAAGTTAGAATTTCATTATAATGAGGAAACCTGTAACTGCACAATAAACAATTTTACTTTTAAATAAATTTATGATGTGCTGGTCAGTAATTAAGACAAAAAGGCACCATTTTATGTTAGACCATAAACCATAACACCATGCCATGTATAATAATATGAAAATGATTGCAAATACCTCTCTTCTGGCAGGGTCAACACCTTGAGGCAGCTCTTCTACTGGGCAGTTCACCAGTTTTTCTACTGGATATTTTGGCAGAGTAGTGGGTGACAGAGGGACCTTTCCAGAATTTGAGTTGGTAGTAGTGTTGGTCAGGTCCTAAATTTACAACACATGGTTTAGTGCCTGATGGTCACCTGAGCCAACTACTAGTCAAAACCTTCACTGAAACTACATTACAACCCACCACTGTAATCTTAATGATGTCTGTTGCATCTCCAAGTTCAGCCTTTAGTTCTTCATATGACTTTCCACTCTGAAAAAGGACGTTTGAGGGTTATTACTGCTGTGGGTTTTCAACACATACATTATCTATGGCAAACTGTTACACTCATTCAAATGTGCATACACTCCACATGTGAGGGTCCCAGGCAAGGAACCAGCCGGTGAAAGTAGGTGGCTCGAACCCCTGCTTGACCACTAGAATGGGTGTGTCTGAGTCACGTCCTGCAGGGTGGCTTTTCAGGTACTCTTGTGCTGTAACCACTGCGTCAGTCTTCTCTTTGTCATTGGATCCTTTACCAATCCATAAGAATATCTAATCAACGGAGAAGTGATTTCAGTTTTAGTCTGGTGACACAAGTTTTATTATTATTATTTATTACTTATCTTTTTTCCATCTGGAACACTATACATCGAAAACTTCTTGTTAAAGGTTTTAAATTCCATCCATCCATTCATCCATCCATCCATCCATCCATCCATCCATCCATCAAGAAAGGAGAAAGACCACTTACCTCATCCCAGGTGTCTAGTAGCATGACGTCATCCTCATCTAAGTCAGTCTGGTTAAAATTTGTAATCTCTGTTGCAACAAAGGTACCAGTCTGATTGGAGCACTCGAAGAGGCGAGGAGTGATCTGACTGGTTTCGTCCTGCAGTCTAGTCATGTGAACGGAAAGCACACCTTAATTAAACTGTCAGATTTTATGAATGTTTTAGGTAGATTTGATTATTTTATATTGTTTCACCTCTTGCCACTGGCATACTGGGACTTTCCACCAAGGTTCGACCAGAAATCAGCAGGTTCCTGACCCTCTGCAATGACATGCTTCTCTCTCTTGGAAATTATGTCAGCCAAAGATTTACCCATCTCTCTTTCATCTCCGCTACAGCCCTACAGAAAACAGAGCATCATGTGACTACACCTAGCACTTAGAGTTCACTATTCAGTCAACTTCAATAACAGTTTTGGGTCATAGTGAATCAGGAACCTATCCTGCAAAAGAGGATACACCCTGGTTGGCACGGCAGTTCATTGCAACCACTGCACACAATCCCATAGGTTATATTTAGACTTATGGTCAATTTAGTGCTGGATTTAGGAATCAAATGCTGGAGTGTGATAGACCAACATAAAATTCTTGACTATACAGACACTACAGATGATACCTGATTTTTTTTATTTCCACTGACTATAATCATTGACTGAGGATCAGCACATAACATCTCAAGGTAATATTTAACTTCACTCATATTTAATGCACAAAAATGGAATCTGTGCATAGTAATACACCACCCTGATCTTGTTAAGTTGGAATTAGGACAAAGTTGGCACTGACACTGACCTTTCCATACCACAGGTAGCAACAGTTGGGGGTGCTGAGCACAAACACGTCATTGGAGTTGAGTGAGGAAGCACGAGCAGACACCTCAATTGCACGTGTGTTGAACTCATTTGAGCCATGAACATGGAACAGTCTTGGTCCTGGTGGACCATATGAAGTGTCGTCTTTAGAACTGCCTTCCTGTGAATCAACAGAGAGTAAGCCAGATTGATGTCAGCCTGATTTTTTAAATACAAAAAACTCAGCAAACATTCTATATATAGTTTGTATTCTAATTATTGTTTTAATTGACAATACATGTGTAATTTGGTCCTTCCAATAAAGCAGTTTTAAACTTAAGCTTTTAACTCTAAATGTTATACTGTGGAAACACCAAAGACCGCTGAAGCTGTTTATACAGCTATCATCTTAACCATGCCGGATGTTAAGGTGTTAATCCAAAATTAGACATTCTGGTACTGAAAACAGCTAGTCAGCTCTCCTACCCACCTCATAAATCACCATCCTGCCCTTGAAAATTGCCATAAGGTGCATGGGCTCCTTCCCCATAGGCACTCGAACTTGCACTGGTTCCCCATTATACTTCTGGTCCAGAATGACAGCTTGATATGCAGATGCTGTCAGCTCTGCTGCGCTTGCATGGCGACCCTAAAACAATGCATAGAAAATTTAAGTGTGTAAAAAGCACACATATGACTGACCAGTGATTGTGAAAAGTAATATAATCCACATACTTGCCAAATGTAAAGAATGTAGTGCTTTTTGTTGTTGACTTCATATTTGTAGAGAATAAGGTAGCAGTCACCACCATAAAAGTGCCCCAGCCACTTTCTATCCACAGGGGCTAGTTCATTGTTCTGTATTGTCCATACCTGAAATAAGAAAAAAAAATCTACTTGATTGAACTGCTTCTGGGATTGTTTCGTAACTCACATCCACTTCCTCTTCTGCTAAAGGCACATGACATTTATGTATTAATAAGCAAGGTGACGTATACTGTGACACATTCAGGAAATCAGCCAAAGGTTAAAAATACAGGCTAACTGAACAATGTCTCAACATGAAATGAACCAGGATATATTTTAAAGATTTGGCAGATACACATACTGCTAGACCTGACCTACTGACTCTGTACTGTATTCTGGTAGACACATGGGGGAACAATCATGGTACTGAAGATCTGCCACTTCATTAAGCACCTAATTAAGCATTTTACAAACTTTTACACTTGTTATAGTGTGCAGACTAATGGTCCGGGTTTACAATCTGTTCCTGTCATTTCCTAGTGTTGTGGCCTAGTGATTAGGTAACCGGTCTTGTGACCCGGGTTGTGGTCCCGGGTTTGATCCCCGTACAGGGCAAGACAGGATTGAGGTACCCTTGAGCAAGGCACCTAACTCCCCCAACTGGTGCCCGGGTGTCATGGTTTGGGGCTGCCCCTGCTTGGCTCTAATGTGTTCACTGGTGTGTGTCTGCTTCACTGCATGGACGGGTTAAATGCAGAGGTCACATTCCTCTGTGTAAGGCACAGTAGGCAAATAGTTCACTATAAATAGTACCAAACACAACCTGTGCCAACTGGTTATATAATCTATTGTATAGTGTTGTGTACATTGTAATATGTTTGCACCGTTATCTTCTGTTATTTCTTGTTAGATGGAGCATCAGGTCCTTGCAATATTTCCTTCCTCTCCAATGTCTGTGATGTGATGGAATAACAATAAAGCTACCCTTGACTTTTTGACTTGAATTGTGAATAAATAAACAAGCTTTCATGTGTGAAACATCATTATAATTGTAATTGTATGTTCCCTGCTGCCATCAAGGTACTTGTTCAGAAAACCAGCTGTTTCTCAGCTGCTTTTTCCAACCCAGATCAAATGTTTCTGGCCAAGAACGCCCCAAACTTCAAAAAGTTAAAACTTGATGAAAATGTACTATTTCATAACTTTTGATAAAACTGTAATGGGTCCATTACTGATATTTACACACTTTCAGCAGCAGGCATTCTCATCACACTTTTTGGTATTTGTAGTATTTCATGCGCTAGGAAAAAACAGGGTCTCATAGAGGGTTGGTGGTAGGGGCCATCCCCTATGTAATAATTTCTGTAATAGGGACAGAGCTCCTTTATGCAACCTTGGGTTATTTACTAAGAAGCCTGACAGTATTAATAATAGCTATCAATATTCAAGACATCTGGTTGGCTTTGAGAAGGAGACCTAGGTTTGATTCCCACAATATTCCCATTGTGCACCAAACATCCAAAAATAAATATATATGTTACATTTTGCTGGCTTTGTGTTAAACATGATTTTTAACATATCTCATCTATGTTTGTTTATATCAACATTCAAAATTGATTCTATTTATTTAAAAGTTGTGTGAAATAGTATTTGCATTGATTTGTAGATATATAAGTAGTCCATGTGAGGATGTCAGGACTATGCACTTTGAAAATAATAAGAGACCATTTTGTCTTATGCACTTGCATTAAGAGGGATCAACTGGGTTGGAAAATGCTGCTGCTCCAGTATAACATAGAAAAGATGATCTTTTATCTCTTTAATGATCTTTCTGGTTATAATTTTTACTAACCTCTGCTTCACCAGACCCATCATCCACCATTTTATGCTGAGCTGCTATATCAGGCCTGGCATGCATTGATGTGGCATCAAACTTTACCTGTTCAACCTTGGCTACAAACAAAAATGAAAAAAAGTGCATGCAATGTTTTGTTTATGTTTGTACTCTCGGTATCATTTTCTGTTAAATAGCGATGGTGTTCCTTGTTTACCTATTTTGCCTACAGTATGTGTTGTGCCCATTCCAGTAGTTTGACCCTTCACTGTCCATTTCTGGAAGAGCTGCTTGAACACTGCAGACTCAGAGCCATCATTTACTGTCTCCACATAGGTGGACGGAGGATAACCTTTGGCCTTTTTGTATGCCTGAAGTATACAGAGAAAAAAAAAGTACTTAGTGTATTGAGAAATTGTATTTATGCGGTCTGTGGAAAATCATTTCAAAAGTAAAATTAGAATCTCACTACATGAGTCAGTTTAGATACAGTACTGAAAGTTCAATCACATTTAAGTGCAGCATGCCAAGACCTGTAGCTCACCTCAGCCTTCTCTAGTGATTCTGACCTCTCCTTTTTGGATGACTTCCGGCCCTTCCATATAAAGATACGTATGGAACCTTGATCCAGCAAATAGCAGTCCTGTCGAAGAAATTAGATATGTCTTTAATGTAATATGTAGTATGTAAGTTCAGTAATCAAGGACAGAGTTCATTTTGCCATGGGTGGCAGGTGCTTATCAGTTATTAACTCAGCCTTGTGGATCTCCTTTGAGATTTTGCAACATATTTATGGTCGTAACAAATGCAAGGAGATGTAAGTGCAGCAGGTATTTAATGTGACTGTCCTTATACCCTTTCCCGTAGTTTTGCTTCCCTGTCTTACTTCTTAATTTAATTTCTTTTTCACCGAATGCAGCTTTAGAGTTCAACTTTGACTTTAACTACCAGAGCAATGCTTTAAAGGAGAAGTAAGTTTGTTTCAATTCCTTCATGTAAGAACTTTTCTCAGGAGATCTTTATCTTTTGTTACATTACAATAATCCTGTCATTGATTAAGGTAGATTAAGTCTTATCTTTAGTCTTATCTGCTCATGCACTTTATGACCCTTTAGATGCTAGAGCATACATGTGCATCCTCACAGCGTTTGACTTTTATGCACTGTTAGAGCCATTTATATCAGCGTGCACTTTGCACAGGGTTGTTTCTTCTCTCTGAGTTGGTAAAACACTGTCCACTGTAATCCACGTACACTGTTGCAATCCAATACACCAAACAAACATAAAATAAAACTTAAAAAAGGAAAAAAAACCAGCAATATTCTTGTCCAGTGGTTTCTCTTCAGTAAGTTTGTACATCTAGAATATTGTAAAATGTTATAAACACTCAGGGCCCTACATTTGTATGCTCAAACATACATTACCCCATATGTTGCTCACTTCCTATTGCATAAGGTTGGCGACGAAGAAATCTAACATGTAAGCACAAAGGTTAGGTTTTTTGAAGGAATTTTCTAGATTTTTTTGACATATTTATTGATTTATTGATCATAATTTTATGATCTTAACAAAAGTAGGCTATAACCTGGCAATGTAGTAAAATGCAGGGGCAGCCGTGGCCTAGTGGTTAGGAAACCGGTCTTATGACCAGAAGGTCCTGAATTTGATCGCCGCACAGGGCAAGACACGACTAAGGTGCCCTTGAGCAAGGCACCTAACTCCCCCAACTGCTCCCAGGGTGCTGTTGTTTGGGGCTGCCCCTGATCTGGGCAAGTGTGTTCACTTGTGTGTGTTTCACTGCACGGATGGGTTTAATGCAGAGGTTAGAGATAGGGTAACTAAATATGCAATAATTATATAAAAATTATAATGAATCATAAAAAGGTGTGGTTAGGCATGTTACATAGTGTAGCTCCTCATAGTTCTTTAAAAAGTTAAGAGTGTGCTGCTTTTTTCACATTTAGATCTCACAATTATATTTTACAGGTCAACATATTAAATAAAAATGTGTTTCCTGTAATCTGTAACAACATTGTGTTTACTAGTGTATTGGTTAATTCTTAATATCTATTTTAGTACTACACTTGAAGTCTGGGATTTAATAAGTTGATTAATGTTAGACATTCTATTATCAATTTTACTATAACAAGACTTGTGTAATATAATAGTGTAATAAAATATATAAAATATATGTAAGAAAAATGTGTAATAAAATATAATATGAATCAGAAAACAACTCCTGGATTTATGCATAAATTGTTCCTATAACCCAGTCATTTGTATGGAGTTGTTGTGTGAAGTAGTGGGGCTGGTCTATGCTGCCAGCCACCAGTAGAGGGCTGGGGTGGCATAGACAGACTTCATTCCCAAACTATAAGTCCCAGATGCTAAACCAGCAATCAAGGCTGACAAGAACCACCTGTGGTCACTGGTATTTAAACGTCTTCAGCAGCAGCCCTTTCTGTTGCAACTTTAAGGTTTTGTAGTGTGAGGTATTTTTTGTTAGGGGGTTAACGGCAAACTTTGTAAAGGGTCGCCGGTAGGGGTCATGCCTCGGGGTAAAAATTGGTGATTAGCACCAGAGGTCTCTTCACTGTGCAATCTTGGGTCATATTTTTAGAAGCCTTATGTTTTTCTTGCACATGCACATAAATAGAGCATCATCAATATGCATGGAATAGGTAATATAATTCACAATATTTTGAATATTCTGTCTGTTCTACTTTATGTAATATTTTAAAATGCAAAGATAATCAGGTGATATAGTATGTACAAAAGTCAGCATTATTGTGAAGTCTAAACAATTATTCTTACTGAGCTTATTATATTTTAATGTGTCTGATTTTGTAGCTTGTGTTACATGTCAGTGTCAGTTCAGTGTACATTTGTCTTGACATACTGTGCATGTGACTTTTGACTTGTTCAGTTCATAGAGCTTCTGTGTGTCCTTGGTTTGTTGTAAGGGTTAGTTTCTTACCTCCGGATTAAGCAGGTCTTGTGTAAGTGGCCTTACAGCCACTTCCTGTACCACCAGACTGCCTGCAGCATCTGAAATGCTGCCCAACATACATATTTTAATGCTTCTACAATACTGGTTGGTTTGGAATCAGAAATTGTGTCAAAAAGGTGGACAGAATAATTGTAAATAGATTCGTATATAAAGTACAATTTTAATAATCTTACTGAAAAAGTTTGATGCTGGATTTCAGTTTTTCATCCACCACCTCATCTGGAATGGCATCTTTTATGTTCGTTTTATCACCCAAAGCCTGTTTCATCAGTTTCATGGCCTCCTCAGAAGCGCTCTCATTATCTCCCTCCACCACTGTTACCTGTGCTCGCCCCCCTCTCTCTCGGTCACGGATGTCTTTCGCCAAATTCATCCCCTACGTGGACATTAAAGCAGTTAACTAATTATCATCGTCACACTAGAAATTGATTAGGCTGTACTTGACTTTAGTTTTTCCTATTCTTTCTGTTTATACTGTGTAAATCTACCATCCATAATCTACCTGGCCAAAAAAAAACCCGCCACTGCCTGGATTTATGATCTGAAATTGGTCAGGTTAAGGCTTAGCTATGTTATGTGTCAATAAAGTGTAGTCAGTATCTGGGGTGTCTGAATGTACTGAATGAGCAGTTTATAAATCAGTGGATTACAACTACCATATTCCAGGATGACAATACTAACATTCATCATTCATTCATTCACTCGTCTCGACCTTAAGCCCACTGAAGTCTTGCAGAAGACTTTACAGAGTGACTCTAGACTGAGATAATTTTGTTGTTGCATAAGGTCGGCAAAACAACCCACAGGCCTAATGCAGTCTGTCAGCAAAGCTAAAAATGGTACAACAAAATATTCAAGTGTGTACAACTTTTTTTTTTTTTTTGTAGCTAACACACTTATAACTCACTTAGTCTAACAGTAATTGTTTACCTTTAGTCTCTCCATGCGATTGCTATTTGGGCCATTCCACTGGATAATGAGATTCCCCAGGTCCAACAGGAACACATCACCTTTATTAAAGCTTTTCCAGCTCATATCCACCTGAGCACAGAGCAAAACAGCTTTACACAGAAATTATTATTATTATTATTTTAAAATTGCATCTTTAAGATGACTACTGGATTAAATAGAGACTGAAATATAATAATATGTGTATCTTTAACATTATTTTACCCCATTGTCTCCCTTACTTTTAAAAAAATCACTCTTCTTTGTGGCTTATTTTTCTTTATATATAGGTAAATATGTGAAATAGTGTATATGTTACAAAAGGAATATGTTAATCCTCTGGGCAATCTGATTAACTGTAGTGCAAGCTCAAGCATTGTACCAGAAAAGACAATTTCACTAATAGCATACATGCTATATCATATAAATGTATATTTGACTACAGCCTGATTGTTCCTTACTTACAATATGTGATCATAACTCACAGATTGTACATAAATGAAGCCTATGTATCTTATAGTTCAAGTTTTTGATTTTTTTTAGACACTACTAAATAAGGACTCAGAACTGACATGTGACCATTTGAAATGATAACTCAACTGGTGAAATAACCCATGAAGTTTTGACATCCTGTGTCAAAATAGAGAATGTCATTTCTCACCTCCCCAGCAACCACATTCTTCTTGCCCTTGACATGCAGCAACCTACGGACATTGTATGTGTTGGTTTCTACTTGCTTCATACCCGAAGCTACTCCACCCTTTTTATAACTGTGGGAAAGAGGATGTAGGGTGTGTTAATGTTGTTATTTTATCTTCTAAGCACAGTGAAGTAAATAAAAAAAAAATCATGGTTGTCTGGGACGTTCACCTTTTTTTTTTAGTTGCTTATTTATTCCTTATTTTTGAGTTTTTTCAATTCATTCAATCACAATTAATCAACCCCCATTGCCAAAATACATGCTGTATGCTAAAATACATTTTCTCAAATGCAAAATTGTCCTTTTATTCTAGTCATCTAAGGTTTCTTCACATATTTATCTAAATATATCTCGATTTAACACGACAGCCACTGTGGCTTTGGTGTCAGCTGACTCCAAACATGCTTGCAACAAAACTATTCTAGCTCTTGTAAAGACTGCCATTAATCTCTAATCTTCAAGGTCATAAATCCTTACAGATTCTTTATATCATTGCAAAAAACTGTATAATGAATCAGGTCTTACATAATGCCTTGTTTGAAATATCCTTGAAAGGTGGAGCTCTCATAGCCCTGGGTCTCCCGATGTTGTACAGCCACACCCCCGAGGTGTTCATCCATCATTGTAGCATAAATGGCTGCGGCCCCCTGCTCGTCCACAGAGGTCGACTTGCCCAGCCAGTAGTGAATGTCATAGGCAAAATTGCTGCTGGTCTTTTGTGTCTGAATAAATACATGTCACGGTCAGCACTCTAGTATATTATTATATCTGATATTCTGCGCTGGGTAAGTTTTTAAAGATATGTAGTGTTTTATAAAATGTATTACTTGACTAATATCTTGCAGTACATACATACATGTAGTATTAAATAGCTGTCTCCTTCATAAAAGTGTCCGTATGTTTTAGGTGGGCAGGGCACCAGTTCCATTTTCTGTTCAGGATAAAACCGAGATATCATAAGTGGTGGGTTAAAGTGACAAATCACACAAACCACAAACATTTCTAGAACACAATACATTGTAGCTCGAATGACTAAGCAGCTTTGTTCAAACCCCACCTCCACTCTCCATATCTGCAGTCCTGGTGTGGTTTTATTGAGAACTTTATTAACTTCGGTCTTAACTTCGACTTGTGGCATGATGCCAGCTGCAGAATCAGGGACCTGGGATAGAAGATGGGAAAATCATTACACTGATAAGAACAACTAAGACAACTAAGACAATACACCTGATATAAACTATACATATTGCCCTACCAGCTTTCAGTTTCTTGTATATGAGGACTTTCTCACTCTCACTCCACATCCTGCTTTCACTGGATGTAATTATAATCTAACCATTGTGTGTGATTTTCTTTGCTAGTTCTCTGACTGTGGGTTTCTTTTGGGTTCCTTGGCTGCCACCGCATCTTAAAATTATGATACTACATAGTGGCTGATATCAATTCCCTCTAGGTGTGAATGAGTCTTTGTATGTGTGTGCATTTAGTCTGTATAAACACCTGCAAGTGGATAATTGAGAATCTTGTGGCATAAAAAAACACCGAAATTGTCCTAATGTAAAAAGAAATACCAATTTATTATCTTGTGAATGAGTCAAATGACTAGCATCAGAAAGATTTGTTTAAATGTGTTTTTTATTAGGAATGTAGAATTGTCTGTATCATGTGTGCACATGATGTTGACGTTGATTAAAACACTGCCTTTTTAATTATTTTTTTTTGTGGTATACATTGTTGGGACAGAAATCCATATATAGATTAAGATCTCTAATAAACAAGCCAGAGGTGACAGTAGCAAGAAAATCCTGACATTGAATAGTGGGATTATAAATCGTTACAGTACACAGGCATACAAGAGGAAAGGCAAACTGAGTGTGCTGTAAGGAGGTTTAGTATAAGCATAATCCGAATAAGTGAAAAGTGAACTATGCTTTTGACCAATGTACAGTGGAATTGACCTCCACATTCGAAACACACACATAGACACTAGTGAACACATAGACACCAGTCAGCACACATGCTAATACTGGTGGGAAGCCCCTATCTGCAGCACCCATGGAGCATTTGGGGGTCGGGTGCCTTGTTCAAGTGCACTTTAGACAAGTCTTGTTGGTTGCAGGGATTGAACCAGGGACCTTCTGGTCTTAAAGCTGGTTCCCTCAAGGAACCATTTACCACATGTCTACAGCTGCCCCACAGATACATAAGACACATAAGAAAGATAAGATTAGCACAGGGGAATATTTATGCCTATAGCAGCAGTTCGATTGCACCGATCTATAGTGTGCAGATGAGATTATCCGGTAAAGCAAGGGTAAATCTCGTGCCTTAGTTTCCGGGAATATTTATGGCCCTTGTGTGGGACGATCAGTGACAGCAAAAGGTCACAAGTGCAGCAACTCAAAGCATAAGTTGGAAAATGACTAATCATTTAGAGTGTATTCTGGGGCCTAAGTTTAATTTTATAGAAGTTGGTCCCAAATTACTGCACAGTTACTATTTTGTAAGTCACAGGAACACAAATTTGTGACACTGGGCAGACTGTGGAAATACCCCTTTGACTTCTGCATTTCAACCACTGCTTATGTGCACCTGTTGTACTATAATTATGATTAATGGAAATGATGAACAGTGACCATATGTGTGTGTATAATGATAACTGTCTTATTAAAAATATAAAATAATACATATGTAAATAGTGTTTTAAAATGTAGTGAAGTATAATGCAGTGCTCCTTTAAAAAAAAAAAAAAACACAGGGAGGAAGTGTAGTATTTTTACACATCTTTCACAGAAATTAAAACTGATGATAAACTAAACGCTATAAAATGGTACCACAGTGTTTGTTTAGTGCATCTCTTGTGTGTGCACACATACTACCCAGCTGTTCCAATATGCTGTGGCACATATATTTAGTAATAGCTAATTTAATTGAGCTCACACTGCATCTCTTGTATAGTCTCACATTGAACCTCACCAGCCCTCAGGCCTCAAAACAACAAGCAACGCCCAATCTGTTCCGTAACGATCTCTGTTGATAGTGATGTCTACTTTTCCATTGCATAATAGACCAGTTCCTTCTGTCACAGTGTTAGTCAGAAGCTCAGATGAGACAACCTCCAGGTTTAAAACTTTAAGCATGGCATCATGTAATAAAGTGTAGCTATATTATTTTCTATAATATGAGATTGTACAATACAAAATCTAACCTAAAATTATACAATCAAGTATAAAGATGTTGCTAATTTAGACCTAATAAGTGCTTGTTGACTAAGATATATATTTTAGTTAAGAAAAAAAAAATCACTGACTACATCTCTGTTTAGAGAGAGTTTTACATTTTGATTAAAGCAAAATTCTAGCTATCAAAATGTCAATTTTTTTCTCTTGCATAACACGAGAACAGAGATGTCATATTCAGCTTTGGGTTATGATAATGTTTATGGTTTAATTACCCTATACACCATTTGTACACTATCGTGGCTGCGGTGACTAGGAGGAAGCCTCTCTTTACTAGGGGAGGGACCAAACTGATGTAAGATAAGCTTACAGACTTCCTGCTTAAGAAATATGTCAAAGAGCGCTTGTCAATTTAATAAAACATATTGCTTAAATGGTATTTGTATAGTTTTGTCAGGTTACTATGTTTAGCGATTGACGTGATCTGGTCTGGTTGTCAGCCTTCTTTCTGAACTAGACACTGGATAAGATCTATTTGGGGAATTTGGAGAATTTGGGTTTTTACTTAATACCTAAAAACATCATCACTTTATGTTGATGTCCAAGCCAATGTGTAGATATTAGGGCTTTAACACACAGTAAGGCTATTTTTTTCTGTTCTTTATTTGAAACTTTATGTAGACTTTGTAACAACTGCAGCATAGCCACACCCTTGGCCTTCAAAAGGTGCGGGTTCTGACCGCATTATTTCATTCAAAACCACATCAAAACGAGACTAATATAACAATTTCAGCTCAGTGCTCAATAGGAGCAGCTACATAATTGGTACAAAACCTAATTCCACATCAATTTAAATGGATGTAAGCACCAAATAGATGGTGTTCCTCAATTTATAAACTCAATATTGGGTTGGAGCTGATGTGATCTTTCACAACCTTAAACAAAATAAAAATAACTTCTAAAATCTATTTTAGAGTTCCTGAACAAATATCGGAAGTCACATGCAGGATATGTAATTCAGTAATCTGGGATAAATTTACACCTGATACTTATGTAATCATGGATGTATTTATAGCTGATTTGAATAATTATTAAGCTAAGTAGAAACTATTAGAAATCCATTTTATGGAGAGCACAACAGATGTGGACCAACCTGCAGAAAGACACTTACCTAGAGAGAGATGGCAGAAAGGTGCTACAGGATTGAACAGATGGTGTCGGAGTGGCCGTAATGCTCACTCCCTACTTTACAGCCTCTGCACTTTGCCTCTCAGCCTAGCTGTCTTTTTCCAACCACTCAGGGTTATGCTTACCTTTTATGGTGAGTGTAGGGGATCTGCATACAGGTGTGTGTGTGTGTGTGTGTGTTTATTTGTGTGTGGATCTATTGACTGGCATTAGCTAGAAGCCTCAGCCTCTACTGTAATTAAACTGTAATCTGTAAACTGTCATTTATTTATAAATAAATTAATATAAATATTACAATATTAGCATCGGATGAGATAATATGAAGCACTGTTAATTTTTAATAAGGATATACCTGTCACCAGCTTAAAGCACAACAGTAAGGTCAAAACAACATCCCCAACCAAAATCAACCAAACCTCGGATTAAAAAAACAGAAAAGCTTTGTGCACAAATCTTAAATGGAATGCAGGAATGCATAACAATGCTTAACCCTTCCCCTACTATACACTTTTGGAACTTGAATTTAGCTTTGGACTGCGACTGATAGAAACAGACATCGCAAGTAAGCTAGGACTAAACAGTTTAACTCTTCACCAGTCATGTGTCCATCAGTAAATAGTTAACAAAATTTAACAAGATTAGACTTAACTATATAGAATTTTTCTGGCTACATATTTGCTTTTTTTCTATATAGCAGGCGATCATTTATAATCTGTGTCACCTAACCTTTTGAGTCCTCTCAAGGATTTTCTTCTTTTTGTCATCTCAGAGTTTTTACTTGCCACCATTCCCTCTGGCATGCTCATTAGTATATAATTTATATTAATGTAAAATTCAGGTTTTATATGTCTGTAAAGTTGTCCATAGTTCTAAGCTATATACAAATAAAATTGAATTTGACAGTGAATCTCATCATGTAATTGATGATTAAAAAAAAAAAGATTTTAAATTGGTTTAAATTGTTTAAAACTGGCCATCTATCAACAATTTTCGACATACATAATGATATGCAGGTACTATAAACTTTCTATTTGTTAAATGTCAGTAAGTCATTACTCGTTCCACAATACACATGCTCAGAATGATTTCATCACTGCAATTAAAAAAAAATATGCACAGGTAAACAAAACAAACACATTAGAATGCTAGGTCAAATCTGCATCTAATCATGTGGTATCAGAGTTCTAACAACTGCACTACAAATTGTCTACAAAAGTTGTAGAACTATAAAATTTGCCTAGACCTACTTAAGATGCACTAATCTGATTGTAGTCATTCAAATTACCATAGCATTGTCTTGTTGCAAAAGTCTGCATATTTCTAACCTCCAATTAATATTTTTCCCACTGTTTTCCCAGACGTACAGTTCAGAAACTGTTTGCAGACTTCTTATGCATGGTTCAAACTTCAGCTAGAAAAACATGTTGCCTTAAATGAGCTGGTTGTGTATTTGTGAGATGTACAGTGATGCAGTGTGTTTAGCCTCAGCTTTTGTTCTGCCTGACTCATGCAGCAACATGAACATGACGACACTGGTTCCCTTGTGAGTGATGCTGTTTACCAGAAGTGCTTTGGGAAACACATTCAGATGAACTCTTCTGATTTATAATTTGCAAGCGATTCAGCAACCTCTGCCCGTAACACATGCACACACGCACACACACACACACACACACACACACACACACAGACACACACACACACACACACACTCTTCTTATACTAACCCAAGCTTATAATGAACCCAAACTGATAGCTAAGTACACCTACACAGACATCCTATAGGATTGAACAAAGGAATAGTTTATAGAAATAAAGAAAAAAAAATACTAATCCAACAATTATGATATGAGAATAACTTTCCTACCTGATTCAGGACAGTGAATGTCTGTGTGTGTGTGAGTCTCCTTGGCAGTTCAGTCTCAGCTTGTTTCATTCCCTGTTTGTGAACTTCAGCCTTCAGTATACCACCGCACCTCTTCTCACCCTCAGATTCATTAACTAATTCTGCCGTGGAGGACCGCCAGGACAGGGCTCACTGCTGAGCTCCGGCCACTGGTGCCCCAGAGACCCACTTCCCTTTTCATTACATAATTCACTCATTAGCTTTCTCTCATTTTGTGTGTTTTGAACTAAGATGTGATCGTCAATGTAAAAACAACCAAATATATACTTTATACTCCTATATATGTATATAATGTATACTCCTCATTCCTCACCTATTTGACTAGGTTTCAGTGGCTAAATTATAGTAATTACTGAATAATCGGCTATAAGAGGAATGGCTGAAAAAATGTTTCAAGTATTTTATTTAGATTTTAAAGGTGCTTTGTACATGTACACACAAAACAATCACACTCAATATTCAATACAGACAAATGCACTGAAGTGCCAGAAAAACTGGAACAGGTGAGCCTATGCAAAATAAATAGCAACACCACCTATAAAAGTCATTGGTTGCGTCTGCCAGTGGATATATATAAAGCTATACATATCTATGGAAGCTTCATAATAGTATGGGGTTTATTTAGCTGGCATTCCATGGAACACCTGGTACATCTACAAACCTCTCTGACAGGTAAATGCTGCATGTGCTTCCTTTCTGAGGCATTATACCAGGTTATTCCTGCACTCATTCTCATGGGTATGGGCTCGTCTAACAGGACAATGCACTGCCACACATGTCATAGAGACATGTTTTTCTACTGTAGTTAGAGGAACACTTGTCTGAGTTTGGACCTCGTACCAATTTTTTTAATACTAAAAATTTCTAGCACTTCAGTGTATATATACAAGAAATGCATGCTGAATTTAGAAATGCACATTAAACATCTAACTGGTTGCATACATAATAAGAGGTGAGCAAAATACAATTTCCCTGACACAAATCATTCCCCTGTGTATTCCAATGCATGATCCCTGAGAAGCAATTATGGGCTACCCAACACTGATTACTGCGCTCAGGTGTTCAAGTAACAGTGTTAATTACCAAGCAAAGAGGATGGTACAAAAGTGTGGACTGGAAGCAGTTGCGTAGGCACTGGATTAGTACACGTGTAGTACATTTACAGTGGATTTATTTTACACAAATCAGCTTCCTTCCTGTGATCCACTACTATCTTAAGAGTCTCCAGTAAAAACTGGATTTGCAACACTTGTGGTTGCTTTCTTGAACAGTGGATTATCAGCCTGGAGAGAAAGAGAGAGAGAGAGAGAAAGAGAGAGAGAGAGAAAGAGAGAGAGAGAGAATTTCAGTTTACATGAAGCACATATAGACATGTTGAGAACATGCAAAATCCACACAGAACGCTGATCCGTGGAATTAAGTACAGACCCTCTCTTGCTGTGAGGTGACAGTGCCATAATAATAATAATAATAATAATAATAATAATAATAATAATAATAATAATTAAATATAATTTCCTATACACATATATAAATATACAAAAACTATTTTTTATTAAGATATTGTTGCTGCTGTTGTTAGAATAAAAGTAAATAAGCATATACACACACACACAAAAATAGTACATACTTTTGCCCACTGACTGCGCTGCTTTTCCTTTTCGAACTTCTTCCACTCTTTGAGGTCTTTGACATAAATTATTGCCTTAATGAGGGTGAGCAGTAGAAGTCCGATCAGTGCCACACCGGCCACAGATGCCCCCACGATAAGTCCGACATTTGGTCCCTCCGGACATTCTAGCATAGAAGATGTACATAGATTACAAAGCGACCAGTCTTGGCAGATGTGACAAGATTCGTGTAATGTCTATTTAGTGTTATTATAAATAATATCAGAAGTTAAGTGCCATTTAAAAATATATAATAATCATCTGATTACTGTAGGAATCCGGTCTGATTCTGGTCAGTTGGACTATTATGGTAATACTCATTAGCACATATAAACTACACCTCATAGTACTTTATGTGATGAAAATAAAAATGAATAGATTTTACTATTGATGCTAAATTTAATATGTTAAAGCTGTTATATTCTGTGGTCGACAGGATGTGTCTGTGAAATATAGAGCACTAAAGTGTTATTCAAGAAATGGTCACACTGTTACTTATTAGCTTTACCTCTGTTCTTAAGGACCTTTACATTATATTTGTCGAATCCATCTTGCGGTGTCATTGAAAAGACCATCCAGCAGCCCTCTTTGTCTTTCACTTGGCACTCCCTTTTTGCTAGTTGTTCTTCTACTGTAACATCGAGGTGGGTACAGGACACTGTACAGTTCTTCTCAAATGGTCCTGTCCCAAATGCCTTACACTCAACACAGCTCCTATTGTTTAACAATGAATGAATGAATGTTGTTCAACATTTAAACTGAATGGCTGAAAATCTTATAACAATAACATTTTAACCAAATAGTCCACTCCAGATACTAGTAGATCCTTTACAAACAGCTCATTCTGAACAATATATAAAGAGATAAGAGATCTGTCTCACAATGCTATACTATTTTTAATCCCTCCTATCTAAATCAAGTGTGATTTACATATGTAGGTTAGTATGTAGGTTAGTCTGATTTTTATTTAGGTTTCTCTTACCCTGACTCTTGGCATGGCAATTTGCATGTGGGACATGTCTCACATCTAAGTCCCTTATATCCCCTTTCACATGAACACTGGTTGCACGAACATTTGCCACGTCCATGACATATTGTTTGTCCTGTCTGGCAGTTGTCATTAGATTTCATGCACTGACAGGCTGTTCCTTCGTATCCTTCATTGCATACACAATTTCCACATCTGCAATCCCCTTTACCTGAAGAAAATCCATACACATTGTGTGACTGCATGTTTAAAGCACTGTAAATAAACTCTTTTTGCATGCATGTCAATACCTCCACACAGTTTGTTTTGAAACTTTTCACAGTGTTCGTCATCGCATTCACAGTGAGGACCATAGTAGGATCTGCCCGCCTCAGTTTGGTGGCACTTGCACACGCCACACTCACAGTCTCCACGGCCCTCACACTCCGTCCCGTTGTCTTTGCGGCATTGAGCCTTCAGTGCGGCCTCATCTTTTTGACCCAAACTACACTCACAGCGCTGTCCCAGGAAGCCAGTTCGGCAGCTAAGGGGACAAAGAACCATAAAATATAATGTATAAACATGTTGGGTACATTTTGAATAATCAAGTGATTAATCAAGTGAAGTAGTTTTGTACACTGGTATAAATGCTGAGGACACAAAATAATTTCCAGTGCAGTGTAATTATTGAAATGCATTCCATTTATTGATATATGATTTGCTAGTACAGACCACACCCTCAACTAAATAAGATGCAGTATGATTGTGGGACTGTTAAAAATTGGGTAGAATTGATAGAATTTGGAATGGATTCCTTTGTTCATTCTGCATAAATACTAATAATCACTTAAGACTTATGTTTAGCAGTTGGTGAATAGTGGGGAGGAAATGGGGAGGCATGTTGTTTTAAAGCACAATCCTATAAGCAATTTGTTTATTTACAAGCATAAAATTAAATGAATTTCAAATTGAATGTCCAACCTAAAATAATAAAAAAAGAGTTCTTGGAAAAGCACTGCTTGCTTCCTAGCAGAGTTCTTTCTAATATGGCAACCCTCTAAGGTATGCTTCCAAATGGGACTTTTAAAGGTTCATCCCAGAGTGACAAAGTGAACACCATAAGCTTTACCAAAGTGCCAAAGTGATAGAAAGGGAAACGTGTAAAGAAATAAATTATTTGCTAATAATTCTAAACATACAGACTCATTAGTCAAGCATTTTGAAGGTACTGTCATGGCCCTGGCTTGCATGGCTGCTTTTGGAACAGGCTCACTATTCTTTATCAATTATGTAACTAATGATGGTGGCAGCAGAATGAATTCAGACATCTACAGAAACATTCTGCTATACAAATTACACAGAAATGCACTCAAACTAATTGGGAGGTACTTCATCATGCAGAAATACAATGACACAAAATACACTGCCAACAAAACAAAGAACTTCATCAGGGAAAAAAAAAACGGTTTTAATCAGGCCAAGTCAATTATCAGTTCCTAACCCAATTGAACAGCATTTCACCTCCTGAAAAGGAAACTGATGGAAGAAAATAACCCCAAAACAAATAACAACAAAAAGAAGCTGTGGTATGAGCCAGAATCACAAAAGAAGCATGTGACAATTGTAAGTGGGTCAGTGGCTTGATGCAGCTATTGCAAGCAAGGAATATGCAACCTTATATTGAATGTTGAAACCTTATAATTACTCTCCTTATATTTAAGCTAATTTTATCTGTTCTCATATGTAAAAGACGGGTGGTCTGCCACCAAATGTACCATATCCTAAACTGTCTACCAATCATCTAAGTGGCCACCACCACCACTAATAACAAAACCACATTAGCAAACAGGAGCTCAGACCAGGAAAGAAATATTTTCATACCTGCATGTGCCACAGACAACTGTGCCTTGGTCATTACAGTACGGGTTTACACCAGGCCGGTTGTCGCACTCACACTCACATCGTGTTGTAACAGAAACCTTTAGTTTTTCATTGAAACCCAGTGGACCGATGTTGAATTCACTACGTTTCTCTAGACATTTTGCCGCCCTTACAGTTACAGTGAAAATCACCTGGAGAAAAAAATTAAGGACACCACCAAGCATGATGTGCTGTGATATATTTTGGATAATACAGTGCTTTTTAAATATTTTATCACTATATGCAATATGTACACTATATCACTATAAAGGTAACTGTGGATATACATTTATTTGAAGTGTAAAATATTTCATGACACAAACAATTTAATTATGCTTTTAAATCAATAAGCAATAAATCTATTAATATGTTGTATTGCTGGTGTGTTTGCTGTGTTTTATAGTACCTCCTGTCCAATTCCGACATTATTGCATGTTCCTTTATCACTAGGCTTCTCTCCTCCCGCACAGTTAGATGTGAATGTTACTGATATGTGTTCTGGGAGGCCATCATAGGTCACAATTATATTAGAGGAAAGTTTCTGTCACAAAATACAATTAGAAATACATAAACAAAAACACTTTAATTGCAAAGAAATGTGACTAATTCAGAGCAAATGTTTGTAATAAAAAAAAAAAAAAAAAAGTTACTCACGTTGTATGCATCCTCAATTAGTTTTACTACATTGCTTGAATCATTTTTTAGTACTCCAACTTCTGATTTAGGAATCAGTTCACTCAGCTCCTTTAGAAAGAAGACATCCTTATATCACGACAATCCTTATATCACAAAGGATTTTGTTTGTAATAATGTGTCCAGTATTTTACAATTATAAAAAAATATGAAAAGAAGAACTCTCACTTTGTATATTTCTGACACATCTTCAGTTACGGCAAAAATAGGCTGTATGTTTTGCTCTTCCAACTTCCTGGCTATCTGACCAACAGATGGGTAATCCTGACAAGGATGTCATAATCAAACACAATTTTAGGCAATATCTTCAAGATAGAAATGTACCATCAATGGTTAAGAAAAAAAAAAAATTAATTCAGAAGTATTCAAATGTACCCAAGTATTGCTCATTCTGTACATGTTGTTGTTATCCAGCTGACAAGTCTCTTGGTTGGGTTCGAGGATACCAGCAAGCTTACCATCACCTGCCATGTGGAAGCCTGCATCAGTGGCCAGCACCAGTAACCGTGTACTGTTTCCCCAACCAATCTTATCCTGTACATGATAAAAAAAAGTCCAAATTATGTTTTTCTCTTGGAAGGCTAGGTGCTTGATTTTATACCCCTGTGGTAATGGAGTTCAGTGAAACACCTGAATTTAATCATTCATAGGTGTGTCCAAATATTTGACACATAAAGGAGCATTATAGGTGAAATCTTACCACACAGGTAACTACTTGCATGATGGCATCCAGGCCTCCCTCTGGTGTGTCCAAGTTGCCAGATATTTTCTGTCTGGAGACCATCTCAGTAAATTGTTTTTCATTATGTGTCAGACTGAGGACATGCTGATATCCAAATGCTGGCTGACATTCTACAGCTTTGGCTGGACATGGCTTTTTTAACTTCTCTTCGGTTGTGTCAGTGAACGGAAGAAGTGTTTTATCAACAAATGAGCCGAAGCCTGTATGAATAAACAAGGTTAATGCAGTAGTCATCTTAAGATTAAACACACA
>JAOVVF010000047.1:19682105-19697130 GCA_028565595.1 Duopalatinus emarginatus
CATGTTAAAGAAATAATCCACTCTTAACAACTTGTGTATTTATTGTTAAAATGTGAATGTGAATTTAATGCCCAGATTTATTTTATAATGGTATTCTGGGCTGATTATTTTGGTATAATGCTCCACAGGTTGGTCAGGTTTACCATTTTCTATGATTTTCTCCCTAATTTGGGCCTGTCCATTTCCCAACCATTGGATAGCTCTCCTCTATAATGTGACAGCCAACAATCAAGGAGAGCAAAGGCTATTGTGTAAATCCTCCTAACCACGTGTAGTCAGCCACCACTTCTTTTTGAGCTGCTTGCTATTATATACTCAAGCCCATTCTCTATATTGGTCTGCTTTTTTTTCTATTTAAAAATGATTCATGGTTTTCTACATTACCCACAACATCACTATTTTGTGGGATTTGTGGGATTAGTTAAACTCTGCTAAAGAAACAATACTATTGTCCTTTATCCTATATTTCACAGCCTCATCTGTGCACTTTGCTTGAATAGATTAGCTTCCAAAGCATACATTTCCATAATATCCACTACTTCTTTGTTAGATTTGTGATTAATGTCTCATTGAACTTTACTGAAAAATTGGTTGATAAGAAAGCAAGCTCTTAGAGCAAAACCTTACTGTTATCCCAAACAACTGAGATCACTGACATTTTTGTAACTTCCCTAGCAATGTCTCTATGTGATGTCAGTGCAGCAAAAACATGTCACAGAAATAACAGATAATACAGCACAAACCACCAGCTAGCACAAGAGTCAGGAACCACATCACAAATATTTCAGTATAAACATTGAACATGTAAGGTTCTCTTTTATCATCCTCATAATATATTCATTTACCTATCCTTGCATTTCCTGTAATACTCTGCAGGTTTTTAAGTATTTTTATTCCCAGGTCTTTCATATTCTTCAAGTCATCATCCATTGAGTAGGACAAATCCATCAGATAGTACAGATCAACAGGGTAACCCTCTGCCCTTTTAAATCTGAACGGGAATGTGTAGGCATGGCCTAAAAAAAAACAAAACAAAACTATGGTGGTTAAAACTCTGATACCATCAGTTGATAGCATATCTTCTTGCTTTTAAGATGATCTATGTATCATTTTTAAGTAACATACCTGGTCGTAAAGTGAGCTCAATTTCTTGTGGCTGCACCTGAACTGACCCTGACAGTGGTTTGTCAATTCTTTTGTTTGATGCACTGGGTGGATTAACTATCTTCCTTTCTGGGCATCCTTTTTCTTTAAGCTTCTTCATTGTGTCACATCGCACTGCTTCCGTCTCGCCAGGCTTGGTGAAATTCTGTTAGGAAAAAAAACAAATCCAAAGTTTGTGCTAGACCCTTTGCATTTAAAGTAGTTTGTAATCTGTCAGTGAAATGGTTGTGCTCCATCTGGATTTGAAAAGTATCGTGAGGTTAACATTATACTGAAAGACACCAGGTTGCTGCAGGCATGTATGATTGGTGAAAAGCTTTGATACAATAATCTGTGTCGTTGTAGTTCTTCTAATGCATGATATCAGTGCAGTTCTGTCAGGCTAAAGGTCAGTAAAAATATTTGTATTACTTATTTTATCAATGGTCAGTGAACAGAATGCATAAACGCTTTATTAAACTGAGTTTCTGAATTTTTTAAAAAATTCTATTTATTTGTGTTGAAACCAGAAGTTATGCCATAAGGACAACGACGGATTAAAGATGTCTAAGTCTAATACTTAATTCTTTTATTATGGTAATGTTAAGTAGGCTAGGTATAATAAAAAAAAACCTGTATACTGTTATATATGCTGCTGTTCAAGGTGTTAAATTTATTAGCTGGTCATATAAAATCACTGAGTTAATTCAGTACTGTTTCCATTTAAAGATTAGGAATTTAGTAAATTAATGGTAGCCTATGGAACTGAAATGGGTTATTGGTTTAACATATATACTATGGGGGCTTACTTACCAACTCCTGGCACCAGGTGCATCCTGGTCCAGATTTAATGCAGTCATTACATGACACCACTGATGATTTTATACATTCGTCCTGAGAGTAGACTGGTACATAAAAAATACAGATAGTGACATAAACCTTGAGTTCTTTACATGACACAATATGTATTTCTTCAGTTAGTTCAGATGTATATGAATACATGAATTCTGGTATTCGTTAACATATTAGATTATCTTTACCATATTGTCCAAATAACAGCAGGAAGGTGATCTTTAGTGCCTGTGGCATTTCCTAATAAAAAACATCACATTGTTTTATTATTAATGATGCAGTAACAATTCTTTATCAGATCTTTATAACACCCCAATTTACACAGAACAATAAAAACAGCACAACTAGTCTAAACAAAGGTGCATTTATTCCATTTGCTTTAGTAAAGAACTTGTTTCTGTTTAAATGATTTTAAATGATAAAACCGAACCACTGATTCTTATTATTTTACCACAGTAATAATCATTAGGAGAGTAATATAAAATCTAAGAACTATATAAAACCCAAGAACTTAAAAGTGTTCAAATTACTGGCATATATATAAAAAAAAACGTGTGAGCTGCGTTAAGAGGAACTGCCTGATCTGGTGAATTACGTCATTGCTTTAAATGCCATTTCTGATTACAAATATAACCTTACTCTAGGGTACTTATATGGGCAAATAAAAAATCATGGATATGTGATAGGCCAGTTTGTAGCTATTTGTTTAAAATAAATACAGGTATTAATTTACTACTACACATGTATTTATTTTATATCAAATCACACCGACAGATTTTCTTATGTACTTCAATTAAGTTAAATAGTTTGGTTCAGGTGCATGAAAGTTATTTAAACCCCCAGAATTAAAAGTATCAGAACAACATACAAACATTTATATTCAGACTTGAACCCATGACTTTGGCAGTGACTGATATGGCCTGAACACTAGGAAAATACTATATACTGTAATACTAATTTATACTATAATGCTATATATATAATACTATAATTGGAGCTAGTATTTTTTTTGCATTTGATGAAGTGTACATGATGCAGTTATGTTTTTTTAAAAAATAATTACGACTGTTTATGAAATGGTGTTTATACAGTACTGTGCAAAAGTTTTAGGCACCAGTCTTTTGCTGTGTTAATTTGACAGCCATAATTATTTCTATTATATGTAAACAACAAAACAAGTAACAATAAAATTATCACAACAATAAGTACGCTTGCATTTCATGTATTTTTTTATGTTTAAATTGAAAGTGTTTTTCATAGATTTTTACATAAAACATCTTTTTTGTCCACATAGTGGACAAATTTTTCTGTACAGCTGTCTCACTGCTCAACTCCAGTCTGATTTAGCTGAGGGTAAAGGGTCTAATCCATCTGAGGAAAAAGGACCTGACCTTGCTCACCCAGCTAAGTGTCTGAACCAGCTGAGGCATTACAGTCTGATCGTGTTGAATGAAAAGTGTCTGACCCAGCTGGAAAAGAAACTGACCCAGATGGGGAAGAAGGATCTGACCCAGCTAAGGGAGAAGTCTCTGACCCATCTGTGGGAGAATTGTCTGACCCAACTAAAAGAGAAGGGTCTGACCCAGCAGAGGGAAAAGGGTCTGACACAGCTAAGGGACAAGGGTCTGACTGCAGTACCAGAGGCAGTAACTGCAGGGCAGCAGTTCAAGGACCTTATAATTATGTGACAATGTCACTTAGCAAACTGGTTATAAGGCCATGAAAAAGATGATGACAGTCAGGATGTAAGTACCCAATGGTAATCAAATTTCATATATTTAATGTTAAAAAATATTCTGGTCTTTTGAATTAGACAGCAAAGTTAAATACTGAAAGTAGCTTACTAGTCTAAAAGGCACTTCAAGCAGGTACATGTTAGTGCATGATAGCTTGCTTCAAAACAATCTGTTAACATTTTTTTAACAATAACTGCTACAAACCTTTTAACTGTAGTTTAATTTTGGTAAGTCCACCTGTCTTATGTATTAATTATTAATATAATGGTAATTCTACCCAGTACGTTAATTAAAATTCAAAAGATGATAAAAAATGTCCAAATAATATGTCTGTTCACGAAATTAAAACAGCATAGCCTACTGTCTTCAGTGGAATCGAATTACCCTTGCTGCCTGTTTACCCAACAATACAGTTACAGTTTCATTTTTAAGCATTAACCATTTAACCATTTTAATTTGACTATTAATCCTATTTCCTTTTTAAAATTTTGTTTCTGACTTCAACTGCCTGTTCTGCAGAAAGAACTTTGTTTCAACCAACACCATTAAGCAAAGTCAGAACCCACCCTTTTTGATCGAAATAACTCTTTGGTTGCTATTCTCAGAACCTGCCTGCATTTGCAACCAGTTTTCATTGGCACATATAAATGACTGATTATCAACACTTGGTGATAAGAAGATGTACATGACTACTCATCATCGGCCAGCTTAAGCATGACCTACGTAAGGACTTTGTCTGTCAACTTAAGCCCACATTTAACTCCAAAGCTTGACATTTATCTGTCTCAAGCCAACAACAGAACTAGCTATTACAGCCCTCTAATAAATGATTCTTGTCGTAATAAAATTATATGCTGTACAAACACTTTAAACATTTGGATTGAAGTGTAGAAGTAAGGTTATAACAAAGTACATACAAACAGTGCCACCTTTCGTACCGCCATCAGTTATGTCATTTTATTAAACTGATGTTTTATTTGCCTTATAGAGGACTTGGACACAGCAAAGCAGCTGTCAATACACACATATATAGGCACACACACATCCATTTCTGTACAGATTAACACTAAGAATTTCTCGACCCAGCAATGTTTGTCTTAGGATAATATTAATATTCCTCATAATTAACCTAATTTATAAACCAGATTATATTTTTCTTAAAACTACTAGCAATAGGTTATGTGATAGTAATGGGTAAAAATAGTTGTTATGTCTAAGCCTGAGGTTTTGAAACAGTGAACCTGTTGCACCCAGGAAGTATTAGAACAGCATGTTACGAAGTAAAGTGTTAAATTTCTGCTCAGCACATGACAAGTGTGAAGATGGCCATAAATGGTCAAACCTTTATCTTAAATATTTTGAGTGGTAATTTCCTACCACCGAATTATATATTTAACTTAACCACAACCAACTTGCACCTTCAAATAAAATTCCTGGCAGTTAGAGAGAAGTAATACTGTTTAATGTGCACTCTAATAACGTGTATTATACTGACAATTTTTTTTCTGTTACTATTCTTACAGAATAATAATGTACCATATAGTCTACAAATAAAATGAAGAAAAAAGAAAAGAATACCAAAACCTTGTTGTCGCTTTTACCAAAGTGTCTGACGTTTATACATCTGACATTTATCCTAATATTACTTATTACATATTTGCTTTAACATTAAGCATGCATTGATTATGTTTTGTTTAACTCTGTTTGTCATATCAGGAAACATTTGCACAGCATTGCACCAAACCTTTTGTAATTCACATACAAAATCCTAATGATCATACTAATTATTTTATTAGTTAAGGTAGAAGAAGTGTCATGGTCTTGATACTGCATTTATGCTGGATAACAAGCCAATATATATCTATCTTAGCTTTAGGGCAGCAGGTCATTTTTGAGACAGCAAAAGGTGAGACTGTACTTATACCCACTGCTATATAAATCATACATTTCCGGTATGATCTGACTAAAACAGACATAGAAATAAAAAGTAAATAAAATAATTTTAACATTAAATAAATACATCAGCAAAATACAGCAAGAGTGTGTGTGTGTGTGTGTGAAAGAGAGAGAGAGAGAGAGAGAGAGAGAGAGAGAGAGAGAGAGATCACAGATATTATTAAGTGATTACAGAACCTAACACAATCACAGGAACTTACATTAAATTTGGTTCTGTTGATTTAATAATTAAACATTGTAGGTTAATTGAGGACACAGGTGTACTTTATAAATTCCCATGAGCTATTACACCTTCAGCTAACAATGTTAAAGTATTAGAAAAGAACGAGCTCTTATTCCTGACTATAACACAAAAAAATAAGCATTTAAGTTAGGCCTTCTCTCACCCATCATTCTCAGAAAACATGTAATTAAACTGCTTTTTTGCTTACCTACAGAAGCTGAAATATCGCGCTTAAGACAGAAGTTCACTTCCTGCCAGAAATGACTGTTACTTCAGCACACAAGATGAAAAGTGCAGAAATGCACCTCATTTGCCAAAAATGCAGTAAAGGAAGCAGACCGCCCTATTGCAAAACATGGGAGGGAAATGTTACAGAGAAGTGAAAGTAAAATAGAGTATGCAATGTTAAGACTGTCAGACAACCAAAAACAACTACAAAGACACACTTTTTTACTTAAATATATTAACACTATGCAGTTTGCATTAGCTTTATGCTGTATAGACATATAATGTTTAAGATCACGCTTTACATTGTCTCCCAAAACCTGCATTACCTTTAACTTTTTGCCATTTGGAGTAAATACACATAATTTATGGTGATATTAGTCCTTTTTGATTAAAAGTGTAATTAAAAGACATTATTTAACAATTTTCATGTTTCTTTTGTTGCATTTTACATATTGGCCACATAGTGTACAGATGTATACACAGCTAGCTCTGAATGCACAGCCTATAGCACACTGGGTCCCACTACAGTTAACCAAGAACAAGAATTGAAGCTGCAGTGGCCATAGACAATAAAACTTGACAGTTACAGACTATAAAAAGACCAGATGATGTTTTTGCCCTCTACATCTTCACAGTTTCAGCGAGCCCATGAACAGTGTAACCTCAGATTCCTGTTCTTGTCTGACATTGATATGTGTCATATAATACAATTATATTTTAATGCATGTAAATTTATCATTTCAGTTACTTCCGAAGTGGAACTAAAAAGAAGGATCCTACTTCCTTCTCTTGGAGCAATAAGAAATAATCTTCTTAGTTTACGGTTCCAGTTCCAACAAATTCCAACTTTTATTATTGTTCCAACTTTTAAAGTCTCAGATGTAAAAGAAGATTTTTTGCATTTATGTTATTTTGAAATTAGAATCACTTTAAGACACTTTGGGTAATAGATTTAATCTGTAACATAAAGTGTGGTTTGCACCAGTTCCTAATTTTCCACCCTGTAATACTGAAACAAATAAAACCATAAATCTATGGAGTGAACAAGGCCAGGCTGTCTATCTCTAATGTTGTAACATTCAACAGTTATGTTTAATTTTATGTTATGTCGGATAATATTTAAAAAAAAGGCATTTGCTCAGTTCTTTTATCTTTAGGCGATTGTTTCTCATTCCAATCTTGGATATCAATACCTTTATAACCTTTATACCTATGAAATGTATGTATAGTACATATGTATAGCACATATAGTGCTGTATAGTTTAATAACCACCAGAATTGTTTACCCACATTCACAGCCATATAAAATGAGCTTTTACAGAAGTCCTTATACTTGTGTGATTTTGTCTGCTCCTCATCCCTCTGACCTACTACAGTATCATCATGTTTCCTGTCATTACCTAAAGGCTTCACTGAAAATCAGTGCATTTCCTCTTTCTTTTGTATTCAGTTTTTTTCACATTTGTTTATAAAATTTACACTATGCACTGACACTAAAACACACAGGACATACTTATGGCATAGTTTGATTTTAAAGTTCTATTTAAATCTATTTAAAAATACTACTACACTACTACACAGATTTTTTTAGATGGTTTCAAGGGCCTGAATGACCTGTCCGGTTAAATAAACTTACATTTATAATTAAAGCTATAGTATATAATGTTTCTAAATTTCACCCACTGGTAGAAAACCGGTAAAGACCAGTTTTTACCAGTATGCTGTAGTTACGTTTCAACGTTTTGACGTTTTAACGTTATGTTTTAACATGCATGATGAAATTGAAATCTTCCTATTCCTATGCTCCCATTCTAGGGGTCACCACAGTGGTAAGTCTGCATTTTGATGTTGCACAGGTTTTACATTAGATGCCTTTCATCCCTTCGGACTGTCTATTGCACTCATCAGTGGCTGTATTGATCAGAGGGTAAAAACCCCTGCTCAGGGGCATAAGAACATCAGCCCATTGTTAGGGCCCAAAACCCAAAAAACCCAGATACTTAGCCACTGCTGCTTCAAACTAAAAAAAATAAAATAAAAAATAATAATAATAATAATAATTCATACAAATTTATACAATAATTCATACAAAGGACCAGTGGATAAAAAATTTTGAAGGTAGAAATGCTAATCCAACCACAACCCTCAACACTTTAATCTCAGGCTAATAATGAATTGTGCAATGATATTTAATGGTTATATGTTAATGTGGTATTTCTCAGTAGTAGATCATTGCTGCCACCAGGTGGCAGGATAATAACAGCCAACAGATGCTTGCTTTTAAGGTATGATCTTATACATTTGAAAATACAGGATTGCTCTGTACAAAATCTGGTCAGAATCATTATTTCTAATTATTTCTGATTATTGTGTTCAAACTAATACAAAGTGCGTTATCCGTAACTAGACACATAAATGTACACTAGACATCATTTTCACCACTGTGAAACATGATACAACACACTAAATTGTCTGAACACTTGTTTGTTGTCTGCATTTCTTCTTAAATAACGGACTGGAGCTCTCTCCTACCCACCATGGTTTGTTTCCAATAACAGACTTCACTGTTTTCACATGGCACGTTGCTGCAGCAATTTTGTTCCAATCACATGTATTTGTGATACACTAATTTTAGGTTCTTCCACTTCTGTCATGCTTTTTGTTAGGTCACTTCCCCAAAGCACCAAGTTTTCTGGAATGTCACAACAGTGCAGTGTTTTCACAAGTTTGTAACTCCACTATTTACATACTAAAAAAGACGATCTACTGTAAATTAGAAGAGTATGTGGGTATTTTGAGGGGTGATTGGGTCTTGTGATAAGTATAGAGCTTATTTCTTGTCACTGTTAATGGTCATATGGAAGTTTCTCAAGTTAGCTTACTGTAAACTTGCATTCAATTTAATTCGATTTTTATTTGCACAGCACTTTTAACTGACATTGTCCCAGCAGAATGGGTTATACATTTATAAAAAAAATATTTATGAAGAGAGAGGGTAGAGAACAGAATACAGAGAGTTAGCATATACATTTTTTAATGTAATAGTCACATTAAACCTAAAGCTAACACTAACCCCAGCTCTAACCTATATACTGACTCTAACGCTAACACAAAGCCTAAACCTTACACTAACCCTAACCCTAGCCCTACCCTATATACTGACCCTAACCCTAACACAAACACTAACCCTAACCCTAGCCCTACCCTATATACTGACCCTAACCCTAACCCTACCCAATATACTGACCCTAACTCTAACACAAACACTAACCCTGGCCCTAACACAAACCTTTTCCATATGTCTTACATTAACCCTAACACAAACGTTCACCCTATCCCTTACACTAACCATATAACAAACCCTAGCCTTAATATAAACTGTAGCCCTAACACAAATTATAAAACTTACACTAACTCTAACCCTAATACAAATCCTTACCCAAACACTTACACTAACCCTAACACAAAACCTAGCGCTGATAAATTGTGTTGCCAATAATCTGTAGGTATGAGTTCATGAATTGCCACATGTACTGCATAGATAATCTGTTACACAATCTACAGACAAAACAGTTGAATTGCAGCTGTTAAAATGTCTAAAATCATTTAAATAATACAAACCCTCTGCAGGTTATTTAATGTAGGTGAATCACATGTTTGATACTGTGAACGTGTGTAATTCTGAATACCCCAGCACTAATGTGAACACAGAACACAGTTTGTTTATTGCTACACATCAGTGATATATTTACTTAGCTTGGTTACTGAGAGGATGATAGTACTGGATTAGTATTGGGTACCAGTCCATTCTCCAGCTCTGGTATTTTCACACATCCCTATAAATGAATAAAATACTGTATACATAATATGCGCCTGATGAATTATTTATACTGATGTGCACATTCCGTGTTACAGTTGTCTGTTGGACTACAGACTTGACACACTAATACTGCAGTTAGATCATGTGCGAGTGTTGGCTCTTGCATTCTGAATATTTGACTGTTTTTTTTTATGCACGATGCGGGAAGACCCTAAGCAGCAGCTCTTTCTCAAAAAAGGTATGTAGCTGCACTTACAAGTGGAGGTAAATTCATTCTCTCAGGGGAGAGATCAAGGACATGGAGAAGTGTGGTAAGGCTTGACTGAGATGCTTAGAAAGGCATGGAGAAGGCATGGAGAATCCTGTGGGTAATGAAGTGCTGTCAGTGGGATACCTACTCTACTCCAGTGATTCTTCCAGAGGCTAAAAAATGCTGCAGAGGTTCTAATCAAAACAGATGCGTATTCGTTCGTAGTTTTCTCTTTGCTTAGTCTCCGTCTCTCGTTTTCTCCAGTGTCCTATTTCATTTTCCTCATTTGTTTATATATAGAGTACTGCAGCAATGTGTGTGTGTGTGTATGTGTGTGTGTGAGTGAAGAGAGCATGCCGCAGGCCTGCAGTAGAAGAGCTCAGCAGTGTGTGCGCGAGGGACAGTGCTATTAATAGCAGGCACAGTATAAATAGCCCATGCGTAAAGCGACCGGTCTAGCTGTAGACGGATTGCGACTCTGCAGCTTGTACATTGCAGGGTCCTCATACAGTAATTGAATACAAAAGCTATTACTGTGATATCGTAATATCATTAAAGTGCAGCGTTGATCTGCCAGCAGTGCATGCTTCTGTGTACACTGTTCTCGCACATTTGTAACGAACATCTAGGTAATTAATCTGTTTCGAAAGGTTGCAGCCTGATGAATCACTAAAGCGATGCATATTGATTTATAACCTAATAATCCCAATTCACTTTGTTCCTCACTTATTTAACCTAATTCAGGGTTTGTGTTTTGGTGTTTGTGTGCTTGTATGTGCTGATATTTGTGCATATTTTTCTCCCTCTCACTGGTTGTGCTGGCTAATGCCAGCACCACACTGTGCTTAATACAGATGGTGCTTGTTGCCTATAGCTACTAAATAAGATATAAATAGCAGCAGTTTCACATAGAGACACTCAAATACATAAATATGCTGTAATCTCTGTATATGCAAATATTTCTTTTTCTTATGTCATAATCTTGAGCCAAATGTAAATGTTATAGAAGATTTCGTATGTTGTCATGATAGTCATCATGACAGGTTATCTCCTGTGTGAGTGCTGTGTTGTCGTTACCGGTGATACCGGTGATATCTGATGCCATAACTACCTATTTCTTATGCTAGTGTTCTTTATCACAGATGTGATAATCTTGTAATATAAAAATAAATCTTGTATTCATTTATGTGGATCAGAGACAAAAGAGCAACACATAACACATTACAGTCATGGCAGGTAATGTTATAACCTTAATAATATTATATAATCTTTTATAAAGTATGCCAAATGACATGACTTTAGAGTGGACCTAACTTTGCGTCAAGCACAAAATACAATGTTATAATGTCAGTTACAAAACATACGTGAATCAGTGCATACTCAGTAAAACCTGGCATGTGATGTAAGATGCCAGCTTACATGTTTACATGGTGGCTCATTGCAGCATTGCCTAAGAGTCAGTCTAATGATGCAATACAATACTGCTGCACATAAAACTGTCATAACAACACATGAAATGATATGAAATCCATTTCCTATGATATATTTACAACATGGCATTGTCTGTCTTACAGTAACCGCTATTGTACATTCTGAGCTTTTGAAATAATTGTTGGAAATAAAGAAATCTGGTGCAATTTTTTGCAATTTTGTGCCAACGTAATACGCTCTGTATAAACCGCAATGCCTTATGCATTAGTGCTTTAAATGTTCATATGTCTTCTTAATGTTCAGTATCATGATCAGTGGCCAGTGAATGATAACTCTAGTTATAATTATCCAGTAAGCTAATAATGTGTATACAGTCCATTTAGCAGGCTGTTCATTTGGTTGTAATACTTATAGAAATCTGTTTGCAGACAAAAGAGCAACGTTATTGTAGTCCCTGTGCTACAAGGCTTAAATGGGTGTTTTGTGGTTTGTCTCCAGTAGATCAGGACACATTGATCAGGACACACTTGTAAGAGTTTGTCAATACACACATTTGCTGACTGACCTGATGATTGGTGTCCGACAGTGCCACTGTACTGAGGCCAATTCACTCAGCATCTATGACAGAGATTTTTCATTACAGCTGATGTGCATCAGAGGAGCTGGTATGCTCTCAGTCATGCTCTGCCAGTTTTGCAGATTGCCCAGTGGTATAGACGAGATATCCCAAGACAACAGCAGAGTGATGATCTGCTTTATATGATGTCTGTCTATCCAAGTTGAAAGTATTCTAATCCTAACATTAATTATGAATAGATTATAGGGAAGTCAAACAATTAGTGCTGCAGGCAACAACATTACCTTAATTTCACTGACAGTACTGATAACAACATTGCATTGTCTATATTTGTGGGGGTTACTTTTCACAATATCCATTGTATATTGTTTAGAATATGTTGAACTACACAATATGGTGAAATGAGTAGCTGCATTTTATATTGCAAATAACAGAACCATCGCTAAACTTGAATTGATGTCTAAATAAATGCCATTTATAGGGACTATAATATTGGTCACAGTATAGATAGTTATCTTAACTATAAAATTTTGTATTGATGAGACCAGCTAATGCAAAAAAAAAGTGAAGAATTTTAATATGTTCTGACCCTCAGAATCCTTCACTTTAACATTAGGAATGAAATTTAATTCGACTTGATTGTTTTGGACTATAATGGAATATAAATGCCAATCTGGAAAAAATATGGTTTTAATACTGATTTTCTTTTCCTTTTTCTTCTTTCATGTGACTGTGGTTGAAAATAAAATAAAAGGGCTCAGATGCCAGGTTGACCAAGAGTCCTGGCACTTACTACACCTCTTTAATGTAATTGTTTATTGACTGCTGTTGTACTTTATTATCTTTTAAACTGGTAATTCAGTTTGTCATCTAAGCCATTCAGTAATGGATTTATAGTTCTTTTTCAAACCTGACAGATTTACTGGTTTATTTACTTCATGGTAGTCAGTAGCTCACAGTATAGCCATGTCCACATTGTACGCTTTCCTGGAATTATCTTACCTCAGTTGGGAGGAATGAAGCTTCTTTTTCAGTGTTTTGCTCCGTAGCGTGCGGTAAATGCTTTACACCTCATAACCGAACATCTCTTGAATGCTTTTACATTTTTAATGGACTGTGCCAAACTTTACCTTGGAAAAGGATTTTTCATAGTTGGAACAAAAGCACCAGAGCAGAGATTTTCTCAGCTGACCATTACATGGATGAAGTGCAATGAAAACCTGCGTTCTGTCAATCACTGAATCTATTTTTGTGCCTTATTTTTCCTTGTTCTTATGTTTTTTGACTATATCAAAAGTGTGCTTAATCAAAACATGAGAAAATATTGCATTGATGCAAGTATGCATTGAATGCAGATGTAAACATATTTGGCATCAGCAAAAAGATGCATGCATGCTTACACTAGAGTCAAAGATGTAGAGATATTTATCATTAGGTCATGGATGAAACATTACTGCCACTGTAAGCACCGTTTCATTGTTGGAAAATAAAGATTCAGTCCAATAAAAGAAAAAAGCTTAAACTGATTGAATGACCTTCATGACCTTCTGGATATCACTTAAGATTTTAATGTGAAATTCACAAGTTTGATTGCTTTGCCTTGACTAACTTCATATCTTTACTGTATAATCATTTTCATAAAACACTGTGCATTTAGTGCATCCAATAGGGCATTGAATTGATATTAGACATCATCCATGCAGGGTAAACAAAAGCCCATCATATATACTTGTATTAACTGATGTTGTAGTGTGTTGGCACACCAGTCCTATTTTGTGTGTCCCTGTTTTATGTAAGACAACATACTGAAAAAAAAAAACATACTTTATTGATTGATATGTCTTAAAACCAGCATGATAACAGGAGAAATTGTGAAAGTGTCCATCTAACTCATTGCTTAATCCCCAGAAGAACCTTTATAGTAAGAGACTCGTTGCATCAAGGTAGTAGAGGAAATACTGTTGCTCACTGCTAACAGGTTTTATAAAGCTTCCTTCTAGCATAATATCCTGGTTTTTTTTCAGAGAGGTCAATGGAGGATGTGGTTTATTTATTTAATTTAATTTAATTTAATTTACTTTAATTTATCTATTCATTCATTCTTTTCAGTAATCACTTCATCATCGTCAGGGTCATCGTGGATCCTATTCACACATTTTTACATACATTTACAACTATGATAATTTGGTCACCAATCCACCTACTGGAGAGTTTATGGGATGTGAGAGGAAACTAAAGGGCGCTTAGCAAGCCCATGCATACACTGGGAGAACATGCACAGAATCTCCACACGTTATTTTTGCTCAAACTAACTGTTTAATTTTTGCACACTTTAACCCACAACTTCACATCGCCTACACACTGAATGCATCTTGCAACGTTGTGTTTCTTCGCTTTGTCTTGTTTGTGCACTGGTGTCTTCGCACTGTGCATATGTGTGAATATGTGCATTTATTCTCTGCGTGTAATAAACTGTACAGCAGCCAATGCATCTGCCTGTAAATGTGCTGATTTGTTTACGGTAAGCACTGGTAGACTGTGGTAAAGAAATTAAATATGTGATGGCTGGAAATAGTGAGAGAGATCAGTATGACAGCATGCACAGTGATATATTGAGCATAAGCTTATTGTTGCCACCAGCAGCAGGAAACTGTCAAAGCAATCTACGACTGAAATGAAACCCAGGATGGGGGCATTTGAAGGGGCTGATACACACTATCATGTATAAGCTTCTCTGACTGAGTAGCTAAACTGGGTCAGCAAAGCATGACTTTTATTCATATTGACATAAAAAAGGAGCAGAAGAGAT
>JAOVVF010000047.1:19746294-19756435 GCA_028565595.1 Duopalatinus emarginatus
TTGGGGGAGTTAGGTGCCTTGCTCAAGGGCACCTCAGTTGTGTCTTGCCCTGGGCAGGGATCGAACCCACAACCTTCGAGTCAAGAGACCGGTTCCCTAACCACTAAGCCATGGCTGCCCATTGTTTATCTCAGTTGTTGAGTTGTCGCTTCACTATACAGGAGAAGTCATATATGACAGGATAAGATGAAATCACAGTTATAAGATTTTCATCAGGTTCTAAGTTTCACCCAGTAAATAGAAACTAATTACATGTAAGAAATTAAAGCTGTGAGTGGGGACCTGAGGAAGCATTGGACTACATGCTCCAGAGATCTGTTACAGACAGAATGACAAATCATTTGAAATCTCTTGGTTTTATTGCTTTAATTCCTCATACCTAATTTTCATAGAGAAAATCTTCATTTAAGTGTTGCTTGTCACACACTCTGTCTCTGAAATTGCACCTATTTAAATTCCTGACTTATTCCAGTGCCATGCTATATGGTGATTTTTTAACTATTGGGCTATTTGCACTTGCATGTATACACTCTTCTGTATGGCAGATTTTAATGGGAAAACAACATGTTTAATTCTGTGATACAGTGAGCTTTTGGAAAGCAAGCTGTAGTCACTGATGAGAAAAACATTCACAGCATCATGCCATCAAGTATTCCCACCTGATTATGGTTAAGTATGCTATACTTTTGTGGAAACCTACACGATCACACCCATATGTCCTGTCTTAACATGTCATTCCACATTTAGTCTCTGCTTTGCTGTTATAATCAACTTCACTTTTCTTTGAAGGCTTTCCGCTATATTTTGGGGCATAGCTTTGATGATTGTGCTCATGTAACCACAAGAGAATTGGTGAGATCAGGCACTGATGTTAGGTGAAAGGGTCTGGGATGTGGTTGAAATTCCAGCTCATCCCAAAGATGTTCAGTGGGGTTGAGGTAAGGGTGCATGCCACTCAACCTTATCAAACCTTGCCTTCATAGACTGTGCTTTGTGCACAGGGCTATTGTCCTGCTCCTGAGACAGGTTTGGGCCTGTACACTTGTATGCCTACGTATTAGTGTGATGATCAGGTGTCTAAAAACCTTAGGCCAGTGCTTCTTAATTAGAAATTTATATAAATATCTATATTAAGGATTGAGAGACAGTACAGTACTAAATGTATGTACTATTTGTTACAAGTCTTCAGGAGGCTAATTTTGCAGGAGCATATTTGTCTTCTTGTTGATAGTGTACATATGGGTCTATTTTTGCAGCTAAATGACGTGTGTTTCATTGTGGTCAGTTTAATGTCTAACAGCCATGTATGTGTGTATGAATGTGCTTTAAACTGTAAACCATAAGCATATTTTTTATTTATTAGGCCTTGGTCTATGGCAAGATTCTGTTTATATAATTTAACTAGGACAAATAAGAGATGAGTGAAGGCTAAGACAGCGAGTGGGGAGTGGCACTAAATAGAACTACAACATGTCCTATTGTTTGCGGTATAATTAAGAAGATCTGCAAAGCAACCGTGCTGCTGTATGAAGTGCAGGATTCAAATGACAATGCCAGAGAAGGCACAGGAGATAATAAGGGAAACACTGAGCTTACAGCCAAGTGCATGAGTGATGACAAGAGGAGGGTGGGAAAGAAAGTGGGGGAGAGAAAGGGAGAAAGGCTGTAAAATAGAGTACACGCTGGCTGTGGTGATGCAGTATGCAGTACAGTAAATCACTGTGGACCTCAGGCTGCAGTGCTCCCCTGCTCTAACACCACGTCCCCGTTCACCGTGCTCACCCAGAACGATCTGTGTATTCTCAACCTGCACCTGACTAACAGACTCAGCCTGTATATATCAATTTGTATAGGAGCAGAGGTGGGAAGTAACAAATTACAAACACCAAGTACAGAGTCTGGCATGATCTTATTTAACTAAAGCTTTTGACTTTTAACTGTTACTTTCTAAAAAAAAAATCATTATTAGTAGATATAAAAAGTAAAATTTGTTTAGGAGCAAAAACAGCACAGCTTATCACCCAATCAACATTGTATCTATGGTGAAGCATGGTGGTGGCAGCATCATGCCATCGGGCTGCCCAAAACACAAACCCAAGTCCAAATGGCAGGAATGGCCTAGTCAGATCCAAATATGATCTAAAACTCATATAATGACTTGAAGAAAATGTGCATGTAAGATCCCTTTACAATTTGATAAATTTGGAGCATTTCTGCAAGGAAGAGTGAAATAAATAGTTAGTAGATTTTACCCAAAAAACACGGAAGACTGTGCTTTAACACAGTATTAGGCCAGTTATATCAAACATAACATTAAAACCGCCTACCTTAAAAAACTGCCAAAATATGTAGACTCTGAAAGACAGCTAAAGGTGTGAACACATCTTTAAACAATGCCACAGATAAATTGTCATTGCCCTTACATAAGTATAAAAAGAGGTATAATATCAGAGGATTAGTACAAATTGGTGTGATAGACATTTAAAGTTTTTAAAGAGGTTAGGGATAATGAGTACATGACTGAGTTGTATGGTTAGGTGTGTTGCTGTCATGTCCAATCAAATCAGCTCGTCTCTCTCTCTCTTTAAAACCAAAATGTGCACCGGTGGCTTAGTGAAGTGAATCATAATGAGATCCAGCTAGATTAACCTTAAAGATTTCATGTCAGAGACAGAACCTACAACAAATGTGTGTTCTGCCTCCTCCTCCGGTTTATCCTAATGACAGCAGTTTTTATTTCTCGTCTTTTTCAGAGCAATGAATGTGGAATTTACAAAGTTTTTGTTTTGACATTATATTGATTTTGCATTTTGTAATTATGTAATATTACTTATATAATATTATAAGAAACACTTATATTCAGCATATATCCTGCATTAACTTTATGCTTTACATTTAACACACTACAAGTAAGGTAAAGTGTAACTATTGTAAATTGCAACACACAGTGTGATGTATTTTAACATCAGAAACACAGTTTTGCATAAACAGGAAATACTATACACATTACATTCAGGGAACTGTATGGAAGTGGTTATAATCAGGCGATTTAACTGTGGTTAAAATCTGTGGTTGACCTAAATGTGGTTAAACTCTATGAGTGTAATATACACCCATAAATACATGTAAATACAATCTGCATTTAGCTACACTAAATAACATTATAATGTTATCATTATTTCACAAAATTTGGTGTATATATTTATACCAATATCTCAGTTTGATAAAGTTTGTTGAACTGCACTGACTGATTTGTAGTGTATTAAATTGGGATTATAGAAACTATATTTCTCTAGGATGTCTTTATCTGCCTACATGAAGAAATCCTTATTGTTTAACATAATATATACAAATATGTAATTACAAATTTGTAAATGCTCTTTTTACTGAGCACATTATTCACTTTAAAAACAATTACTTAGTAAATTTATTTCCCCCAATTCCCATTTGCCTCACAAATTCTCTCCCTTCTCTTCATGAGCCAGCTCTCGACCTAGCATAAACCAAGTGCCAGCGGAGAGGGCTGAAGGTTAGCATGTGTGTTCTAAAAGGGCAGTGCATGGCATCTTTATGAAACGCTGCCTTAACTCATGACATGATGCTGCATCACAAGGCAGTTTAACACACTCCAAATAAAAAAAAAAAAACACTATTTACGCACTTTTTCATGCATACATGTACTCACTAGTGCCCATGTTTGGCTAGTGTCACTGTGATTGCCAGGGAACAGCGTATGCCATGGCTTTCACCCAGACAGCACGGCCAATTTTGCTTCCTACAAATCAAACTTGTAAAAGCAAGTCGTTATTTAAAGATGTGATGAAAGTGATACTTTATGCAAGTGCTACTTTTAAGTAGACCATGAATTTACACGAAGTGGCTATTTACATATGAATTAGGCCATAATAGAACTTATGTTTGACTGGCACAACCAGCTGCAGGATGATTAACGTCTACTTAAAATCAGGAAAACACAGGTAGATGTGCTGAGAAGGGGTCTGGAATTAAAATGCAATGTGGTGCTACTCTTCCGTTTGTTGATTTTGTCTTTTACATTTCTAACTATGAGAACAGTAACTGAGTGAAATCATTTACATTTACAGCATTTGGCAGACGCTCTTATCCAAAGCGACTTACAAGGTTATTGGTATTACAGTTAGGCCAACGTAGTGTTAAGAGTCTTGCCCAAGGACCCTTATTGGTGTAGCACAAACTGGCTGCCCAGACCAGGAATCAAACCTAGGTCTCTCACATGGGAGCCAATGATGTTACCTCTGTGCCACAGCATGCACCACCAAAATAAGTAGGATTAGGTTTATGTCCAGCCACATTAAGACACACAGAGTTTATACCATCAAATCGCTCCTATACTAGCACGAAAATAGAGCTTATTATGTTACTAAACAATGAAGATAGAATAGAAAAATAGATAGAGACTACTTTGCAAAATTGTGCAACATAGGCAGCATAGCCTGGTCGACACCAATGTATTTTTTTTTCAAACCAAACACACACCAAACAGCATGCCTCTGTAAATCAAACCATGTTACTAGTGAAGCTAACTATCCTCTCTCTATCCAACATCAGTCATCATAGTGAACAGTGACATGCTCTGCAGTAGCCGGATTTCTCGTTTGACTTCTTTTTCTGATATCTGCTGATCCCTGCTCAATTTGCTATGCTCTGTTAGCATCTCTTAGAGTGTGTGTATTTATATAAGTGTAAGGATCTCATAGTGCATTTACAGGCTTGGATGCTTTGATGTGAAGAAAACGGTCTGTCTGCTGACTCTTTATTTTAGGAGAGCGAAAAGGTGCTATGCACAGAAGCTTTACACCTCCATTCACAGGTGATTACCCTCAGATCAAGCCGCAGAAGGGCTTCTTAATTGAATTCCTAAAAGCGCGGGCAAGCCTCACTTAACCATGCTGATATATGCTGTAGAAGAAGCTGTTTAACCATTTCACAGGTTGACCCAACCCCTCCTTTTTTCTATATTTCATGGTCTGTGGGGTAATTTAAAAAAATCTCGCCTGGTCTGTTCTTCTTTTCGAAACGTGGCTCATGATTGGATCACTAAGGGGCTCCACAGTAGCAGCAATCCATCAAGTGAGCACGCACTATGGCAGTTTCAGGGCGCGTATCTTCCCGGTGGTGTTTGCTACCTCTTACATCATCAAGCTGGCTTTGCGCACAAGGATAGATAATCTTATAGTCTTTCATCTTGATTTGTGTTGTCAAATTATGAAAAAGAAAAAAAAAGTCAGCCCAAAAAACAAATGAGATACACAGAAACAAAGATAGGAGATTACTGATATATTTCTTTCATAGAAAAAAAAAAACCCAGCATCATTGCAACACATCTCCTCTTCCATATTTTAGAGCCTAATTAAATCCAACAGAAGAACATAGTGTCAGTGAAAAGAAAAATACTGTCAGGCACCTACACTCAATGGCAAAAGTACAAACAGATGGCATGCAGAAATAGCTGCTGCAGTGTGCCTGGGAGGTCTGATAAAGAAGGTGAGACAGAAGATAGCAATCACAACATATGCTTTATATATTGTGCTCAGACACAGCATTTCAAGTGTAAAAAAAGGATGAGTTCATCACAAAAAATGATGCACAATTTATTTTCTCACTGAAAGATATGGAGCTCAATAACTCTGCTGTTCTTATGGTGCAAGGTTTAGGCTGAGAAATTAACTGGGATCGCTGAGAAACATTGTTCTTTATTTCTTGTGAACATTAGATGTTGCTTTCATTCAAATAAATTGCTTTCAGTCAGTCTATAAAAGTTGTTTTTACTTCAATTTCCATAGCTCTACCTGTTCGTATATTTGATAGATGTCCTAAAAGTCCAACCTGGTGATGTCTGATCGAAAAGCTGCAAGGAGAATCTATTTGTCATGGAAGGCAGCTGGGTGTGAATTTGACAGAGCCCAGCGTCCTTCTCCTTCCTGTCCCAGACATGTCCTATCATCTGTCCATCTCCATCCCCGGAAAACAGCACAACCAATAATGCTGTAATAGCTTGTGATCGCAAATATACTTCTTTCCTGTGTAATTGATGTTTTGATCCAGGGGCATATAAGCATTTACTGATATGTCACAGTCAGAGTATTATTTTGTGCGCTGCTTATTTGATGTGAATTATGAAGCGCACAATGTACAAAAACAACCTCAGTGGTTTGAGCAACCAGCCAAGTGAAAAACAGTGAAGATTTTTTATTTGCAAGAGATGCTCATGACATATGAATGTCATTTAGAAAAGTTACAAACATATATTTACAATTGCTTAAGCATCAATTGACAAAGATCAATTAAGTCTCTGGCAATTATGACATCAAGAGTCATATGGATTCACAAGGCTACATGACACCTCCATCAGCCCTTGACAAAAACCTACATAAACACTTTACTGCCTTACTGTACCAGACATCAGTGTTCATAGATTGTCATAGAGTAAGTCAGGTGACACTGATTTTTGTGAACATGTTTGTTCAGTCATAACAACTGACTCACAATGCAACATATCCACAAAAAAAACCTTAAAGTAGGTGCGTGTGCCTTTTCCCACGAAGAAAAATACACGAAACTTAATGAATACTGAGAAAGATTTAATTTCTGCAGTAGATGTGATGTGTAGTGACCTGCAAAATTATATAACCTGCCAAAAACTCAAGTTTTATATTAGAAACAGAAACATATAGCCTTTTACCTTCTATAAGTCTGAAATCTTTGATACATTTGTTTTTTTTTATAGTTTTTCTCAGATGCTAAACTGCATTGGCCTAGCCAAGCCATGTGCGTGTTTTCAGTTCCAAATACATATGATCGAAACAGCAACAGTAAACACTTTCTCATTGCTTGCACATCGTTCTACTTTCCTAATGAACATTTTTTGCAAAGCAGTAGACACACTGATCATTTGGTAACACAAGAAAAGCACATGAAAGTGTCTAATCAAGCAAACCACAACAATCTGGTTGAGGTTTCTAATTACCAATCCCAAAACACGTTCCCATATTGGACCTGAACTCGGAGCAATTGCTTAACCACTACCTACAAACTCTAAACCAATCAACAGATGCTAACACAATATCGGGGACAAACCACACCAGGCAGAGGAAAGCAAATGCCAGACCATTGTCTTGTATTTTGCTGAATCATATTGCAGTATTTTTGGTTTATTAATATGGTGTGTCTGAATATGCTCCTGTGTTACAGAACAATATTGTATAAAGCCCAATAAAATGACTTACTTACACTGAAGATGTTTTCTTATTCTTGCATTGCACTTTTTTGGCCTATCTGTGTATGGAATTTGTCCTCTAGATTTAACCTATCCATACAATGAAACACACATACTAGTGAACACACACTCACACACACCCACACACACACACACACACACTAGTAGGCAGCGAACAAATTTGTCTGGAGTAGTGGGTGCCCAAGGAGCAATTGGGGGTTAGGTGCCTTTCTCAAGGGCACTTTAGTCCTGTCTTGTCATTGTTGGGGATTGAACCCGGGACATTCTAGTCATGAGATTGGTTACTTAACCACAAACCCATGGCTGCCCCAAAGTTGTGCAGAGAGGACAGAGACTGTGGTTACTGCCTTCAACATATGGTTAAATGTCTGAGAAAAACGACTTACATTTACATTTACGGTATTTGGCCGACGCCCTTATCCAGAGCGACTTACAAGAGTGCTTAGTTAAATTTTTGGAGTAAATACATCAGTAACCACTTTCTTCTGATCTAAAAGTCTAAATATCCGTTCATTAACAGTCCCTTCCAGCTTTTAAAAAGCCTATTGAGAAACAGTTAATGCTAGTCAATTAGACATTTTGACATTTGTACCATGATGTCACTGAATATATGAATTGGTAAGTAACACTGGCAATAATTATTTACATAATTCCTCAAAGATAAAATTGGATCAGCATGTGGAATTATTACTTCATTTGCATGTCGATTTGAGCAAGATTATTTAAGCAATAATACATGAGTGGGTATTATTGCGATTATACCACAGTTCCGTTATCAGCGTTTATTGATAGATTTTAGAAAAAGAAAGGACAGAAAAATATGATCTATTTGTTTATCAACATTCCGCAAGGTAAAATAGTTCCATTCTACTGGCCTGCTGCTAAAACATCTAGCGTTATATATGTAAACGGTCTGCTGAAACATCAGACTATAACAGTCGAAGAGCATCATTAACTACCCAATATTTATTATACAAATGAAAAACACAAATACATCTATTCATACAATAGAACTCACTATAATTAATTCAGACAGATGTTGCTGGTTTGTTTATGGCTGCGGTGTTCGGCTTGTAAACGCTGGCGTCATTGCTAGGGTTATGTGTGTATGTGGCAGGGTGATGTTTTGAGATCTTCTGTCCCAGTGCCATTATCGTGTACTAACAGCACTCACGGAACGTCTCTCAGCCAATCAGATTGCAGGGTCGGAACTAACTGTGGTATAATAAGCGACTAACTATGTTATTTTATAGCATATATTTACTTCCTTGCATGCTTTTGGGAAGAACCTGAGGAATTCAGAGGAAACCCACTGTGAGACATGTGAGACAGCAGCTCAAGCTCAGGATAGAACCACGTACCCTGGAGCTGTGAGACAGACAATGACTACCTGCTGCTCCACCATACCACCTCATCATAATCTGCATGGACTGCATCTGTTTCAGTAAGGGTTCGAAATTCATATTGCTTTTCTTATTGGATTTTGTTCAGTCACAGTAGCTTGAATCGTTCATAAATACAAGAATGTTCCTAATTATTATGCTATAACAATTTACCTTCTAGCTTCATCCCAGAGTTGAAATATTTTCAGACTTGTGGATTATACTGCAGTGTTATATAACAAATGCAGCCTAATTTGATCAATCTCCACTGAAAAATGCTCCTACAATAAAACTTAGAACAGACTGCAAGTCAAATGCAAATACAATTATATTACAACCTCTTTATGGAGACAGAGGTAGAGGCTTTCCTTGCTCCAGGAGAAATGAGACTTTTTATTGCACTGTTTTCATGAATATAAATGCATTCATGAAAAAAGCACTTTGTTGCATATAAACTTAGAGCCAAATTCCTTTTTGGTGAAGTTTGTTTTGTCGATTTTCTAAATACCAGATTTTAATCACTTCCCTCAAAATTGTTAAGTCCTCAGCCAAGGCTTGAAACAGATCGAGTTAGTTTTTGACACTTGTTTGGATAGATGGTATGGTACGAATCCAAAAATCGGTGCCGTTCAGAAGACTGTGAGACATCAAACTCTTCGGGAACTGATAATGGAGGATTATCTGCACCAGCAGATCTTCATCTTTCCATCATTATGCAGTTAGGGAACAACTCACTCTCTCAACATCCTCCAATAATGTGGGCAACGTCATGAATGTGATTGAATAAAAAAAAAAAAGATTCCTGAGATACTTAGCACACAGTCTGAGGCTTATTGTTACTGAGTCACATCTTTTATCTTTTATTCTGCTCCCTGCTGGGCATATTCATTCAGGGTGGATGGCAGCACTGTGCATATCATATTCCCAGTGTGAGAATCAAACCTACATCGAGAAATGTTTATATGATTATGTCTGTTCTAATTACCGAGCCCTGAATCTCGTACAACATTATATGAGGTATTTGATTCAACCTGCAGCTACTGTGTGCATCACAAATTTTTATTCTGGGTGATAAATATAAGCATATGGATGCTGTTGCTTTGTAGAACTATGCCACTGAGATTGTTTTTATTAGGTAGAAAACGTGTTTTAGTGTGCAGAATGTTTCTTCATATCTCATTTATTCACCAGATTTTAGAGGATGTTAGCAGAAACTAGCTGTTTTTAAAAATGCAACCAAACACAGACAGGCTGCATGATTGACATGAATTACCCAGACACATGTCTGACCTGACTTACTGGATGTTAGTGAATAATATTTGCTACAGATGAGGCACCAGGAGATACCAGCAAACCTGAGTCCTGATTCCTCCTGCTCCTCAAACCCTGCGTACACTGTGACCCCGCTTATCTTCTTACAGTCTCATCTGACCCACCATGGACATGGACAGTCTACAATACACCATAATGGACAGATGTAGAA
>JAOVVF010000047.1:19780981-19797670 GCA_028565595.1 Duopalatinus emarginatus
TAGTGCGTCCGAATACCTAGTACATAACAGGTAGTATGTGAAAGGTTCCCGGATGTCCTAAGTACGCCATTTCGGACGCAGCCTTACTCTTACTGAAGCAGCACGCAACAAGCCTCAACATGAACTACGGGTGAGTGGCAGGGCCAAATTAGAATTTGTGCTAACGGTACTTTTTTTTTTAATCGTGATAATTTGAGATTGCGTTAATGCGTTATTATCAAGTTAACTTCGACAACCCTAATTAATATATATATATACATATATATACGTATGCGTACATAAATAGAGCACCTCTAGCATGTTTAAGGTGAAAGACTATTAGAATGATGGTTATGGAATGAGAAGCCTGGGCAGGTTCTTTTGACCCAAGCAGTCTGGTGTTCTCTATTGCCATTTTGGACGTGGCTTTAGAAGGCTATGCTCCAAACACCTCATCATCCATCTGTCTCCTTCAAGTGACTCTCAGCGGGTTAGGCACTGCATCCTTCCGTTCTCACATTTCCACTGACATCATGTCTGATAGAGCGTGAACGCCTTTGCCAAGGAAAGATGCATTTGAATTGTTACTCAAATGTAAGCTGCGCAGTTCATTTACTCTGCTAAATGGTGTGATGTTTATGGCACAGCAAATTACTATTCTCTGCCGGCTCTGTGACAGTTTGTACTCAGGGAAGCAAATGAAATTGAAGGGCAGCCATGCCTTTTGTGTTTATGCTTTCTTGGCACTCCTGGCATCCCTCTGGTGATTCTGTTTGCTAAATATGAGTTGCTCCTTGCTGCCAGGTCTTCATTATTACCATATTCCTAGGGCCCAAAAGAATGAGTCATCCAATGCATACAAACAGGCACATGATCCTTATAAACAGGCCCACGGCTCGCTTTTGTTCCTGTGCAATTCATGTTCAGTTCAGAATTCTAATAAATATTATATCTGAACACCTACCTGACTGACTATCAATATTCATCGGGTTTGTTGTGGGAAAATTGAAACTAGCCAGGGAGCTCTTTGACACTGACAGTCAGACATATGAATCCTTGTGAGATTCATTGAAAAAAAGTTCCCAGTTTAGAGACTATATATGGAGATGTATTGATGCACTAAAGACCTCTACCATGCCTGATTTCTGTACCTGGGTCAGTCTGCATGTGTTTACATTAGCTTCCATAGTGCATACAGACAATAGATATGCAATATGATTATAGAGAGGCACTGTGGTACTTTGGACAGTGTTGTCACCTCATAGCATAAAAGAGCCCTGAGGTCATTCTGTGTAGGGTTTGTATAAATGCGTTGTATCTGCAAGGGTTTTCCTTCAGGAAGTCTGGTTTCCATCCACAGTTCTGAGACATTTAGTCAGGTGAATTGGCGATAATAATTTGCCTGTACGTTTGTATTATTGTGTCTGCTTTGCAATGGACTGGCGACTTGTCCAGGGTGTTTCCCTGCCGCCTGTCCAATGAGCACAAGGGATAGACTCCAGGACCCTCAGGACCTAGTACTAGGGTAAGTGGCTCAAATAATACAGGAGAGTGTGTGAGTGCAAAGTGCTTGTTTCTATTATATGTCACTATCTACATGACCTGATGACAATAATTGCACCAAATCCATACGGCTTGAGTTTACAGTTTATTATACCTATGGCTATGCATATCAAATGTATATATATGTGATTATAAAGCATTTCTGTATGTCATTCTGAATACCAGAGGCTTTCCAACACTAGAAATTTAAAATACACCACATTTGTGACTCTATCCATGTAATGTGTGCTGGAAACCTTTAGGTTTGATCATTTTGATGATTTGATGATCACTGCCTCCTGTGAAACTAAGTGCCCCCCCTGCATATATGACATTCAGATGTAACTGATAGCACTACAGATGGCAATTGCCTGCGATTTCTCATTTAACAAAAGAGCCAATTTCTGCCAAGTCCATTTGCAGGAGCCGCAAAGTGAGGCACGAGGATGAATTCATGGAAATAAAATTTTAAATGGGTAATTTTCTTTTTTCTGCCATTCAATTAATCGCAGAAATGTTCATTGGGGTGAAGGTCAGGGCTCTTTCCAGAGCAGCTGCATTCTTCTTTTCTGCTCTCAACTGTTTTTGTAAGAATCTCACTTCGTAAACTGTTACCATAAACTGATAAAATAAGTAACAATGTGTCAGAGAGAAACCAGAATCAGCTTTATTAGCCAAGTATGCATGAGAGTACAAGGAATTTGTTGCCCATTATAGTAATCCTACGGTGTACACTTACACACTTACATATACAAACACTGGACTACAGTGATGAATATAAACAAGACATAGAGTAATACAGAAACCTAATGACAGTTTCCACAAGACAGTTTACAGTGCAAACATAACACAATCTTAATGACTACTCACACAAGACAGTTAATACATTAATGCATGAAAGTAAAGTGGTGAAAAGGAAAGTAAAGTGATGGTCTGAATTTTGAAAACGTCGGATACAAAAAAAAAATCCTTGCTGTCGTGTTCTCAATGTCAATTCCTTATGTCAGTTCACTTGCTAGTGAAAAACGAATAAATAGACCCAAGTTATTCAATTAAAATGGCCAAGTTTTGTTACTTAGTTTTGGAGAAGTGGTGGCTTTTTAGTTATGGCTCTGGGTTACTGATCAGAAGGTCAGGAGTTCAAGCCCCAGCAATTCCAAGCTGCCACTTGGGCCCCTAAGCAAGGCATCGTATCATGACTGACCTTGTGCTCTGACCCCAATTTCCTAACAAGCTGCAATATGCGAAGAAAATGATTTCATTGAGCTGTAATGTACAGCACTGTACAAGTTTTAGGCACGTGCAAAAAGTTGGAAAGTAAAGACTTATTAACAATAATTAAATTAAATATTTACTACTTAAAAAAAGGAAAAATACCACAGCGTGCAGTAAACTGTAATAAACTAATAAAGGCAATATGGCATGACTGCACTTTGCTTTTTTCATAAATAATAGTCCCAATACAGGTTATAAAGTGTTATAAGGAAATTAGATGGTTACTTTTACTGAGCCTCTTAGAGAATCTGACACAGTGTTTATGAAGGGTTTGACTGTCAGACTTGCTTATTTTTGCATGCAAAGCTCAGGAGCAGTCTCAGATAAAAGACAGGTCTGGGCCAAATATGGTCCAGTTAAGGCACTTATGGCCCAGTTATGGCAATGGCTAATGTTTTGGGGGCAAAAATTGGTCTAGCTTTCACAGCCACATCCAAAGGTTGTCATGGACTTCCGGTTCCGGAACCCAAATCCCGTAGTCACTGCAATCAGCTTTGCCAGCCAGTCGGTGTAACTATCCAAAATCTATAACTATCAGGCATATAAAAAATTTTACATAAAATTACAAACCATAAGGCTAGAATAAAGCAACTTTTAATCAAATGCCATGGGGAAAATGCCCCAAAAAGTTGGTGTAAGTAGAATAATTTACAGAATGATATCAGAGCCACTGTACTTTCCCACAAAGAAGTTGTATATTGTTCTATTATTTTGATATTAATTTTTAGAAAAAAAACAGTCACATTTCTCCTCATCCAATGCTTTACTGATATCATTCCATACCAAGAAAGTGAGTGTTCATCAGGCAAACCCAGACAGTGAATTGTGATTCATCACTCCAGAGGACATGTTTCTTCTGCACAGCAGTCCGACAGCATTGAGCGTCATGCCTGACATTGCACATGGTGCTGCCTGGCTGTGGAAACTCATAGTGTTTAGATCTGTCCAGAGGCAGTTTGGAACTGATTGTTTTAAAACTGAAGCCAGACAATTTACACACTCCACACTTCAGCACTCTAGGGTCCCTGCCACTCTGGTGCTGAGTTGCTGTTCGCAGATATTTTTATTTTACAATAACGTCACTCACACTAGGCAGGAGGAGAGGCATATAAATGTGATATTTTTGGATTTCATTAACACAACCATGCGTATAATTTAAAGGCTGTGTCTTCAGTGGGCCTTAAATAGCTGAATATACTAATTCAAAGGAGTATCTAAAAATGTTATGAATGATAACATATGATGCCTCGTCTTCTTTGTTGTAATGGATACTACCACTCTTTTTATAGTACTGGAATACAATGGAATACAATACATCAAGGATACAAATGCAAATATATTATTCAGAACAAACAAATCAAGTTTTACTAAACAGAAATAAATACAGATGAAAAATAGATGGTGCACTATTTTTTCTTATTATTATTGTTATTTGAGAAAGCTTGTCAGAAAGATTCGCAGTGCATCTGATACAACACATAACGAACAAACAAATGCCACGTTCATGTTCATGTCAGAACTTCATCATGATTATGCTTATGAGTATCTGCTGGTCAGGGTGGCAGTGATTTAAATTAAGCTAAGTCTGTATAAAGTATAAGTATAAAAGGGAAGTGATTGTAAAATGATAGTATAAAAGGGAAGTGATTGACATTTTGTGCTTGCAGACAGAGGAATTTAACCTTTGCATTTGACCCATCCGTGCAGTGACGCACAAACCATACGGAATAAAGGCAATATGGGGAAGTGAGCACATTTGCTGGGCGCAGTAGGCAGGGGTTAGGTGCCTTGCTTAAGGGCACTTCAGTCAGGTCTTGTTGGTAGAAGGGATCAGACTGGCAACCTTCCGGTCACAAGGCTGGTTCCTTAATCTTAAGCCACAGCAGCCCAAAGATGTGCAATCAAGAAGGATAATAAATAAGGATAAATAAACATATATTAATACATATATATATAGCAATGAATAGCTATAGAGATACTGTGTTACATCCCTGTCATTCAGATGAAAGTCTTGCCATTTAAAAAAGAATTCTTAGCAGACACATACACACATAATGATTGAAGCATTACATTCTAATCGATATTTATCAGCTTTGTAAAAATCTTTCAATTCTCCAGAAAGATCCCTGCTGCTCCATTTTCATACAGACGAGTGTTTTTAGCATTATCATGGTCAAAGGTTTTAAATTTCAATTCCTATATTATAATTCAATTCATTATTCATTATCTGAGCTGCTTATCCTTAGGGGTGGGACAGACTGGGTTGTGGGGGTCGATCCCAGTGTTCAGGGATGCCAGTCTATCCTGGCATTTATGTTGGTTTTACAGTCTATATCAGGACTTTCCATAGACATAATGATAAATGTAGTTACTTAATGCTATGCCTAACCCTAACCTTAACATTTTGGCTCTTTTGGAAGTCTGGCAAGTGTTCTTACATTTCACATTAACCTGTACACTTACACCTAGGAACACTTTAGTATCTCCAATTCACCTGACTACATGTCTCTGGATTGTGGAAGAAAACCAAAACTCTCTGAGGAAACCCACACAGACACCAAGAGAACATGCAAACTCCACATAGAAAGGACCTGGTCACCTCACCAGCATTGTACTCGCTCAGTTGTTTATTCCACTGTAATGCTACATAATGTTCTATCAAAATAATGAATATGTTATAATAGAGGAAATTACATTTACATGAGGTTAAGGCATGTGTCAATTGTTCTCAGTCTCTTTGGAAGGTTTCATATCTTTTTCATATCATACTCCTGGGTGAGTTAAACTGAACCATAGCACATGGATACAAAGTTATGAGTTAAGTATAACAGTGTGTTGAAAGACTGTTCAAAACACATTATGGATGTAAAATGGGAGTGTTCACAAAGGCTCCCTTTGAATACTAATGTTATGAAAGGTTCAAAGATGCACTGAATATCCAATCATGATTTTATGAAACTCATTATATTTATGCTGCAGAAACATGCATTGTTGGATGATAGTGTGGGTTTGTTTCGTCATCAAATGCTAGAAGCATTTACATTCACGCACACACACACAACCATTATTCCCAGGTGATTTTTAGGTTTATTAAATCACATAGCAGGTGCTAAAATCATTATTTTCACTTTTAGGTAGCAACGCCTCAACATGCTTATTCATTAGAATGGATAAAGCATGCACATTTGAAAGGTAGAATCTTTCATAAACCTAGTTTATTCAATCATTTTGCACACACACACACACATATGTGTATGTGTTTGTACACACAATAATCTATACTAATCCAGGACAAAGAATGGGATTTCTAACCTTTTTACTGTAAACTAAGTTATAATTGGGAAGCACCAGAGCAAGACAGATCATTGATTATCTAAAAACATTGTAATTCCACTTTGAGCCACTTCTACTTCTGGTTTGGCTCATCAGCACTCACTGAAAGAAAGAAAGTGACCTATTTGCCTACTGTGTTTGCACACAGAGGAATGTGACCTCCACATTTAACCCATCCGTGCACTGAAACACACACACACCAGTGAACACTAGGGGGCAGTGAACACACTTGCCCAGAGCGGGGGGCAGCCCTAAACCACAGCGCCCGGGGAGCAGTTGAGGCAGTTAGGTGCCTTGCTCAAGGGCATCTCAGTCGTGTCTTGCCCTGGGCGGGGATCAAACCCGTGACCTTCCAGTCACGAGACCGGTTCCCTAACCACTAGACCACGGCTGCCCCCCTCACTGTTACCAGCAGCCATTTATTAGGTATTTAACATCAGCCACTTATTATCATAAACTTTTCTAACTTTATTCTCTCTTCTTCTATTTTGTTATTTTGTTTGGATCCTAAGTTTTTTTCTGTCTTCTGAAATGTTGTCACCTCTAAAAGCCAGTCAGTCAAGCAACAAGGAACACGACTGTGGTCCAGTACTTTGAACTCCCATGAGAATAATGTGCAACAGTTACAACAAGTATTTCAGCCTTCTTCTGCCTCTATAGGGACAACAGTCACTGTCACCACTCCTTTTATATCAGAGCTGTCAGCACCAGCATCAGTCAACAGTGTTATAAAACAAGCCCTCCAGGAGTGCAATGATGGCTCTCTGGAAAAAAAAAATGCAGTCATTTCCTCAATGTTTCCCTGCCTTTATCTGAGCACGGAACACAACCTGCTTCACAGTCAGTACCAGTCCCGTTTATTGTTTTCCTCTTGGTGACTATGCCCTGGAGTGGATTTAGCAGCGTAGGAAAAAGGGAAAGGTCTTTTGACTACTTTATTGGACCCTGCAGAGGAACAGCAACATAGTGCAAATTCTTAATGCAAATCTGCTATTTCACTGCTATCTGTTATAAGAGTCTGAGCTTTTTACTCAACCAGTATAGGCAACTGTTTATAGTAGAAAAAAGTTGGTGGACACCTGACCATCACACCCACATCTATTCCAGATTTCTGTATTAATGTGCCCATTTCTTTTTTTTTTCTTTTTCCATTTATTCAGGCACAAGAGCATTATCAAGGTCAGGCACTGATGTTGGTGAAGAGGCCTGGGGTGCAGTCTGCATTCCAGTTAATCCCAGATGTGTTCATTAGGGTTGAGGTCATGGTTCTGTGCAGGGCACTTGAGATCTTCCACACCAACCTTGGTAGATCTTTACGGAACTCACTTGGTGCACAAGTACGTGTACATACATGTGCAATTTTATGCTAACAACTTTATGGTAATGGCATATGCCTGTGATAGTCAGATGTCTACATACTTTTGCCCATATAATATATCCGTAATATTGAAAAATCTGGATATTCCTGGATATCACAACACTGATATAACCAAATATTAAAACATTGTTTGAACTGGACAAATCATTTATTCTGTGCAGATAATGCAGATACAAATAGGAGGCAGATTATTCATCCAGTTGATGCAAGATGTGAGCAGGAGGTGTTTACTATGGACTGGGTGTGAATGAGTGGTCACAGTATACATAGTAACTGTCTGGTCAGAGACAGGGTGGTTTAAATTACGCTATTGTTTTTTTTAAAATATATTTTGGAAAATGGAACCAACTAAATTTGTTCGAAGGTATCACTTGCACACTTAAGAACCCCCTTGGACGTAGTTACTTTTTATTTCACAGCCTTACCAAGCCTTGTCTGGTCTGTATTGATTTATTTTTTTTAACTTAGCCTGGTCACAGTTTCTGACTTCGCCGCTGTACCACTGTTTATAGATTGCCTAACCATAGCCTGTTTCTGTTTTGTCTTTGGATTGTGTTTTGGATTTGTCTGCTTTCGAACTTAAGATATACATGCACTCGCATCCTACTCTGCCTCTGGCGCGGTTCATAACACTCATTTGACAAACGTGAAAAACCTGTCTGGTTTTGCACATGTTACTTTGCTCATGTGAATACTCAATCCAACATAATCCTTCTTAGGAAACCAGCCTGCAGGTTTTCTACAGTTGTTATCAAGTTTGTACACATTTTACACTTTGAAAATCAGGCTCTAATCATATTACTAGCCTTGATATTAAATTGAGAGAAAACAGAGAAACCGTGTTCACAATGCTGTGAAGAACTATTTCAAATTGCACGTGTGTTAACATATGCACACATGATGACAAATTGGGGAATGTTGCAGAGCTTCTGGCATGCTACCACAACTGGGCTAAACCTAGTGTTTAGGCATTAGGGAATATCAGAGTTTCATTTCCCCATGAGGAAAGTAGAATATACGGCTGTAAGTCCAGTGGTGAGGGCTGCTGGGAAAACCACCTTTTAGCTGCCCAGAAGTAATTATCTACTTAGATAATTAGTTACATTATCTAAAAGTGAACTACGCGTTTTGATCACTGTGCAGTAGAATGCATATGTGAAACACATACACACTAGTGATCACACACTAAGGGGCAGTGAGCACACATGCCCAGGTGGTGCACAGCACTCGGGGAGCAGTTGGGGGTAAGGTACCTTGCGCAAGAGACTTTCTGGTTGCTGGGGTCAAACTGGGGAGCTTTCCAATGCTGGTTCCTTAACCACAAGCCTGCAACTGACTCCTTAGTAAGGATTAGCCATGTATACTTGCTAGCCAATAAGAAATAATATAGATATATAGATATAGATATACCACCAAACGGTTTATCCAAACCACATATCATCTTTGGCATCTATAATAATACATTATATTCTCTGTCCCATATGGTGCACATACAGCTCTCATTTTGTAGCTCACCCATCTATCACATATTACAATGTCCTGTTTTTAATTTTCGGAACCTATATTGTATATTCTGATGATTATTAAATAATCCAACGGTTTATGTTTCAGTGTCCATTGATTGCATGCTGATATTATTAACATTTCATGTTACATATACTGTATATGTGTTTTCCCACTGATATTAATAGATTGGTGTGAACATTCAATATGTCATGTCTAATATATTATAGGCAATGGATATATTAGCTATTATTAATTATTTGCTTTCAATACAGTTGTCTCTGACTATGATTCAGACAGTTATATAAGATCTTTGTTTACTGTTTGATTTTACTAAACCACAGGCCATGCACTTATCATGTTCTGCTTGACTGTTAAAGAATGACTATAACAGTGTTTGATGGAACAAAAGTGAACTATTTTGCCTTACTGTGTTTGCACACAGAAGGAATGTGACCTCCGCATTTAACCCATCCGTGCAGTGAAACACACATACCAGTAAACATACTTGCCCGGAGCGGGGGGCAGCCCCAAACCGCGGCACCCGGGGAGCAGTTAGGGGAGTTAGGTGCCTTGCTCAAGGGCACCTCAGTCGTGTCTTGCCCTGGGTGGGAACCGAACCCACTACCTTCCGGTCACGGGACCGGTACCACTAGGCCACGGCTGCCTTGCATATCTAAACTTTATTAATGATGAACAACAGACGTTTTGGGATACAAGCAGCTGCTGTTTGATCAGTGTAAAATGGCACGCTTATACACAAAGCATAGCAGTTCTCTTCAGTAAATGAAAGACGTGATTGGATACAGAGCTTGGTATAAGATCTTGGGCGAGGCAAATATGGGGAGACAGTAAGAAAAGTAAGCGAGAAAGAAAGAATGAGAGCTTGGTGTAGGGAAATGATTGCCTATATAGATTTACCAGATCAGTGAGATTTGAATATCTGGTCTTAAAATGAGATGAAGTGTGAGAGTTAACTTTTCAAACTTTGCCTTGTCTCTGACAATTACGAGCACATAATCCTTGCCCTTGATGTCCCAGTGCAGAATGATCAATAAACAGTGATCTCCTAAAAAACATATGCACTATTGATTTCTTCTTTTCTTTTTCCAATTTGGTCAGAGCTTACAGATCAATGCACTGCCTCAGTTACAGTCAGAATACCAAATGCATTCCGCCCTGCATAGAAATAGATTCAAATGAAGCATTAATTCATTAACATGGTGTAAAAGAGATAAAGAAAGTGTTGTGAAAGGACAACCTTATCCCCTTTTTTGGTCTCAGCGACTGGCTAGGCCATTGGAACAGCTCAGAGACTATATCAGTCCAGAAGATAAAACATTTAATATGGCCAGTCTATCTTCACTTATCTTGTATTCACTGGAAAATATGAATCAGTGTTCAATCTGGAAATAATACATGTAGCAAATAAATTTTTAATGACTGTGTGGCTGGTGTGCAGGCTTTCTCTTTAAGCAGTACACATTTTCCATTCATCACACACAAACACACACATTGTGGCACATAAGCTTGAGTAACATGTGATATAGTATATATATATGTAAAGCATACAGTACGCCTCTAAATGAACAGTGCCACCATATAGTAGGTTACATCACTCACTGTTCTGTGTATGTGTCATCTGTTAAAGCTATCAGGCTTTGGGAAAGGAAAGCTGTAAAATGAATTAAATGAAAGGCTGTTAAAATTAAAGCACCCCTTAGGCACTTTCATGGTAGATCTATGAAAATCCCATTAAGGGTATATAAAAGATATAAAGCAGGAATATACACAAAAATACATTACACTAGCGTACTGCTGAGGGTATGTAAGCATCCTTTGAACAGTGAAGATTTATTTGGGGAGGTTTCTATGAGACACACTGTGCAATCAAACTACATAACTGCTTTGAGTATAGTCAAGAATTGCCATATTCCCTATTTAACCAGCCTCAGACCATCTAATATTATGTACCTTGTAATTTCTAGTGGAAACTTTTATTTGATTATTACATTGTCTACTTTGGGCATATGTACAGTTGGCCATTGTTATGTTTTAGATTTTGAATTGCTGAAAAAGTTAAAAACTCAAACTGTGGCAATCATTATATAACCTGGTAGCTTTTGTCAGGAATAATACAGATTTTAAAAGTAAAGCATTGACTTACTGTGTTTGCACTTAGATGTCTTATATCTATATATATATATATCTATATACATCTATCTATATCTATATCTATCTATCTATCTATATATATACACACACACACACACACTAGTAACATCCTGGAGTGATGGGCAACCCTGTCCTGGGTGCCTGGGTTGCTTTGTCTCTGACAATTACACGTACGTAATTGTTAGGTGCCTTGCTCAAGGGCAGTTCATGGTCCAGATACAGATCCAGCAAAAAACAGTTTGTGGACACCTGACCATCACTTCCACGTGTACTTTTTGAACATCCCATTCCAGATGGGGTTAGGGAACCGGTCTTGTGACCGGTAGGTCCTGGGTTCAATCCCCGCACAGGGCAAGACATAACTGAAGTGCCCTTGAGCAAGGCACCTAACTCCCCCAATTGCTCCCTGGGTGCCGTGGTTTGGGGCTGCCCCCCGCTCCGGGGAAGTTTGTTCACTGTCCCCTAGTGTTCACTGGTGTGTGTTTTTCACTGCATGGATGGGTTAAATGCAGAGGTCACATTCCTCTGTGTGCAAGCACAATAGGCAAATAGATTTTAAATGGATTTATTCCCCTTTGCTAATCTCAATTCTTCTTGAAAGGCTAGATTTCACTAGATTTTAGATTGTGGCTATGGGGACTTCTTGATAATTTATCCACAAGAGATAGGGCACTAATGTTGGGAAAGAGACATGGGGTGCAGTTGGCATTTCAGGTCATACCAAAGAGGTTTAGTGAATGAATGAAAAAAAGTGAACTATTTGCCTACTGTGCTTGCACACAGAGGAATGTGACCTCCTCATTTAACCCATCTGTGCAGTGAAACACACACATACCAGTGAACACTAAGGGGGCAGTGAACACACTTGCCCGGAGCAGGGTGCAGCCCTAAAGCACTGCGCCTAGCCAACCTTGGTAAACAATGACCTTATAAAGCTTGTGCATCTGTAAAATCTCACGTTCAAGTTTTAACAAGCGCCTATATTTGGCAGTGGATTAATTTAGATTGATAATAATGGGGAAATAAGGGATTTTTTATTATTTCACAATATCAAAGCAATACCCAAAAATACAAGCTGAATCAAAATACAAGCCTGAATGGTTATATGACCTTAAGGAGGCTGCAGTTGATCAAATGCGGTTTTTGTAGATGAAAGAGGAGTGCAGGAGGAAGAGGAGGAGGAGAAAGAAGTGGAGAGATGGAGCTGGATGAACGGTTATGGCAAGTGGCAGAGAACATCAGATAGATAGATAGATAGATAGATGGATGGATGGATGGATGGATGGATGGATGGATGGATGGATGGATGTCTGAAACGTGAATATATAACATGAAATAATAACAATACAAATAGAGATAAAATACAAATTTTAACTACAGAAATAGAAAACTTGCTCAGTTACTATGAGTAATGGAGGTAGTGCAGTTAAACAATGTAAACCAGTTTGCAGTGCAAATAGAGAGAGGACAACTGGTGTCAATCATAAAAATTGTGCATGTATGCAGATATGCAATTAGCAGTGCATTTCTAGTCAAGTGTCTGCAGTGTAGTAGAGTTACAAAATTGTATTTTACTGTACTGGGAGGAATTGAACAGTCTGATCAGACTGGGGGCAAGGAAGATAAACAGTAGAGGAACATCATTGTGGCCCAAACCAAGTGAAGTTGTCCCAGCACCCCCAGCACGACTTTTGGGTACAAATGCCATCCTTTTAATTCTAACTAGTTTAAAAACTTTTTACAGATATAACCTTCCATATAAAGAGACGAAGCTTTTTCACATAAGATGTTTGGCAAACATGAAGCATGACTCTTTTTGTAAATACTGGCCTTAACAAATTGGAAAAAAGCTCTGGATCTATTTAGACAGCTTGAAAAAACACCTGCCCATAAAGCAAGCATGCTTTCCTGGCACAGCTTTAAAGCCAGAGCCGCCCATGGTAGTCTTGTCTAACAGTTACATTCTGCAAATGAAGAAGTCAAATAGATACGGGGTATATCCGGAGTAGTGTGGAGCTATCACACAATTTCATTCTGTGGCCACGATGAGAAATCTAGGTAGAGGAATGTTTGCTGGCCATGACAGAACTCAATTCCATAAGTGCTGCAATTGAAGAACAGCTGGCTCATAATGATATTGAACACGCTAAGTATGTTGCGCGGGTTCATGATGCTGCAGCAGTAATGACTGGGGCAGTTGACGGTTGTCCAAGGCAGATTTAAAGTAAACCATCCCCAGGCCATTTCTGTGCACCACTATGCACATCAACTTAACTTAGTACTGTGTCATACCTGTCAAGCAGTACCAGAAGCCAGGGATTTATTTGACTTGCTACACAGTGTGTACTCATTTTTCAGTGTTTCGCTTGTAAACCACCACGAATCCGAAGACGTTCAAAATCACCTGCGGTTACAACCATATGAACTTGTGCAGCTGTCAAAGAGCTGCTGGACATTCCAGTAAATACCATCTTAGACGATCTCTCTAAAGTCATCCAGTGCCTTTCATGGCAGAACTTAAAAGGTTCTCTGCAGTATACCTGTGGATGATGTTCAACATTTTTCTGTTTGTAAGCGAGAACAAATGTGCACAGATGAGGATGTTGCTAAGCTTTGTGAGTCTACAGTAAGGACCTTCAGTTTAGGAAAACAGATCCCAGAGGTATGTCCTGTTAAAAGACAAAGGCAGAAGCAGAAACACATTGCGGTATATGTAGCTGTGGTGTAGATTAGCGTGTGACCTTGGCGATGCTGAGCAGATGAAAAGATACCTGTTTTTATCTTACCTTGACAGGATGGTTGCCAGGATGGATCAGCATTTTTTTATCTCTTAAATGCTCAAACTTATCTCAAATTTAAAGAAGCGTTCTGTAATCCTGGATCAGACTGGTTTGTCTGTGAGTAGGACCTCAGAGATCTAGAAGATCATTACAATGTTGGTCTAAAACAAAACTACAAGGAAATCCTATCAGTGATAAAGATATGCAATGTGTTTTCAGACTTTCTTGATGAAGTCATATTTCCATGACACTCTCTCTGACAATCCCAGCCAGCCGCTGCAGATGTGAACGGTCAATCACAGTGTTTCGAGACGGCTCCACTCTTGGCTGAGGTGCACAATGCGACAAGACAGGCTTAAGACATCTTGGTTTCTTATTAGCTGAGAAGAAAGAACTTTGTAAGTTGAATCAGAGTGTGACCACTTTTCCAAAGTAAAATACATGTTACAGTTCAATGCTCAACTAATAAACCATATATTAGAGAGCACATAAACAGTAAATTCTCAAATTTATATAATATAAAATTATCAAGCATAAGGTTTTAACTGATTCTGACAAGAATCAAATTGTGATGGTAGATGACTTGGTCTGAGCGTCTCAACAGAGGTGCTCCTAGTATGCAGTGGTTAGTACCTACCAAAAGTGGTCCAATGAAGGGCAATATGGGGACAGCCATGGCCTAATGGTTAAGGAACCAGAAGGTCTTGGGTTCGATCCCCACACAGAGCAAGACATGAGGTGCCCTTGAGCAATCTAACTCTCCCACCTGCTCAATGAGTGTCATGGTTTGGGACTGCCCCCCTGCTTCACTGGTGTGTCTGTTTTACTGCATGGATGGGTTATGGATATGCGGACGTCTCATTCCTCTGTGTACAAGCACAGTAGGCAAATACTTTCACTTTAAACCAATGAACCAGCAACCGGCTCACAGATATGTTTGGGGATGAGGCTAGCCTGTCTGGTCCGATCCCACAGAGGGATTCGTTGCTAATATCTTGATGCCACAGAAACCACAGCATTCCCTCAGGGGTCTTAGGGGGTCCATGTCTTTGATGGGTCTGAGCTGATCTGGCAGCTTTTTAGACAGGTTCTTTAAATGTTACGGTTAATCAGAGTACTGGACATAGTACAGCTCATTTTTTTCATACACCCAGCCAAAAAAAAAAAATGTAACCTAAGTAATGGGGGGCTGTATATCTTTATGTCTAGCAATGCTACTGGTAACTGTTGCCATTTAAACATGTTAGCTGCCTATCCGGACCTTTGTAAGAAAGGAAATAATATATAAAAATGGACCCTTACAAATTTTTACTGAATTCCTCTGCATTTTAGACCCATCGTGGAAGGCTACACAGAAGTGGTCTCAGTGATGCTATCATACCAAAATGGAGTAATAGACAGCGGGAAGAAACCTGCAGAGTTCAGTAGAGTCAACGCTAACAGAGAGAAAAGAGTTCGAAAGTGTGCTTTAATGCTTTTATTATTTGTTTATCACTTTATTGAACTTATGCCCAGAGTGGCTATAAAAACCATGGTACATGATTCTTATTTGTTGGACAGCTTAGGACTTGTGGTTTGGGAAGCGGTCTCAAAAGGTCCCAGGTTTGATCCAAGCAACAGACAAGACACGACCGAAGTGCTCTTGAGAAAGGCACCTAACCCACACAGTGAACACTAGGGGGCAGTGAACACATTCGCCCGGAGTGGGGATAATCCAAAACCACGGCACCCAGGGAGCAGTTGTGGGGTTAGGTGCCTTGCTAAAAGGGCACTTAAGTCATGTCTTGTCTGTGGCCGGGATCAAACCACAGGACCTTCTGGTCACAAGACCGATTTCCTATCCACAAGGACATGGCTGGCCCTATGTACTAGTGTTTCACTGCATGGATGGATTAAATGCAGAGGTCATAATCCACTTTCACTTTGTAAAGCAAACTGGATTTTTTTTTGGCGAAGCGAGTAATAAAATGTGTGTGTGTGATTGTGTGTTTAACTTAAAAACACCAGGCAACATTGCTATAATTATACACATTATAAACTTTTGTTAAATGAGAATACATTATGTTCTTCATCCAGTTAGATTTTTTTTTTGTGTGTGCGTGTGTATTATATGAGAAAAGACCACACATCCATTTTTCCAGCCCTCGCTGATGTCCATGTGACTGCTGTGTTGAGAATGGGAACTCTGACGGAGACAGCATGGCTTGTGGACGCCATATATCTTGTACACAGTTCGGGACGTAGGCCGTGCTCGTATCTTTCTGACCAATCAGATAGGTTCCCTCGGAGTCCAGCCTCCTATTTGGTTTCCTGGTTGGGGGCGTTCCTGTTTGCGGTTCAGCCAATCACGATGGGTTTGTCCCTGCACGCCGCTGACTCCTGGATCCTAGGCCGCTGCTGATCAAACACGGTGTGCGCTGTTACACTGAGCGGCGGCTCGGTTCTCGTGAGCAGTGGCGCTTCGAGGCACGGGACGGGACAGAACAGGACGGGACACGGGCGGCGTTTTGAAGTTCATTTCAATGGAGCACGACAGCGCGCTGTTTAGAGAATTGTGAACGTTGACGACGGTCGTGGGACTCGCGCGCCACGGTAAGTCACGGCGTGTTCCTTGGCGTTTGCGTAGGCTGCGCTCGTGTTTATGAACCACACACACACACACACACACACACACACACACCCACACACCGCTCGATTCGCGCGCGCGTGTTTATGTAACGCTCT
>JAOVVF010000047.1:19806328-19823731 GCA_028565595.1 Duopalatinus emarginatus
ACATCTATCTACTGTATATATATGTGTATGTATATGTATGTATGTATGTATGTGTATATATATATATACACACACACACACACACACAATATTATAATTTCATAGAAATATAATAAAGCTGCCTTTTTTTCTTTCATGATTAAGTTTCTGTGAGAGTAGTTCATAATAAAAAGGGAATTTATTACAATAGGGTTGATTTTTGTAATTAATAAGTCATTCTTACCCACTTTGGCTGAATGAATTGCGGTTTAATTTGAACAGGTGGTTCAGCTGTAACATTCTCATTAAGCCATGCAGTAAAACTCTGGTTCGTGCATTCTTCATTGTCATGGTCTCTGTCTCGCTGGTGATCTGCATTAACGTTTGGAAAGTGTGACTCAAACATAAGTGTGGCGAAGAAGTTTTAGGAGTGGATTTATTGGACTGGAAGTTCAGTGCCTTTCAGTGGTTTTCTGGTGGAGACTGGAAGCTGGATGTTTGCACGAACTGACTAATTGGGCAGCGGTGTGGCTCAGGGACAGAGCAGGATCGTAAGAGTACCTGAGAATGATGGTGTTTGCTGGGAAAATGTTTGTATGGCGTGAGAAAGGGCTGTGCGATGTGACGATAGAAAAATGTCAATAGATATTGTTTGCATTGTTGCATTGTCACAAAATACACGTTTTACTGCAGTCGTTTTGTTGTTTGGGTGACACGTTAAGGAGGCACACGCACAAACATGTAGGAGAGTGCACGCGAGCAGGAGCTCGTACCTAAAGGGTCTGTGTATTTTTTTTTTTTGTCATTTGATTTTTATTTCAGAAACAGAAATTTAAAAATGAAAAATAAACGGTCGTTTTCTTAAATCGGAAGTTTACGCTCACGAGGCCATTGTCAAGGCAACTGAAGCATGTAAAACCTGGTTGCAGACCTAGATGTTGAAAGAGTTTTTTTCCTGCAGCACACTATATGGCAGGAAATATCTTTAATTTTTACTTTGTATAATTCAACATGTAGAAGTTCCTTTTTTCATGTGGTCATTTTATTTTTTTTTTAAATTCACGGAATTTTCGATTAAATATTCTATTTCTAGTGTGATTCATTTGAGCAAAGAACACAATAATAACCAAAGACGTCTAAACGAACCAAACACAGGATGTGATGTGACACGATGCAGCACTAAACGCCCACTATGATACATTTTTCTAACTGCTTGCAAAATATCTGTCTTGTATGTCTTATGGCACTTATTTTGGCTCGATTGCAAATTTAAGTAAGTGAACACAAAAGGAAACCAGGGCTAAAATATAACAATATTTCATTGTCTTGTTTGATCTGGACTAGTATAAGTATAAACACACTTAATCAATCCATTAAGATAAATTTAACAGATAGTCCTATTTAAACAGTAAACATTGGGGACGATGTATTATTTGGCTTTTACTAAATGATAGCATTACTAATAGTTTTTTTCAAATCTGGCAAGAATTTTTTTATTTTGGTTTGCCCTATGAAAACACCTACAACCTTGCTAAAAGATTTATAAATGAGGCCGTATGTGTGTGTGTGTGGAGAGGGAAAAATTTTAAATGGGTTTCTGTCTGTCTGTTGATGAAACGGCTGCAGAAATGCCAGGGACGTCCTGCAAGGCTCCCAGAGGCCACATCCCTGTTGCCCCAACTCATCCTCAACTAAATCCGTCTGAGTCGCATCCTGCAGGTCATAGCTATTACTCATGCCCAGACCATTTCTCTGTATTTATATTGCATGTAATGCTTGTAAGTACAGGTAAAAAGGCCTTCTCTAGCAAACAGAATCAGCATCTGCTTGAACAGGGGACAAGCCAGAAGTCTGCATATGTGCCTTTTTGTAATCTGTTTCATAACCTCTCTGAAACAAGCACAGACTTTCAGTAGAATTAAAAAACTGAGCTCACGCACATGACAAAATCTGTATCCATCAAGTACTGGTGATGAGATCATCGTTTATTTGCACCGCGCGGAAGGTCATAACGTGCACGCTGTGCCATCATGATGCAGCTCCACTTTTCTTCTTCGTACTCGTGTGTTCAGTTTTTGGATACTGAGAAATAAATGACTGTGTCTTTGCTTGAATATATTTAGCTCCAGATAACAATTTATCTTTGTTAATCTGTCCAGTGGTCCGCTTAGATCTTATTCTCGAAATACTCACTATAATACCCCCCTAACCGCATCACCATTTGTTTCTTATTGGATGATGTACAAATCATGTTTATAGCTGGTAATGAGTTCAGGGATTTTGCTCACTCTGCCGAGCCGTAATCCATTAAATGTTTTTCCAAACAGAAGAATTTAAGACTTGAAGTGGCTCACAATGTGTTTGTTCCTGCACCGTCGCTTTGGGTCATGATCTCCCGGGATTTGTTAACTTCCGACACGTTCACTCACCAGTTTGAATTTCACTTCTTGAAGTCATTGTCATAAGGGCTCAGCTGGGATTAGTCCAGGCATGTATCTTGTCTTGCACATTGCAGGGAATAGATGCTTTATTTAACCTCTCTAAGACCTTTGAGACTGCAGGCGGTGCTGAGAGTGGGGGACAAACATTTCATCGTTCACTGCTTCCAGGGCTTGCATTCTTCATCCAGAAATCTTCTTTTCTAACAGACACATGGACACATAGACACGTGATTTAATCCGAAATGGTTTAGTGATTTCAGTTTTCTTCGAACATTAGAAATCTAAATCGTTACTTATTATTTACAAGCGTGTGCCACTCCCCAGAATGCTCTAGAAATCGGAATATGTGTAATAAATAGCCAAAAGGACAGCCTATTAGCCATTATGTGACGCAGACGCTGGTGACAAATGCATAGTGACTGCTGGTCCTTCGAGGGTTGGAGCCTAGATAAACCAACAGATGGAACAATCTCTGAGAGGTGAAAGGTGTATGATGTTCCACTGATAAAGCTTTGTTTGGTCCTGTACTGTACAGAATGATTTATGATCCTGCAGGTAGGGCTTTGTTTTTCTTTTTTTTACTCTGGCACTTTTCCCCCCCTCTGCTGTCTCTTTCTTGATGACGATTCACTGTTGTGAGGCTAAGATTCACCAATAATCTGTATCTCGGGTATTTTATAGAGCCTGTACTCATAACCTGCAATTTTGCCTTTTTCAGATCCCGGTGAAATGCATGTTTTTAGGTGAGATAAGGCATTTTGTTGAGGGTAATGTACCTGTCATTGGTTCAGCCACACTCCAAGTCTGTTGTACAGATCTAAGGCAGACCTAGCAAAAGCCTTTTGTTCGACGTCAGCTAGGCATTTCATCCAGGGCATGTGTTTGCTGCACTACTCTCTGTGTGTCTGGGAAAACATAATAGGACAAGCACCCAACAACTGTGTGTGTGCCTTTGTGTGTGTGTGTGTGTGTGTGTGCACTAATAACATTCATGATGTGTCAAAAGCACATTAACAATACCAGCACATCTAAGAAAGTCATAAAACACGTGTTAATTTTTATCAGTTTCACTCATCCTATAGTAAATTCGGATGAAAATGCGATGCGCTGGCCGAGAAAATCTGGACGGCTGAACACAATGTTCCCTACAAGCAGCACCGCCCTGTCTGTCTGATTCCATTATACATACAACGGTAATTCCATCTGTCATATTTAAATCAGTCTTGGGGTTGATTTTCTCTATGAAGTTAATGAGCAAAAGGGATGATTAAGGTTCAGACGAGTGCATTATGTAAGCAAGATTGCATTTCGAAGCAGACTGTGAGAGAAAGTAGGATAAAGAAGCTCCATTCGGAGGTTTCATAATAAACCCAGATTCCAAATTGTACCTTCAGCTATGGCATAATTCCAGCAATGAGTGTATGATTGGCTCCTTGATGCACTGTGATGCCGAATAAGAATAAGTCTACAGACTGTGCAACCCAATATCACACTCATAATATTAGCCTCCCCCCCTCAAACCTGGAGAAAATGGAGTGGATTACTTCTCTCTGAATTGGATACTGCGCCCTGTTTATGGAAAAATCCTCAGTTAGCCAGCTAAAACATTTTGCCTGAGGATTTTCTGCATGGAAAGCTCGCTCATTTCACGTAGGATTTGCTGCTAGCTTATTAGCTAATGTTGTTGTGGAATAGTGTTTGGGCAAACTAAGGCTCTGATTTATTTTCAAACACACTACCTGTTTCAGACAGCATAAAACAAGTGGAGTGAACTATTGGACTACTCTACTTGTACACAGTGCAATGTGACTTCCACATTTAACTTATCCATGAAGTGTAACACACACACTAGGGAGCAGTTAACACACTTGCCTGGAGCTTTAGGTGCCTCGCTCAAGGCCACTTTAGTTGCATCTTGTCTGTTGTAGGGCTCGAACCCAGGACCTTCAGGTCACAAGACCCCGATTCCCTAACCACAAGGCCAAGGCTGTCCTCTGGGTAGCTGCCTTGAAATAAATCAAGCATGGGTGTTGCATTTTTTTAGTTATAAATATCTCAATCAAACTGTTTCCTGTATAATCCGTAGCCTATTTTTACGTAAGTCAATTTGTTTGTTAATTATGTTGTTGACACCTTCTGGGTTTGACTGGGATTCTGAGTTTGATGCAACTGTTGATGTCTGCATTCATTCTGATGGGTTTGGTCTCTTCCGACAGGACAATGAGCCACGACAGGTCTAGGGACACCAAGCTATGGTTATAGGAACACTCATCTGAGTTTGGGCCTTTGCCATTCCCACCTGAGTCACCAGATCTAAATGTTATCAAAGACAGCTGTGATGCCATGCAATGCACTGTGGAAGACAAATCCTACACCTCAAAATACAACAGAATTGGGGACAGTTCTACCGGAAGTATGGCGTTCATTGTGGAGTCTATGCCCCGTGTTGGACCTGCCAGGTTTTAGTCTGGTGTAGCAGTTGTTCTGGCACTATTCAGTGTTTTTAAATATCATACCGTGCATATGTTAAGTTAAACACATTCTATTCCAGTGTTTCAGTGTTCACATACAGTCTAAGTAACCATGACTATAACAATTAAAGACATTAGATTTAAGTTGTATGTAAAGTTGATGGTGCAAATTATTTAGGGCTGCTGTGGCTATATTGTTTTACCAGCTCTTAAGAGTGTCGTTTATTCACTATTGTGGAAATAGATATTTAATCGTCAGTACACTAGCATTATACAGTAAGTTCAATATTAGCACACCAGTATACAAACACAACTGATTAGCACAAGAAAACTGTCCGTGTCTGTCTGGCCCGCACTCTCCAGTAGTCTTCAGAGCACCCGAGGCCAATCCGAGCATCTGGACAGTTCTCTCCCACACAGTGATTGTAGATTTCTTGGGAGCCGTTGTTCTGTTGGAGCATCCACTGCCATCTGGCCCTCTGCTTGCTCGTCACTTTTCCATCTATGTGGCTATTGATACAGTCAAAAGGCTTCGTGGTTCTCCCTCAGCAAGGCCAAAGGTCTTGTTCAGACCACAGCTTGGAAACAAGCTGAAAACCAGATGCATACTCCAGTTCTGTTATATCTCCTGCTTTATAATGTAAGCCACATGTATACAGGTGGTTGATCAATAGGTGGTCATAGAAGCTCAAGTGTCAGAATTAGGGCTGTCGACGCGATAATAACGCATTATCTCAAATTATCGCGATTAAAAAAATAGTGCCGTTAACCCAAATTCTAATTAACATGTGTTCGCCGTTTTAATTGTAACATTTCTCTTTAAAGTCTTATTCATTTACATGGATTAAAAAAAGTGATTAATCGCAGAATTTCTCATAGTTAATCGCGATTAATCACTTTTTTAAATCTATTTTAATGGTTTGACAGCCCTAGGCAGAATATAAACACATGCAAATAATTGTTAGATGAGCTGATATGAGTTGGCAGGGATTACTGTTTCCTGTGAAACTGCAGGTAGCACTGATGGAGTGCATGCTGACAGTGATTATTTATTTAAAGCTATATTTTCATTGAGTGTGCGTAATGTAAAGTATATAATATACTTAATATATGTATTTTTTAAATAAATCTGTTATTGATTATGGCTTGGTAAACTTGGCAAACCTTTGAAAGTGCTTAACCATTTTGTACTACGTAGTACAGTGGGACTGGGACTTGGGTCGAACGTCATTTAATTTTTAAAGTTTTTTTTTTTGTGTGTCAGTTATGCTATTTATTTATTTTGGCATTGCTGATTATTTTTATTCAATTTCCACAGTTTTATTTAATTTTTTCCACAGTTGTGCCATTTCACGTCAGGTTTTATAATGAATTGAGTACAGTGACATGCCACACCTGTGTTAGTCATTCGGCTTGGTCATGGTCATTTTATATGAATGTCTGAGCCCAAAAAACACTAATTACTCAACAAACATGGAACCTGAGCTCTTGGGAAAAGAACTTGCCCAAATGGAAAACATGTTGTGTTCATCTATTTATCTTTTGTAGGATTGTTAGTAAATGTGTGTTATATGCCGGACATATTCTTCAGGATCTTTTCCTTTAAGCTTTCAGAGATTTTAGCCTTGGTGTCTTTTTCTGTCATCTTTGTTCTTACTTTCAGCTCTTTGCTTGGTATTTGATGGGGGAGTCAGGCTTATTTTATTTTATTATTTTATTTTTGCTTTCTGCTTCAAGACTCAGAAGGTGACAACAGATCTGATAACTGGCAAAATTGAGTTTGTTTTTGTTTTGTTTTGTTTTTTTCTCGTAATCTGTGTTCAGATGTGCCTTGGTTTATGATTGCCTGAATCTTGATGTTTCAAGATTGCCTGCTGTAGAATTTAAGGTTGAAATGTCCATCATTAATCAGCCACATTTGTATGTATGCATGTCTGTGGTTAAAGTTAAAAACCAACATAAATGTTGGGCCACCACCAACTACCAGATCAGCTTTAATGCACCTTAATGCATTAATTAAACACATTAAACTTCACTGCCGTGACGAATACTCTCCTTCCAAAAGATATTCTCTCTTTTACTGTTTTGATGACTGTGGTTATGGTGGTGGTGATGGTGGTAGAGAGCTGTGTAAGTCACCACTCCAAAATCTGGGTTAGAATCCGTTGAGTGTGGCCGTAGCAAATGATTTTACATTTTCATCCAAATACATTAAACTTTCTTGTGGATGTGGGTCATCCTGAATTAGAAAAAAAGAGCCAGGAAAAAATGTTTCATCATAGGGTAAGTGTGATCGGTCAGAAGAGCCTTGTGTAAATATGGAGTGACTTTTTACTTTAAGTGGACAAGTGCATTCAAATCATGCTAGCCAAATGAATTAAAAAAATCCCAAGGTCAAGTGGATTTTGTCATTTCATCCGTAGACAGAGATGTACAATACACTGTGAAAAGAAGCAACATTCCTCCAGGACCAGGGTGCTACATTGAACAACAAACTACACAATACAACGTGTATGTCCATGTGTGGTTTAGGTTTCAGCAGGAGACAGTAGAAAAGATTGGAGTCTTGAAGTGCCTTTTAAACTGAAGGAAAAGTGTGAAAACTCTTTTCCCACAGGATTTGACAGAATCTTTACCAAAGGTGGGTTTTTTTTTTTTTTTTTTTTTTTTTAAGAGAGTGGCATTTCCATAAAGTCTCTTGTGCTGTCAGTACTTATCACGTTGTCATTACAAGATGAACGAGAGAGAGAGAGAGAGAGAGAGAGAGAGAGAGAGAAGAGGGTGGGGTTGCTAGGAAAAGGCACATGCATTTTGAAATTTGCATTTTGAAAAAATCGATTTGAAAAAAGTCGACTATAGGGTAAGTGTCTGATCATGCACCATGACCTGTGTGAATGGTTGGCATTCTTACAGCAGCCACCTGGAGCTCTGGTTTGTTGCAGCACCGAGCGATGATGTTGAAAGATGTGCAAGTCAGGTGCACCTGGAATACGAGGACCCAAAAAAAAAAAGCTACGCATATACTGAAATAGAGTGCACTCTGAGACCTGGCAGGTGCATGCTGGTTTTTAGGGCAAACACACACACATATGACCTGCCTTTTTTTTTTAAAGCAGGTCTGACTGGTTTTACTGAAGCCCTCCACCTTTTTACAAACACAACAAATAGCGTGTGGTTTAGACAAGTTGATTTTTCAATTGGCATTATATTGAATTATGTCGTGGTTTTGCACTAGGTCCTGGTTCATATAAAAAAAAAAAACACAGGGCATCTGTTTCTTTGCCCTAACCACATACTTGACGCTAAGCACAACAGCAGGGCAGAAGGAGTGCCATCTCTGCGGTCGTGCCGAAGCTTCGTCTTCCTGCAGACACGTGCCGTAGCGCATCTGAAAGCCGGATCCCCAGCAGATGTCTAGCACACTATTATTGCACCTACTTTATCTGGCATCCTCTTACAGATGACACCATCGCCTGTTTCTAATATACTTCCCAGTCAGACTGAGTGTTTTTTTTTTTTGTTTTTCGTTCTCACCATCCATTCATTTTTGTGCACAGTGGTGAGGTCGGAGTTTGGCAGTGTTCTCACACGTTCGCACTTCTGCTCCATAATACATGGGATAGTTTTAGGTCTGGGCTCTGAAGTGTAGTAAAATGAGGTAGACAAACACAAAGCTGCTAGTTGCTGATTTGTTTTTACCTGCCTCTCTGACACTAGAGGTTGTTCATCATTATTTATGGAGCAGCGATGACTCTTTTGCCCTTAGGGTATTGTCAGCATGTTGTTTTTCGTTTCTGTCTCTCTCAGCAGGGTGAATACGGAGTGTTTATTTAGCGCCTGTCAATCAGTTTTATAACCTTTTCATCCTCTTGTTTTTCATATGACAACGTAAGTCTTGTTTATACATATTTAATATTGGGATGGTTTTGATTTCAGGCTGCCACAACCAAATTGTAAATCAGTTTTTTTTTTTTTTTTTTTTTTTTTTTTTTTAATGCAGCGTTTGTCAATATCCTCCATTATGAAAATCACTAACCTTTATTAGAGCTGTCATGTATGTCACTATACTTTGTAAGAGTAAATGAATAATAAATTTACTTTATAACCAGTAGTTTTATTTTGCTCATATTTCATTTTACCAATTTCTGAATAGCGTTTGAACTTGTGTGATGTCGGCATTTTAAACATCAGCAGCCTAATCATGATGGATATGAAAGTGAAAGCCTACTATTTGCCTACTCTATCTCTGTATTTAACCCATCCATGCAGTAAAAAACACACACACCACTAAAAACCGTGGGGCAGTGTACACACTTGCCCGGAGCAGGGTAGTAGCCCCAAACTATGGCACCCGGGGAGCAGCTGGGGAAGTAAGGTGCCTTGCTCAAGGGCGCCTTAGTCGTGTCTTGACCTGTGTGGTGATCGTCGTTCCTGTTATGAAACTGGTTTTCTAACCACTAGGCCACGGCTGCCCCATTTTGTATTACTTAGTGGAAAATTTTATTTTTGATATCGTGCCTTACTTTTTGGTGTAGGGCCTTTACTTTCCTTTAGAATTGTTTGGTACTGCCTTTGTATTTTGATAAATTGCACTATATCTGCATCAGCTGATGTAAAGTTAGTTCCGACCAGACAAGGCTAACCAGTTGAGAATGTTTCCAGCTGTGCTCTTATTTCATTATAACAAACACTGTATCACTTGAACTAAGCTTCTAAGAAGTAACCTAAATGTCCTGAGCAAAAGAAAACAAGAATGACCTAAAAAACTAGCATCTAAAAGCGAAGTAAAAGGATTAAGAGTACACAATAACAAAAAAAACAAACGAATCGAAAAAAAAAACAGAGTGGGAAATAGAGTTTATTGTTCTAGTCTGTGTAAGGAGCTGGAGAATGATCTGTAGGCTGTATAGTGAGTGAGTGGAGTTTGTTACTGTTATGTATAGAGATAGAAGGATCTGTCGGCTGTGTATTGGTATTGGCCTGTTTTTTTTTTTAACCCAAATATGCAATTAGTGGTGTTAGACAGTAAGCCGCATTTTACGATTTCCATCTAGTGATTCATTTAAAAAGTAAACCCTTTTGGTTACCTGCCTCCACAGTTTTTAGTTAAAGAAGCCACATATTGTATTTATAATTGTGCTGATATAAAACATGTAATCAGTCTTTTTTTCCCCCATTTCTGCTGTTGCCGAAGATGCTCAATGATCTCAACAATAGGTGAAAAATTAGATTTTTTTTTTCCCAAGCTATTTGTGGGTTTATTGTTGTAACAACTGGATTGTAAAATATCCACCATACATGCAGCATGCATCCCTTTTTTCTCTTTACTTTTTTCTTATTTTGGTTTGATTGTAAATTTCTGATTGTGAACGCTAAGCGAACCAGGGTTATATGTAACGAAGTATCATTCTCTTGTTTGGTCCAGACCAGGGGAACTGAACTACAAGTATAAGAACACCTTAAATGGACTGTACTCTCCTAGCTCCCTAGTACACAGTCTGTGTAATGAGAGCATGTGGGTGTGTTGCCTTTTTTATTATATGACTGGTGCAAAACTGGAAAAAAACAAAAAACAAACATCAAATGGTGAAAAAGAAGTAGGATCATGTATACAAAGACTGCAACTGAATTAGGGCAAGTAGGGGCTGACTCCGAAATCCTCAGTTTAATTCAAGGAATAGCAAGTGACTCAGCTTTTTATGACCGAATTACTGCAGAGATTACCGCAGCATACTTTTTGCATTATAACCTGCCTGTATTATATCCTGAGGCACCACCCTCACTTAAACCAAATGGAGAAAACGCAGTAGGTGAGAATGAGTCTGACACGAACAATCCTCTGTAGTGTGCTACTTGTGTGAAAGGGTAACTCAGGACAATGTCCAGTTTTAAAGGACTGTTACAAAGCAAGACAGTAGAGAGAGGCATTTGCAGTATGTTAAATACGCAGCCTCTTACCGACAATGTCGTGCATTTTCATTGTTAAGTAACATGTATTAATCAGTTTATTATTCGGTGTAAATTATGCCAAGCGTCTGTCGAACATGTCCCTGTGTAAGCTGTTAATATAGAAATAATAACACATCAGACTGCAGTCTGAAATCATTTTGAGGGAACTGCATCCACGAGTATAATTAAATCTTCATATTTTTTTTTTTTTTCACAGGTGTTTAATCAGCAGTACTGCAGCAGTTTCGCTGACAGTCTGTTAACGTGATATATCGTGTATCTGAGAAATGCCTTCTCTATTATATTCGATTATATTTTGATCACATCGTCCACTTTTAGTATGTATCGTGTGTATATTAGTGTTTTCAGACACAAAGTCTCTAATCTCCTTCGGCTGTTTCTCATCATCTCATCATTCTCTCTCTCTCTCTTGTCCTCCATGCCTGCTGTCTCACGTCTGCTGACTGACGGCTCACTCCAGCGAGACCTCATGATGAAGCTCACGCATAGTTAGCGCCAGTCTTTGTAAAGCCGTGTCTCACGCACAGACTCCTACCAAGGTCACATCACTGGATATCACTCTCCTCTGATCGTGCACCTCGTAATCTGTAAGGGCTCCTGTGATGTGCTTTTAATTAGAAGCACTCAGGTTCTGATGGGTTTGAAAACTAGACGTGGGCTAATATTTTTTCATCCGCTCCTTGACGTGCTTTCTTGCCTGGCTCGATTTATGCTTGTACCCTTATTTGGTTATTTCAGCCTGTAATCTTTCCGTTCCAATCTTTTCCCTATAAAAGAAAACTATTGAATATCTTGAGTATGAGAGAAGCGTCTTGTTAAAACTGCTTTTGTTAAAACTTTGCTTTTTTTTTTTTATCTAAGTTGCCTTAGAAGCCCTGACGAGAGCAAGGAGAACAAAATCCAGCCACTAGGCAAAGAGCAGCTCGGCCTCACTGTAACGTAAAACATATAAGGTCAGTCGTCCAGTCAGAGGTTTAAATCCTTCACACACTCTTTAAGCGAAGGTCGACTCATGCCAGCTTTAAATCTTTCCTGTTAAACACAGAAACCGAGGTCTCTTAAGTAGCACCATGATTTTTTAACGAGGTGCTAATGGCGCACAGCTCGATCCCCGGCGTTCTGTATACGGCAGCAGAAAAGCATAAGGGAAGCAACTCTAAGACGTCGTCACCATGACCTTCAGAATAACGGCCCGGAATGGCTACTTGCTGGGTGCAATTAAAAGCTAGCAGCTTTTGGAATGAACTCTGGAGGGTGTGTCAGGCTTAAGTCTAGGATTTGGAACCCTGCTGGTTGGTCAGAGCGGAATTATTGATGGTGTGTCATTTCGGGTCACTTGCATTTTTTTTAACGGTTTTATTTGAGACCTGAGCCTATACACTGTCAAAAGGAGAAGATCCTTGATGAACTTTTATAGGTTCCTCAGTATGAAACTGTGGTGGAACCTCTTAAGGTGCTTTGAGGAACCTTCTTGGTTATATCCAAATAAAGATCCTCTAGGAACCTTAATTCTAATGGGTACTCAGATGAACCAGATTTTATACTGAGGAATCCCAAACGTACTTCCAGGCACCTCTGAGCATTGAGGAAAATTTGAGTTCCTTAGGTTCTTGGAGTATCCTTTGAGGTTCTTGGAAGGAACTACTCATTTTTACAGTCATATATGGCAGTGCCTTAGTAGTAGACTGGTTGCTCAGGATAATTCATTTTATCTGAGCAATTCTTTATAGTTTCTTACACTCGCCAACCACAAAAAAGAAAAAAAAAGTGCATTTTTCATGGTGGTGCAAAGCCTGCTGCATTGCACACATCGACTGAGTCTCAACCTGTTTGACAGTTCTATATTTAAAGTGCACTAATGACAGATCTTCTCCGAATCAGAAACATGCAGCTGTGTGGAAACACTCACGAATAAGAGCTAAGGCCATATATCTTATGTGTTTGATGTAACGATAGAACAATTCATAGCCTAACCCTAATGTAATTAACGTGCAGTGTTTTTGTTGGTGAATGTGTTAAAACATGATGTGGCACAGGAGTGACATGGTATCACAGTGAGTATTGCTGTTGCCTCACATCAAAATGTGCCTGGGTTCGATTCGCTGGCCGAGCAGTCAGTATCCTTTCTGTTTGAAGTTTGCATGTTCTCCTTGGGTCTGTGTGGCATGTGGTTAGGTGAAATGGAGATACTAAATTGCCCGTGTGTGAATGCGTCTGTCTGCATATCTGCCCTGTGATGGACTGGTGACCTGTGACCTGCCTTCCAAAGACTGAGTGCTAGGACAGAGTCCCAGGTAATAGTAGAATAGTAGGATAGAGAAAGGTAAACACCTTAGATAATGAATGAATTGAATAAATGAATGTTTTAATGCGACTTAATAGCAAATTAATCTATATAAAATAATCTGTATTACAATTTATATTGTAATGTTACAGATTTGTCTCTGTGTGTACTGTCCTATATAAATCTAACGATATTATATACTGCTGTTCCTTTTCATTTTATTTTTATTTTTAATTTACTTTAATGTAATTTTATTCTTATTTTGCTTTGTTTTTATTTCCTCTTTATTTATTCTTATTTTTTCTTAAAATAAAATCGACTCCAGCGATCACACTTTGCCTGGACTGGTGGCCAACCTTATTCATGGCCCCTAGAGAGCAGTTGGGGGTTAGGGGCCTTGCTCAAGGTTAACTCAGTGGTGTCTTGTCGGTTGCAATGACGACGTTTCGGTCACAAGGTTGGTTCCTTAACCACAAGCCAAACTAGCCTGGCATACATTATTACACATACATTTTTTTTTTATTTGTTACTACTTTTAAGTATAGTCAGATACTTGGTAGCCAAAACATGGCAGAACTTGTGATGGATAAAGCTCATTTTAATAGACAGGGTTGATAATATTGTCTTGTGTAAAAAGAAAAAAAAAACTGCAATGGTGAGCTATTCAATGAGGACCATCTTGTCTGTGCAGAAAGGGGAAAAGCTTCTTATCTCAGGATGCGTATCCAACGTGTATGGGAAACCCGTGGGCGTGTCTTTGGTCGTATTTCTCTCCAGCTGGCGTATGACCTGTTCCTTTAATTTGCACCTGACATTTTGAAACTGACAGCTCAGATTGTGATTTACCCTGAATGACTATTGCAGGGTTTTCAGAATAATGTCGGCCAGCTCAGAGTAGTAACGTAGGAATTTTTCCCCTGACTCAATAATTACCCCTCCAAGAAAAAAAACAACCCTTTCATAGACTGTAGCGTCAAATCTGATTGGTAAAAGGGAATGATGCAGCATCACATCTGGTTTTAGCTATTATATCTGGAATATTGCCACAGTGCTAGGCAGTCCAAGGTGTGTGTGTGTGTGTGTGTGTAAAACAGAAACTGCTGTGCTGTTACTAATTGAAGAGGTGAGTTTATTTTTAAAGCTAGATTTTTTTTTTTCTACTTAGAGTTCTCATTCCTGTAATAATGTCATCTCTAATAGTGTGTGTGTGTGTGTGTGTGTGTGCGTATATTTGTGCATGTATGCATGTGTGTTTATGAGCTAACTTTGTTTAGTTATTTAGTAATTATTCCTCTCGTCTGCCTGTCTCGCGTTAATTATTAGTCCCATGGCTTGTGGGTGCACAAGCTGCACAGGCCAAGGCTCTGCGTGTAAGTAGCTGCTATCTAGCTTCCTTAAATACACTTTATTAAGACCCTAACCCTAACCCTACAAAGGACATGGTCCCAAAGCAGCCACCTTCAGTTAATCACTCATGTAAAGGTGTTAGATTAGATTGGCTTCACTGTCAGGCTTTAGCAGTTCACATTCACATACTGCATGCTTAGAGTTTATGTATTTTACTCATGTATGCAGTGCTGTAGCGCTGTTCAGCAGCGAGACATGCGATTTCGGTACCGCTTTACACGAGGCACAAGGCAGCGATGGGAGCCACTTTGGCAGCCAGAAAGGAGAGGAGACGAGCCATGTGTTTTCACAGAGTGGTTTCTCATAAATTGCATCATGCTTTGTGCAAATACTTTTATGTGACGTGCCTAAATTAAAATAAAAATTACATAGGAACATGATAGCAAAGCCAAGCATTTAACATTAGCATTAATACCACCTGCCAAAAGAGCTCTGACTCGTCGACACACTGACTTCACAAGATACGACAAGGTGTTCTGTGCTGTCAGGTACCAGGATTTTAGCAACACATGCTTCTGTAGGATGGACAAGTAAGGATAGCCTTCACCCCCCCCTTACACACACCAGTAAGCCTTAAGTGCCTATGACCCTTTCTTTCTTGGGCCATTTTTGGTACTAACTACTGCCTGCTGTGACAGACCTTACAAGATCTGCTATTTCGGAGAAACGGTTGTCTAACCATCATCATCAAGTGAATAACAATAATATGCAATGAAAAACAAACAAACAGATCCAACTTAGAAATAATTTTTTAGTTTAACCAGTCAACAAGAATTTGACAGTGTGAAATCTGTGTTGATCTTTGGTTCGAAACGGACGATGGTTAAAAATACGATTCTGTCTAAGTATGGCTCCAGCATCAGCATTAGTGTCAGTGCAGGCTGCAACTGCAGAGTCAGGTTCGATTTCAGCCTCAGCTTTCTCCGGAAAAGAAAAACCCCCAACATAATACATTATTAAAATGTGAAATAACATTTGTATTGTATTAACTGACGCAAATGAAATGTTTCAGTTCCTTATTTAATTTAATATCAGCAGTTCTCCAGGTACATTACTGACATCATGACATGATGTTAATACTAATACCTGCTTTGTTGGCCTGTAAGTTTCTGTTCTTCCTCCCTTTGCCTCCTCGACACCCTCTCTTGGTCTTTTTTTTTTCTTTCATCTGGAGCTTTACACTTAGTTATAGAGGCAGTCCCAACTAGAGGTATGCACTGGGATCGGGTCCCGCTGGATCCCGCTGGGTCCCGCGGGACCTGACGCAAATCTAGCGGGAGCGGGCAGTTTGCATTTGGCGGCGGGCGAGAGCGGGCGGCTGAAACAAAACACTGTGGGATTGTGGACTATAGCCTGAAGGTAATTCCAAATAAATAAAATACAGAAAATGATAATAGACTATAAAACTGCCTATATTTCATTTAAAAACTACATGAAAATAACGAAGTAGGAGCGCTATTCCCGACAAGTGCGTCAAAAGCTGCAGGTCAGGAAAACAAAACAAACCCCAAGAATCTCTTTATTAATATCCTATATTACGTTTTCTCCTGCGGGATGGAGAAGACACAAAATTAATGCATCTCTATCAATGTGCGGGAATAATTCTCATAGCTTCGCGGGTTGCGGGCGGGAGTGGACATACACATCGCGGGATTGGGCGGACACGTTGCACACACATTGCGGTCGCGGGCGGTAATGGGCAGAATCTCAGCGGGAGCGGCATGAAAAAACAGTCTCGCGCAGTTCTCTAGTCCCAACCTCAGCAACAGCTGGAACCTTAATTTCAGTCTCAGCTTCTTCTTCTAAAAAAACAAGATGCATAATTAAAACGGGGTGTAATGTTTATATTGTACTTTCTGAGGCAAATGAAGTGTTTCAATTCCTTATTTAATTTAATATCAGCAGTTCTCCAGATACATTACTGATATTATGATTATGATATTAATATTAATACCTGCTTTGGTGGACTGTAATTTCTTCTTCTGTCTTCCTTTGCCTTCTTGTAGAATAGAAATGTAATTTTCAGGATAAGAAAGCAGATGATGTGTAGCATTGTGTGTGTGTTTGTGGGATTGACTAGCTGCTAATTTTGCTCTGTAATATATTGTTTTAGACTACAGAGGTTGTTGTGTGGTATGCACCAGACATTACAGTAAGCAAGCGAGACACTGTGAGGATTGTAAGACGTCAGTTCACTGAAGCACACACCTGTGCTGTACTGGTTTCCCTTTACACCCTGAAGAAAAAACACCCTGATAATAACTCTGTTCAGCATCACATCCCTCCGAAAGCCAATCCATCTCCACACAACTGACCCATGCTCGCTCTTTTCTGGAATTAAAGCTGCACCACTGGTTTAATTTTTGTCAATTGTTGACTTATTCACAGTGATCAGAGAGGTAGACCTGGGTGAGCGGCACAGATGTAGCGAGAGCTGCTACAGCGCCATGCAAGGGCAAGGACAGTGTGCGTGCGTGTGCGCATGTGTGTGCGCGCTTGTGTGCGTAGTTGGGGGTGCGCAATAGTGAAAGACAGAGAGCTGATAGGAAACAAATATGATCATTTTTAAAATCGTGTAAAAAATAAATAAAAATACTATCGAATATATCAGTATTTGCGATATATCACCCAGCTCTATGTTAAGTGTTGAGGGCTGATTTGGTCTTAGGTCTATGAGCTGAGGGCTGATTCGAGTCTTAGTTCTATGAGCTGAGGGCTGATTTGAGTCTTGGGTCTATGAGCTGAGGGCTGATTTGAGTTTTAAGTCTATGAGGTGAGGGCTGATTTGAGTCTTAGGTCTATGAGCTGAGGGCTGATTTGAGTTTTAATTCTATGAGGTGAGGGCTGATTT
>JAOVVF010000047.1:19927634-19940845 GCA_028565595.1 Duopalatinus emarginatus
CTGCACGGATGGGTTAAATGCAGAGGTCACATTCCTTCTGTGTGAAAAACACAGTAAGGCAAAATAGTTCACTTTCAATTCTGTTGAGGTGTAGCGTTTCTGTGTTCTATAGCATGCTTCGATAACATCGAGATCTGATGTGTTTCTCTACTTATAATTTGGCATTTCTAGATGTGTCTGTTCGAAGAGGCACATGAACTGTGAACGGTGTAACTCCTCAGAAAGAAGGCACATGTAGTGTTTACCAGTCAGAGACATTTGTAGATGTACCAGGGGTCCCATGGAGCGCCAGTTAAACAAACCCTATAAAATTATGGGGTAGGGGTGCGATTCTCTCAGTGTCTGGCAATTCGATTCAATTCTGATTTTTGGGGATCACGATTCGATTCAGAATCGATTTTCTGTTCAGGAACGATTTTTCTATTCAAATAGTTTATAAATTTTGTTTAAATGATGTGATTGATGAGATGAAAAGACAATGTAAACAAGTAGAGCATTTATTTAAAACAATACTTTTAGGTTCCGTACTGTATCAAATGTACTGTATCAAATTACAAAAGTAAACCTAGATTTCAGTCTACCATAGTGCATTAACTTTAAACTGAACATAAAATACAGACTTTAAAGTCATAGTGCTAACTAGCTAGCTGTACAGTGGCCTAGACGTCCCGCTTCTATGGTGGCCGAGTGGATATGTAATGTAATGCAATATGCAGTACGCTTGGGAGTAGAAGCGGCAAAAAATAAAATGTAAACGCATTATATAATATGTTTTTGGCCATTTTGTATTAATTTAGGAATAGGAATCGCGATTCTTTAAAGAATTTATTTTTTTTTTCAGCACCACTATTATGGAGATACTACAAGTTGTTACAGGTTTTTTTACAGTGTGTACAACTTTTTCCAACACTTCAGTGTGTGTTGGTTGTCCCCAGATGTTTAATTTTTCACAACATTGAATCCTAACTGTTAACTGTTGAAATGCACGATTTATCATTAATTAACGTGTTTAATAAGCTGTAATACTGGGTAAATCTCTGTGGTATGTGTGCAGTAGGATGCTCCAGACTGTGTGGTTATCTGAAAATAATCCACTTTGGGCTTTATGTCATGCCTCCTGACACCACCTGGAGTTGAAGAAAAAAAACAAAAAGCATTTCAGTGGAAGACGGAAAGGTTCTTGTTTAGTAATGCATCGTGCAGGATGTGTCCAAGCACCTGAACTAACATGTTAAGAAAGCCAAAGAAGCGCACGCTCTTTTTTTTTTATGGTTTTGATTCGAGGTTTTCAGCATTCAGAGGCGGAAACACTAGGTACTGTCAGGTGGGGTTTTGAGTTTTCTTCCTCAGCAAGGCCTCTGTGAGTGCTCGGAGTTGAGCGGGATTAGCAGCGGAGCCTGCAGGTACTGAGCTGTGCTTTCAAAAAGCTCTACACCACACCTTAGCTGTCTGCCTTAACACCCATTCGCTCTGCAGCAGCCTGACTGAAATGAGAGGCAAAATCCCGAGGTGCTGAAATGGCATTTTCACAGCGCTAAAGCCACATGCCGAGTTAAGATGATTGTCACAAATGGTAGGGCGCCTCGCTCTTATATCAGCTACTGCCAGAAACGCAGGAGAGAGGCAGCAGAACATGGACGTCTCCTTTAATCTGATCCACTCTAACACTCGCTGTGAAATTCTCCCTCAGTCATTCAGACACCTGTCGAGATGGAAGTACGTGTGTGCTGTATCGTCGGATCAGTGTTCTGCTCCTCATGCTTTGTTTTTCCCAGATCTTTCAGTCGCACCACTGACTCTCGGCTCTGGATGGATGCTGGCCTCTTTTTTTCCCCCAAGCTTTAAGATCATAATGAAACTCCTACAATTACAGACTGGTGAGAACATTTTTCAATCAGCTTATCACTCGCAGAAGGAGAGGAAGGTCTCAGGCGGAAGCCTCTCCATTGGGCCGCTGATGACATGTGAAATGAGGAGGAGGCCCAGTTTCTGCACAGCCAGCAGAATGACGCAAATGAACTGTTTCCGATGGACTGGATATTAACAATGATGCATGGCTCTCGCTGACAGCGCCAACTTTCGCAGTTACACATCGGTTTCAGAAGTTAGGAAGGAGAGCACAGACTTTCAGGCTCTTAATTTGATAAATGATATTTGGTTTTTTTTTGTTTGCAAGCAAGCAGTAATGTTAAAAAACTGCGAAACTGCTACGTTTGCTACTTACAGTATGACATTTTAGTCTAAAATATAAATTCCCTTATACGAGCTTGTAGATACGTGTTGTATATCAGATTAAATTAGTTACATGATGTATTGGAGTATTAACGCCAGGTGAAACTGAACGTCCTAATTGAATAACTTGTGTTAAATATACACTCGCAGATATGTCGCTTTCTTTCCTGATAAGGAATTATTCGCTTTGTTAATTAATTAACAAGTAATTATCCCCTCCAAGGCTGCGGCTGTTAAATGTTTCTCAGACTGCTATCGTCAGAGCTGTATCCCATTAGCCGCCTGCTAACAGAGACGTCTGCATATTCATTAGGCCAAATGATGCCAGCCCTTATTGTTGATTAAGACGGCTGCACTATTGTGGTGGCTGTTGCCTCGTGGGCGAGGCCTGAACCATTCAGCGGCACTGTTATAGTAGGAAATTAGCTGGGTCACACCAGCGCTGCATTACCACGGCCTAATTAGACTTGATTAGCACGCTGCATAAAGGAGGCTGGGCCTTGCAGGGACTATTGTAGTGGAACACTCCTGAGAGTGTGTGTGTGTGTGTGCGTGTGTTGGTCTAGAAGGAGCACACAGTGCAATTGGCCTGATTAAACAGGCATGCAGAGTCTTCTAACATGTCTGATGCGTAAATATGCGCTTTACACAAACAAAACTTTCTGAGCTCAGACCTCCTCCATTACTCCTCCATTACTCCTTCATTCCTGCTGTACACAGAAAATACTGCTCTTTTTTCATTCCATCTGTCCATTCTTTTGCCCATCCATCCAGCCAAAACATATAATGTGGCAGTGTCTTTGTTCCATACTGTTTCTTCCATCCTTCCTTCTTTACATCCATCCGTCAATCCATCTATCTGTTGCGCTTCCCTTCATCTTTCCTTCCCGCCCCGTTCCTCTATCTATCTATGCATACATCCATACATCTATCTGTTGTACTTTCTTCTGTCCATCAGGGGCAGCCGTGGCCTAGTGGTTAGGAAACCGGTCTCGTGATCGGGTTCGATCCCCGTCTAGGGCAAGACACGACTGAGGTGCCCTTGAGCAAGGCATCTAACTCCCCAACTGCTCCCCAGGCGCTGTGGTTTGGGGCTGCTCCCCGCTCCGGGCAAGTGTGTACACTGCCCCCTAGTGTTCACTGGTGTGCGTGTGTTTCACTGCACGGATGGGTTAAATGCAGAGGTCACATTCCTCTGTGTGCAAACACAGTAGGCAAATAGTTCACTTTCATTGTGGTGTTTTCGTCTTCCCTTCTCTTCTTTCCTTTGTCCTCCAATTCCTGTATACATCCAGACATTCATTGTAGTGGACCATTCCTTTCTTACGCCTTCTCTCTTTCTTTCCTTTCCATCTATCCAAACATACAATGTGGTGCGCTGTATTTTTTTTCCTTCCTTCCAATCTTTCTTTCATCCATCCATCCATCTATTCATCATACTCTATTTCTTACTTCTTTTAGTTTTTCCATCCATTTATCAATTATGGTGTTTCTTCTTGTTTTCCATTTCTTCCTTTTATCCTACCATGCATTCATTGTGGTGGTATTTTTCTTTCTTTTCCCCATTCTATCTATTCATCTATCATTTTGCCCTTCTGTATGTACATTCGTGTGCATGTTTGTGTGTGTCTGTGCGAGCTCGTGTGCATGTGTGTTGTTGGGTTGTTTTTTTTTTCATGGCTGCTTCTTCCTGTTTTCTCCACACACCTGCCTGCCTATCAACATTAGCTTCAAACTTATTTATAATGCAGTGAAGTTCTACACACACACACACACACACACACACACACTGATACATAGCACTGAAGCTTAGCAATCTCTCCGCTTACACAGAATGGAAACACACACACACACACAGTAATAGTGGCAAACTCATCTGTGTACCTCATAATAACACTTAATTTGTCAGTAATTTGTCAGCCAGCCAAATCAGCGGCCTGCTTTGTGGTGCACATGATGTTGGTGACTATGTGACACTGGAGCTGCTGCATCTTTTCTCCTGTGGGAAACGGATCCAGTTGCTCTTTGTTTATGATTAAACAGATTTCATGACTTCCCATAGCAATAAAAGGCAGAGATCTGTCTGAAATGTAATAAAGCCGATACGCAGTCCTTTTTTAGTAACATGACAAGGAGTGAGTGTTTATAATTACTGTAAAAAGAAAAGTGATAAAGTTAGTTATTTTGTTGAATATTCCATAGCTTTAAATGTAACGGTACAGTTTAATGATGTGGAACTGGTTAAGAAATTATAAATATTACTCAGACTCTTGTTACTGGATAATTTGTGACTTCTAGAAAGCCAATCATTTCCATTTGGTCTGGACTTGTCCAAAAAAATAAATATGTTCAGGCATAAGATCTGTGTAGGTTGTATAGGTTTTTATATTCAGAAGCGAAATCACCTTTTTGAGGGACTTCTAAATTCAACATCTACAAATGTGAAAGACAAAATGCTTGTTTAGAATATTATTTATAGGCACTTGAAAGCTAATTACAATGGCCAGATCCCCCATCTATAAGAGACTGATATGGTTTGATGTAAGATTTAAGATTTTTGTAATGAAGAGAATTACCTTCTCTATATTTGAGGAACTATTAGAGAAGTGGAAATCATATATCACCCTGAAACACTAGAGATAAGGACAGGAAAAGGTGTCTCTATGTGTTTCTTTTTTCTTTAACAACACTATGTTGTATGTTCTGTTTTGAGTTTTCTGATAATATTAAAAACAGTTAAAAAGAGGAATTACTACGTAAAGGTATTTAACTAAAAAGACTTATGTATACTTAAACATAAAGAAAAAACATACAAAAAGAAAAAAATTTCAACCTGTAATATTTGACAAACATTTTAGACGAACATATCACATATAAAGCTGTAATATATAAACCCCTCATCTCTCCTTCACCACATCATACTATTACTACTGTTGCTGACTACTTTTGACAGCTTCTTTTTCTTATTCCTTAATTATTTATGGTAGACTTTTACTTACCTGCCTTGATTATATTCAGTCCTCTAGATCAGTGGTTCTCAACCGGTGGGGCTAGGATGAGGGGAATGTCATATTGTGAAGTGACCTGTTGGTGGCGGTAGAGAGGTTGAGGCCGCAGGGAGTGAAGAAGAGTGTGAGAGATCCGGGTGCGTGTGGCACGTTATTACAATAAATCAAACAGTACAATAAATTAGCAATACAGTATTTTGAGCCTGTGACACGATGTCATGTGACTGCTAGGCTAGCCTTTTATATAAGCGCCCGCACATGCGTTCAGCTTTATTCACTCTAGTCTAGTCTCTTGCCAAGTTCGCTGGACTCAAAACGAATTACCGCAATCGTGCACAAATCGAGGATGATTTGAGACTGTGTTTATCAGACACTGCGCCAAGAATCGAGCAGGCTCAGGTCTCACATTAACATCGCATACCTGCAATCTTATGTAAAATATGCAGAAGATATGCCTATTATTATTATAGTAATAATAACAATAATAAAGCATACATTTATATCAGAGGTTTAGTGCCAATTCCCAGTTATAGCAATAGCCTAGTAATGGTAATAGGCCTACTGATGATAATAATAATAATAATAGTAATAATAATAATAATAATAATAATAACAACAGCAAAACATGTAACCTCATAGTTACATATTTACCACTAGCTTTGGGGGGGCCCAGCTTGCAAAAGGTTGAGAACCGCTGATCTAGATCAATGTTGATTTCTAAGTATTTCCTTGACAGCCTTTTTTTCGTTATTATCTGTTACTTAAAGACTAAAACTTAATCTTAGTTAGTCATTCATATTCCTAACCAATCATGACAGCTTGTATGAGACTTCGAAGTGAGACAACTGTCGCAGTTTCTAAGCAGAAGTATAAAAGTTGGACACTTTGAGTCCACTGAGTGCATCATATGTTTGCAGACTAATTCTGTCAGCACTGAGAAGCATTCTCTAGTCTCTTACACTGCTGAGAGTAGATAAAACTGAGGTCAACACTGGTCATGAATTAGCAGTCTCAGGTTTCTATATTGATGTGAAAAAAGGTAATTTGCCTCTTTTAAAAAAAAAAAAAAAAACGCAAATGGCTAATTCCCACATGCTCACATCATTTCAGCTTCAGTAAATGTCTTTCACGTCCATGATGGCACAGCTATTGCAGTCATCTCTCACATTCCCTCAACGCATTTATCAAGTCCTAGAAATCAAGAGCCACTTTGTCAAAGCGTTCTGTTGGCCCTTTTTGTGAAGTGATGTCCTAAAAGCATTCAAAGTGTAAAAAACCTGCAATTTGCTGCAAGGTGAAATTGGTGTTGGCAGACTAATTCCAATCTGTTATTGGTCATTAAAGTGCAGAAATTGAATAATGGAGCGGCAGGATTTCTTTGGCGATGGGCGGGTTGCGCTACTTGTGGCGAGAGCCGAGGGGTGGCTGCGCTCGTCACCCCCACACACCCGGCCCATCAGTTTTAATCAGGCAGAGCGACGGGCAGCTCCGTCCTCCGGGAGCCTCTCTTCATTAAGCGCTCGGTCAGCCAGCGTCACTTGCACGTGTGCTCCATTAAGGATCATTACCTGGGTTCAGCCACTGTGCAGAACTGCAGAGGAGCCGAGCAGAGCTGCATTGCAGTACACGCTGGTATCTGTGTACATCATGAACACACCTATAGACCTACCTTCTCCAAAACCCTTTCTGCTGATTCATGCAAATATATTGACGTATAATTCCCAGTTCAGCTCTAAAGATTTTGTGAGATTTCCATTCCTGGTATGATAGATGAGAATCACAGCTGCCCCATGGCCTGAGAGATATCATTGCAGAAGGGTTATGGAAAGATGAGTGTGGCTTGCCGATCTATTTTAGAAAGGCTCCTCATTTCTGAACGAATCAGTGTTGAACACCGGATCTATCCGTCTGTGTTAGGATTTGGTGGCATGGCTTTGACAGTTTGCATTGGACACTGGGCTTCGGCATCCCTCATATTCCCTCCTGTTAGCAAGAGCCATCTATCTCTGTCTGCTCTCGCTTTTTTTTGCTTGCACTCACCCGCTCCCTGCCTCATGATTACTTTTCCATGCCTGGCGCCCTCCGACCTCCACCTGCTGTTGACAAGTGGCCACCTTGTCTCAGACCTGCAGGGCCACAAGGCTATAGACTCGGAAACAAATTGAAGAATCTGTTCCTGACTGCAGATTTTAAAATATAAATGACTTTTTGTGGTGAATACAGAATAGTCTGGGTCGTCAGCATCATTACGGCTTCCGTGTAATGGCTTTTCTCTTAATATTTAATTGTTTAATCTGTAGTCGAGATCTATAATTAAAGAACAAGAGAACACGTTGCTAGTTCGTAACAAAACTTTGTAGTTGTACTTGTCTCACAGGCCAGTTGTCTAGTATTTCTGGTCTAAATGTTTCATCAGTAAACATTACCATGAATCTGATACTCTCTCTGAGTGACATAGCAGACGACCACCAACAGACTCTGCTGACAAACTCATCTCAGTTACTCTTTACTGCTTTGCTTCTCACTCTTATTTTCTCCTTTTTATAGCATTTAAAGATGGGATACAGAGTTTTCTCTAGGAGGAACAGCAGGGAGAAAGTGGTTGGTTATAGCTGGGTAGTGTGTATGTGTATTACACCAGTGGCTGGAGTGGATATTAATAGGTAGTTTAAAAACTATCAAATCAAGTGACTGCAAAACAAAATTACATAATGAAAGTGAACTATTTTGCCTTACTCTGTTTGCACACAGAAGGAATGTGACCTCCGCATTTAACCCATCCATGCAGTGAAACACACACACCAGTGAACACACTTGCCCGGAGCGGGGAGCAGCCCCAAACCACGGCACCCGGGGAGCAGCTAGGGGAGTTAGGTGCCTTGCTCAAGGGCACCTCAGTCGTGTCTTGCCCTGGGTGAAGATCGAACCCACGACCGGTCACGGGACCGATTCCCTAACCACTAGACCACAGCTGCCCCAAATGCCCACTGTGACTCACTATATACTGGCAATATAGACTACCTGGTGTAAGCAGTATGGAACCAAAGGTGGCTGGCTTACCCTCACTGCACCAGGGTGTCTTCCCTGAAATCGGAAGACCATTTGACTTATTTAGCAAACAAATTTTGATAGTAAGTAATTAACAACCATCATAGACAAATGGAACTGGTCTAGACATGAATGTGTCATAGTCATAGTTAAAGCTGGTGTGATTTTTCATTCTGACTCACTGATATTGGTCATACACAAAGTTCTCGGCCTTTTGGCAAAGATCAAGTGTAGTATCTTCTCTTATCAGTTTAATTTCCGATATGTCCTCTTTAGGTTTATATAACAGCTGTGCCTTGGGGGCAGCCGTGGCTTTGGGGTTAGGACAAGGGTTCGATCCCTGCATAGGGTAAGACCCGACACAACTCCCCCAGTTGCTCCCAGGGCGCCGTGGTTTGGATCTGCCCCCCTGCTCCAGGCAAGTGTGTTCACTGCCCCCTAGTGTTCACTGGTGTCTGTTTCACTGCACTGATTGTTTAAATGCGGCGGTCACATTCCTCTGTGTGCAATCGGAGAAGAAGACGGTATTTTCAAATGTATATATGGTCTGGTGTTCTCTTACTGGCTGTTCAGTCCGGCTCGGCTGAATCTGTGGTACACCCATGTATTGCATGAATGCTTATTATAATAAAGATGTACCATTTTTTTTCAAGTTTCCAAGGAGAGACATCTTTTCCATTTTCTTACACTGGCCAAAAAAAGTCTGTGCAGTGTTATGATCTGGGGTTGCAACAATGCCGACACTCTATTGGTCTGAAACTGTGAAAGAGTGAAGTATCTGAGGTTGAAATGCACTTGAAGTTAGTCCTGATTGGCACTTGAGAAGATGAAAACCAACACACGTCTTACTTTAATGTATTTATGTTACTCTCGTTCGTCAAGTTTGTCCGCCTTACAGCCTTTGCGTCCTGATCACCAAATACAGCTTCTTCGTTTTCATCTGCCGTACCTTCATCTGCCGACGAGAGTTCTGGGATGTGCTGAACCCTCATAAAAAGTCTTTGCGGAGGGTAAAGGCATGCCCTAATGATTCCATCTTCCCTTAATACTTTTATTTCCTTCTTACACAGCACCTTGTGTCTTCCTATAATGGGATAAGAAGTGAACTGACTTTTCCCTGCGCTGGCTGTGCTGTAATTGGACTCTGATGGGGAGCCTAATTGTAAATGGGTTTTGTATCACTACTCATTTCTGCTGATGTCCAGTGAAGGCTCGTCCAGTTTTTGGTAAGAGAGAATGTCTCATGCGTCCCTGTTAAAGCTCCAGTCTCGCTCCGTTGCACGCAGCCACGGCACTGGCCGGCTTCTTGCACTTCTCCGAGTCGTGTGTAATGAAGTTGTTAATGGGATATCTGTGTGATTTAAGCAACACAGTTTTAAAATGCTTTATAACCGATATTGAAGGACGAATCCATGCACATAGACTTTTATGTAATTGATTTAATGTGGAGTCTCAGGCGGACTGTTTTAGGATAAAAGTGACTGCCATGATGTCATGTATATTTTAATATATAATATACAATAAATGTAATTCTTGTTAAAATGACATTTCTTTGTTATTCAAGTATTATTGAAAAATTACTAAGTCCAACTACTATTGATTATTTAATTAATTATTAAATGATTAAGCATTGATGTTGTTTTACATATTTTTAGTAGCTTTACTAAACAAGGTTTGTATTATATATATTTTCCCCTCAAACAACCTCCATAAATGGTGTATTATGATGAGTACATGATTTATTTTTCTTTATTTCATGCACCGGCAGGCATGGCAGTCGTGGCCTAGTGGTTAGGGTCTTGTGACCGGAAGGTCGCGGGTTCGATCCCCACCCAAGGCAAGACACGACTGAGGTGCCCTTGAGCAAGGCACCTAACTTCCCTAACTGCTCCCCGGGTGCCGTGGTTTGGGGCTGCCCCCCACTCCGGGCAAGTGTGTTCACTGCCCCCTAGTGTTCACTGGTGTGTGTGTTTCACTGCACGGATGGGTTAAATGCAGAGGTCACATTCCTTCTGTGTGTAAACACAGTAAGGCAAAAATAGTTCACTTTCATTCGTTTCTTTCAGCTTACGCTGAAAAACCTAGTACAGACTGTAAAAAAGAAGTGGTGGCTCCATAATGGTATGAGGTTTGTTTAGATGGCATTCATGAGACCCATGGTATGTCTACAAACGTCTCTGACAGGTAAAACTATGACTGTATTTAAAATGCCAAACTGCATACTTCTCGCGCACTAAATCTGCTTAAATGTAGTATGTGGCCAGACTAGAACTCTGTTGTGTACTACAGGTACCTGGATGTCATACTACTCTGGCCAGAAGTTGTAGTATACATGAGGGAGCTATCTTTGTGGTGTACTGCATCCTGACATGCACCGTGGCCTCACCGGGTCAGCCTGCTTCACTTTACATATATTATTCTATCATTATTTAATATGAAAATCATTTATTTAAATACATCTTGAACAGTCTTGGTAAACTTGTAGTTGCATTTAAGCACAAAAAGAAAGCAGTTACAGCTGTTTTGGACAGCTGTGCAGACCACCTTCTACTCCTCACACACTGATTGGTTAAAATAACAGAAGATTTTTGGACATTTTTAAATTCTGCCTCTTCTCACAGATGAATACTTTATACTACAGACGGTAGGCAGCATGCAGTATATACTACTGAAGTGTGCAGCATGGGCGTCGCCACCATTGAACATGAGTGGGACGAGACCCCCTCACATTTCATAATTGTTTATTTGGACCCCCCCACTTTTAATATAAAATATTATTAGTTCATCCAGCACTGTTTCTGCTGCTTTGCGAACAAATCCATTCCACTTCATCGATAGGAGAAAACACATACCACTGAAAGTCCACTCCAGGTTTTCAGCATGTCAGTGAAGTGAATCTTCAGTACAGAGACAGTAAAGGTGCATGCTAGAGGTCTGCACTGGGATTGGGTCCCACTGGGACCTGACGCAAATCTCGTGGGAACAGGTGGTTTGTACTTATCTGTGGGCGGGAATGGGGGGCTAAAAGAAACACTGCAGGATTACAGACTATAGCCTAAAGGTAATTCCAAATAAAATACAGAGAATGAGAACAGAATATGAGACTACCTTTATTTAATTTAAAAACTACATGAAAGTAATGAAATAGGAGCGATATTCCCGACAAGTGCGTCAAAAGCTGCAGGTCAGGAAAACTAAACAAACCCCAAGAACCTCTTTATTAATATCTTATATTAGGTTTAACGTTTTAACGCTTTGCCTTATATACTGTAAGTAACAGCAGGCTGATCTTGGTTGATGATCAGTTGTTTGCAATATTTGCTCCCAGACACAGTGGACATAAGGAAATTCTTTACAAAGAAGTGGAAAATAAGTAAATGTTTTTCCAGTGGAAATGTTAGTGCAGTTAGCGGGTTAATTAATGTTAGGAGATCATCAGCTAGCTTAATGATAGCTATCATTTAAATCTGTTAAAAATACACCAAAATGCAAGAAAAGGCATCTAATTAATTTTGTGGGGGAGGACCCCCCCAATCTCATCCATGTGTCCCCCCCCCACATTAAAAATGCTTCCGACGCCAATGGTGTGCAGTATAGTAGTATGCCACTTCAATGTTTGGCTTCTTTCAACAGGACAACACACCACCACACACTTCTAGAGACACCCAATTATGGTTAGAGGAACACTCATATGAGTTTGGGGTTTTGCCATTTTCAGCTGAGTTCCCTCAATGTTATCTAACACATCTAGGATGCCATGCAACATGCATCCTATATATCAGAATTTTTCCGTATTTCTGCATTCTTACGATCCCATGAGGGATCTTTATATGTGACCTCCTCATTTAACCCATCCTGTGGGCAGCCCCAAACCACGGCGCCCAGGGAACAGTTAGGGGAGTTAGGTGCCTTGCTCAAGGGCACCTCAGTCGTGTCTTGCCCTGGGTGGGGATCAAACCCACGACCTTCCGGTCCGGTTCCGCAACCACTAGGCCACGGCTGCCCCTAATTCGACTGGTGTACCAGTTTTTCTGGCAGTGTATCTCTTCATTGTATCACCTTTACTTTTTTTTTCAAAGTCACAATTACAATGATTTGTATTAAGTGTTTGACCTTCTGTGAATGGTTTATCATGAACCCAATTCAGTTTTGTTTGCATAGCACTTTAAATAGTGCTCATTGTCTCTAATCTGCTTTACAGAAATAGAAAATCTGGATATATATTCTGTATTTATATCAATTTTATCCCTGATTAGCAATCTGGAAAAAAATATAATTCTTGGTAATAATAATAATAATAATAATAATCTTATTGCATTTCACATTCTTCTTCTTTTCTGATTACACAGTCGGCAGTGTGTACAGGGTGGAGACCCTCAGTACAGTACAGCTGCGTGCCGGCCACCCATGTGAGAGGACTTTCTGACTGTAGTTATAGAATAATAACAAAAGCTCCTTTTCTATTTGGAGATTTTCTGTAGACTTTTACACAGAGAGAAAAGCTTTAAATAAAACACAAAGTGCTGTTCTGGGCTGTTAGAGATGTCATGCTGAGATTTTTTTTTTTCCTCAAATCCCTTGGGACCACACTGAGATAACTTCATGTGTACTTGCAATTTGTTGCATCAGATTTAGCATTTGAGATGAGCATTTATGCAATCTAATCGAAAGTTATAACCCATCGCATGTGTTTATCGGAGACGTAGGACGTGCAAAGTTTGTCGAGAATACCCTTGTGGCCATGTGCAACGTCTCAGAATGTCTATCAAACGCATACACCAGACTGAAAACGATTCCCACATCGAATACAGCAGTGCTACTCAGCCATAAAAGTGGAACAGAGTCTCCTTGCACGTTTTGTTGTCGAGAAGCTGGTAAGTCAATGGAGCATAAATCCTTACCTCAGTAAGGGAGGGGGGAGGG
>JAOVVF010000047.1:20004101-20028013 GCA_028565595.1 Duopalatinus emarginatus
AAATAACTAGTATTATTGTTAATATAATAATAATAATAATAATTATGATTATTATTATTATGATTTGTATTATTAGTATTATTATTATTATTTTTATTTTTATAATAATATAATAATATTTTATATTAACACTTATAAGTATATTATAAAAGTGATTTAGTAAAACATTGCCCCTCTGGTATGGTTATAAATGAAACTCCAGACTCAGAGTTGTTAGTTGTTGCCTTGGAGATTTCCTTCTCTTGACAACCAGGCAGTTTTGCGCATGTGCACTACAGTGCCCTGTTGCATTGTGGGATTGCACGGGTATTGGTACAGCACCGAGACCAGACGGTTAATTTTAATTGGAGATCCATAATTTTATTTCATGAACATTTCTGAACAGGGACACTAGACTTGACCATTAAACGATGAACGCATCAGTGGCCAGAAAGACTCAGGAGACTCTGGGTAAAGTCATAAAGAAACCTCCTCTGACTGAGAAACTGCTCAGTAAACCTCCTTTCAGGTACCTACATGACATATTAAGCGAGGTGAGTTTACCCCTGACTCTTATATTAGTATTAATTAATCTAGTCACTATTAACATATTCAGATTACTACTAGTTAACTAGCATTGCATGTTACTGTGTTAACTAACCTAGCTAACCTAGCTTAGTTGTGTGAACTAAACCTGATTTAGCTTAGCTAGCGTTAGCTAGTTATTCAGGTATTAAACATGTCCTGTTGCTAATGTGTGATTTGGATTAGTATGTCTTAATCTGCTCTTCATCTAGCTAACACATACAAAATCTCTTCAGGGCTGCTAACATGCTAACTAGTGCTCTAACTAGTTATGTCAGTGATAACTAGCTTAGCTTAGCACGTATATTCTTATCTTCTTCATGAAAACTAGGCTACCTAGTTTATTTTCCACGTAGTCATGACAGTCTGCTTTAAAGTCGACTTTACTGAGATGCTAGTTGGCTAGTCAGCTAGCGTCTTTTTTGTTGCTAGGCACCTCTCAGGGCACGGTTATGCAAACAAATAGTTTTCTTCCGCCCTTATTCAGGTAAACCCCGCCTTTTTGTGTTAGGATTTGACACTAGAAGCTCATTGGCTTCTCTGTGATTGACACTTGTTATTGTCCAATTGACGCACGGCTTGTGAGTTCGAGTATTGCCTACAAGCCAATCACAACGCAATAAGCAGTGTTTGTCAGAATACAGGTAGGGAAAAAAAAAACAAGTCAAAATCTGGTCTCCTGAATCTGAGGTTTCAGAACAAGACAGTAACCAAACCATGTGATCAGTCCTGGTCAGTGGACACAGAGGCTCTCCCAGGAACACTGGGTGTGAAGCAGAAACACATGGATGGGCTCATCACAGGGCATCATGAACACACAACCACACACATTTACATTTACAGCATTTGGCAGACGCTTTTATCCAGAGTGACTTACAAGGTTACTGGTATTACAAGGTAGGCCCACATAGTGTTAGGAGTCTTGCCCCAGGACCCTTATTGGTGTACCACAGACTGGCTGCCCAGACTGAGAATCAAACCCAGGTCTCTCACATGGGAGCCAATGATGTAACCACTGTAACACACACACACACATACACACACACTCACTCTTCAGTGTAGCCAGTCCACTCACCAGCATGTTTCTTTGGAGGTAGGAGGAAACAGGGGAAACCTCCAGGAAATCCACACAGACACTGGAGCTACCAGTTGTCGTAGGTACGACAACGGACAAGACACGACTAAGTGCCCTTGAGCAAGGCACCTAAACCCCATAACTTCTTCCTGGGCAGGGGTTTCCCCCTGGGCAAGTGTGCTCACTGCCCTCTAGTGTTTATTAGTGTGTTAAATGTGGAGGTCTCATTCCTGTGTGTTCAATAACATTAAGCAAGTAGTACACTTTCATTTTTAGTGTTGCCTCCAGCATGATTGTGCTACATTCAGCGTGGATTAGTATGTGTTATTATGAAGTACTGTGAAACACCCTGGAAAGGTCTATTTGGTTATCTGCATCCAGATTGGAAAATGTGTCAATTGGAAAATGATTTCACACTCCGCCAACATTCTCAAAACCCCACGCTGTTTTCGCTGGGACTGTTATTTAAACACCCTGACACATAAATATTGTTCTGGTTTTTGGATTAGTAAGGATACTGCAATGATATCAACACTGCACTCTGACTGACGGGGTATTTGTTTGGTACCTGTGACTTTAAACTATTATATGTTTTCTTCTCTGTCAGGTGATTCGCACCACAGGCTTCATGAAGGGTCTTTATGAAGAAACAGAAATGAAGTCAGACAATGTTAAGGTGAGTCTGTAAATTCATAAAGGTGTGGTACCACTCACAAATACACCAAAAGTGCAGGCTCTTGCTGCTCTCGGATGTATTGAACTGTTGATATTATACAACCCCTGGAAGCGCCATCCCCTCACTGCAATTTATATTAGTAATGTTTTGGACAATACTCCAATAATCAACTCACTGAAAAGTTAAGCTGTATAACTGGATTTCAGTGAAGTACTTGGTGACAGGTGCTTTGGCATTCTCAGCCCCAGGGAGTGTCTCAAAAGCAAGTTTGGTGGGTGTTCTGAGCTCATGACCAAACTTCAGAAGTGCAGGGATGAAGCCTATGGACTCTTGGACAAGCAACAAAAGCAGTGTCAGATGTCAGTCGAAGTCTTGCTGATGCTGATCAACTATGATAACCAGCCGGGTTGCCAGTCACTTTACCAGTCCATCACTCTGTGGATAAAGATGCCTGGTCTTGGTTTTTCTCACACCCAGCTGGTTGCAGACCTCTGCCATAACTGCTGACCAGAACTGTCCTTGATCACTGTGTAGCTCCTTTGGAACACCAGACTGTCCAAAGAACTCTTTAATGAGCCGGGCTGACGTAGACATGGCACTCTGATCAGGGATCATGTAAGCTTCCAGCCACGTAATGAAATAATCCGTAGCCACCAAGATATAGTGATTCTTTGCCACGGTAACTGGAAATAGACCCACTTCATCCACTGTGACTTGTTCCATAGGGGGAACTGACTGGAGTGGCTAGAGCATTGGAGCATTTGATTGCAGGTATCTTCTAGCTCTACAATGATCACAACAATGCACAAATAACTCTACATCCATACGGCAGCTCAGACAGTAGAATCCCTGACGTAACAACCACAGAGTCTTTGCTACACGAAAGTGTCTCAGAATGCATGCTAAACCTTGAGGCAGATATAAGGTTCAGCTTCCGTCAGCCAAGAAGAGGAATCCAATGGCACAGACTCACCAAAATTTGACAAACATAACTGAAATCTGATCATGAATCATACAACATAATTCAGCGAGTCAGACAGAAGATCCAGGGAGTGAGCTGAATGCCAGGAATCAGACGAACAAAGAACCCTGTGACCATGTAAAACAGACTCTAACCTCTCTGTTGCTCTGTGAAGGAAACTGGAAAAACTGGAGTATTAAAAAGAGATGAAGTAGTGACGTGGGGTTCACACCCAAACGCTTTGGAAAATGGAATGACGTGCAAAAGGAACTAAATCCTTTAATGCTGCAGCATGCATAATGTATGAACTCTCTCCTCCACACACACATGACTAAAGGGCTTCAGCCAGAGAGAACAGCGTGGGGGCTTCAGTGATGCTTGGCCGATTTTGTTTGATGACTTTTAGATACTCTTCTATGAATAATTGTCCAATAGATTATTATCGAACTCTGAACTCTGTTCCTTGTAGTAGGCAATAATGGCTCATGATTAATAGTGTCTGCTGTCTGTGATGCGTGTCTAAGCTCATTACAAGTCGGCTGAGTTATAATCGACTCCTAATGGGAACATGGACAATTGCACTGTATCATAATAAACGGCCCATTTACAGTACACTGTAGGAATGGAGTTCAGACCATACATAATTATACGTATTAACATGGATAGATGGTTTTAAGATTCATGCATACATTTCATATAGCTGTTCATTTTAATAATACACGTCACTGTTACAAAGAGATAGATAATCTTAAAGTTTTGTTTTGTTTTGTTTTTGTCACATAGGATAAAGACTCAAAGATAGCATACCTCCAGAAGGCCATAGACGTTGTGATGCTGGTAAGCGGTGAACCCGTGGCTGCTAAGCCTGCACGGATAGTGGCCGGCCACGAGCCAGAGAAAACCAATGAGCTGCTCCAGATCATTGCCAAGTGCTGCATCAACAAGGTCAGTAATGGCATGTGATTGCATGGATCACTTAGTTATAGTAAAATGCGTTTCAGTATCTTTACAGGCTAAAAGGAGTCCTGTTTATATTTCGCTGAACTGTGATTGGGGACTGTAGATTATAGGAAGGCAGCTGGATCAAGGTCAGATATCTCATTGGTGAAATGTAGTGTTGCTTGCTTTCGTATTTAAAAAAGGTTGAATGTACAGTGTACAGTATCTGGCCAAAAGTATGTGGAAACCTGACCATCACATCTATATGTGATTCTATCCCTATCCAGTTATATAGCGTGTGTTTGTATTCTGTAGCATTGCAATGTCTCTTCACTGGACTTAGCACTTCATTGAGGCATGGTTTGCCAAAGTTGGTGTGTTCGAACACTAGTGGCCTGCACAGAGCCCCAGTGTCTACCCCACTGTATACCTTGTAGAACCCTAGGCCTTGAGACTAAATGGGCACAAATCGCCATAGCCACTCTCAAATCTAGTGCAAAGCCTTCCCAGAGTGGGGGTTATTACTACAGAAGAAGAGAGACTGTGTCTGGAAAGAAAAACCCTCATCAGGTTGTGATTGTTGAGTATCAGTGTGTTTGGATATATAGTGTATGCCTCAGAGGTGGCGATGTTTACAGTTTATATGACGCATTTAGGCAGTTATTGTGTACTTTTCTGTTGTTTTTTTTAAGCTAAAGCAAGACATACAATTTCAGAAAAAAAAAAAACATTTACAGAAGCAGTATTATTTACTGACTTTATCTAGGTGAACTTTTATTAAGCCTCCATCTTGTGAGCCAGTAGAAAATAAATGGGCCGAACGGTAAGGTTTTTCATGGATAAAAAAAAATAAGGAGCTGTTCAGTGTTTAAATATTATTACCTCAGACATTTTTCTCACTCCTATTTTACTGTTGCTTCTGAATAAATAAACAGATTACTTAGGGATCAGTAAACCTACCTATACACCCACCTACAGTGCAACAAAAAACGTCCATCATCATGACTTGGCACTCTTTTCTCACTCTTCCTTGCAAAAGTGCTCCAAATCTGTCAGATTGCAATGGCATCTCCTGTGCACAGCCTTGTTCAGGTCACCCTACAAATTTACAATTGGATTCAGGTCAGGCCTCTGGCCGGGCCACTCCAAAACATCTTCTGTTGAAACCATTCTGTTTTGTGTCATGCTGAAAGTTAAAATTCCTCTTGATGTTCAGATCATTCTTTCTAATCTTTCATCTTGACTGATATTAGAAACATATCATAATGCCCCAGTTGCAACTGAAGAATAAAAGCCCCAAAGCATAACGCTGCCATCACCATGCTTTACTATGGTGGTCTTTTGTTAATGCACAGTGTTGATGATGGTGTAATATTGAAACGGGAAGACGTTTGTTGTAATGGTGGCATCCTATTACAGTACCACACTCGAATTCACTGAGCTCTTTAGAGCAACCCATAATTTCACAAATGTTTGTAAAGGCAGACTGCATGGCTAGGGGCTTGATTTTATACGTGTGGCAATGGGACACAACGGAATCAGTAAGATTAAGAAGTGCGTCCAAATACCTTTGTCCATGTAGTGTATGTCAAATAGATTATGTTCTTTTAAACTCCAGTATGATATGAAATTATTAACTTTTCTCTTACACTGTCTGTGATGTAGCTGTCCAGTGATGAGGCTGTAAGGCATGTCCTGGCTGGAGACAAAGTGGACTTAAAGGGGAAAGCCAGCACCTCCAGGTCCCAGGGCAAGGAGAACAGAGAAGTAAGACACTGATGTTTGCAGACAGGGCACAGCGATCACTATATCTTCAGGCTTGTGTAACCTCTAAGATATAGGATAATAGGGCATTTGTCTTATATAACTGGAACAGTAATAAATCTACTGTTGTGTTTGCTGAGCCTTGTGAGGGCTAATTTGCATAATTTCCCACCTCAGCACAGTTGATGTGAGAGAACAACATGGTTTGCTCTGTCAGAGACTTAAATCTCATAAACACTGTAACTGCTATTTTCCCATGTTGAGAAGTGTCAAGTAATTTCTGTGGTGTTTACTGGTTGTGGGTAAATAATTTAATTAAAACATGTTTTATATGAACATACAGTATTTCATCTATACACTGATGTAGAGTGAGGTTTGTAAATGGCTTTGGCCTTGTATTGTGCAGGAAAAGATAAAAGAGAGCAGTGTAAACACGGAGCAGAAGGATCGAGACCAACCCAAGGACCAAGAGAGCAGAAGGAGGAGCGAGAAAGAACGACACAGAGATGGCGAAAAGACTGAGAATGCCCGGGACAGAGACAGGACAAAGGACAGAGACCGGGATAAAGACAAAAGCCGTGACAGGGATAAAGAAAAAGTCAGAGATCGGGAGAAAGATAGCGAGAAAGACCGTCATAGAGAAAAAGAGAAGGCGCATGATAGAGACCGGGGCCAAGAGAAAGAGAAGACCCGGGACAGAGACAGAGACAGGACCAAGGACAAAGAACGAGAGAAAAACAGAGAGCGAGACACACACAAAGACAGAGAACGGGCGCGGGACAAAGAACGAGACCGTGAGCGGGACAAGCGAAGAGACAAAGAACGAGAACGAGAGAAAGAAAGAGAGACGGAAGAAAAGAAAAAGGACATAGCACAGAAAAAGGTAATTCTCTGAACTTCTTTATGCACAATACTGTGTTAATGTACTTCACCACCAGTTGACTGTTTTTCAGCACCCTGTAGTAATATTTTGGTTAAACTTCAAGAAGCGGGTGTAAGTTGAATACTATAAAAAAATTAGTAAGAGACGAAGTGAGAAATGTAGAATTAGATAAGATCAGACGAACCACACCGGAGGATCTGATACAGAAGCCAAGCTGGTTCAAGAGTTTTTCATACGTATGTTGGCTCTGCTATAATTTTTGTTTAAAACTGTCATCAACACCATCCTGCTCGTCATCATGTACATCACTAACTAACTAAGCCGAGTCTATGCCAAGATAGCTGTTACACCTTATATTCGAGATGTTAGAATTGTTTTTTCTATTAAACACCTTTGTAACAATTTCAATGACATTGTGCTGTGATGTCAATAAATAAATAGCTTTACCTGATAATAAAAGAAATCCAGTACCAATCAACAAATTATCACCAGAATCAGTAATGATATAATAGAAACATAGTTAGCATGCCTCTGGAAAGCGTGTACATAAATAATTAAATACAAAGATTTAACTGATGGAGATCTTAAAGTGCCAGGAATATATAAGGTGCAGCAAAATTAAAAAAGATCCTTGTGTTTAAATACATTTTCCACATTTTACAGTCTTATGTATAGACGATTTTTTTTGATACACCAGTTAATATTAATCATGCAGATATGTCTAAAAGGTTAGTTTCATCATGCTGTGTTTTCACAGAGCCGAGCTGCAGAGGAAGTGATCAGGCAAAAACCTCACCCAGAGGAGCTGAACAGAAATCACAAAGCTGAACCAGTGGAGGTGAATCTTTTGCCTTTTTTTTTTTTTATTTGTACACTGATGTTTACTGATATGCCAGTGTTGCCATACAGAGGTCCTCTGTCAAAGGTTATATATTGTATTCTTTTTTCATTTTGTTGGATGTAGGGGTTGACGGTATAACATATCATAACACATGATCATGATCTATAGCTGATCTAAAACTGGCTGAATACAAAACTGTAAAGGTGAAGCATTAATAATGCTTTAATCAAAGAGTAAAGATACTTTAATGGATATGAAATGTAACTAATATAGATAAAGAGTAAATAAATAAAAAATAGTAACTAAAGAATTAATAAATATAATATTTATATATAAATATAAACTTTATATTGTTTATTGTTTATTTTTTATTTATTTATTTTTCTCCAATTGTTAAAAAATTAAGCCCCTGTTCTACAAAATATTTTATTAATACCCTTCTTTATTTGTTCATTTGTTATAGCTGCAGTTCATTATAGAGAATTATTTTATGGTCACGTTTTCATGTCAGGTGACTCACTGACTGATGACAGTTTTGTCTCTCTGTTCCTCAAGGCTGAAAGAGACGACCTAGATGAGGTACATTTAGCTTTTGTTTTTATCATATTTAGTTTGCAGCTTGCCTTTTAATATGTTCTGCACTTCTGAAATAGTGTCAGTAGAAATAGTTGGCAGTATTGAAGAAAGCTTTGTAGTTGCTGCATGGTGACTAGTGAATTTTCTTCTCCGTCAAACATAAATCAGGAAGGTAAATCTATGAGTGGCACAACAGAAAACTTTTACCCGAAGAAGTAAAAAGTGGGCGTGCTTCTGAGCGGGATGAATATTAAACTGTCTCTCCTGTATGAGCATTCGTGTGGTCGTGTATGCAGAAGAGGGTAGATAACGCTTTTCAGTTCAAAACCGTTACTTCACATGTCCAAGAGTAAGTAGCCTTTACCCTCCATGGTTGATGGTCATATGTTGGCAGGATGGAAGGAATTTCCAATTAAAAATCTGTGTGATTCATGTGTAGTTGTATTGATGTAGGCTGTTAATAAGTTGAGTTAATTAGCAGTTAAGCATATTTGTGTGTGTCCTGCTTTTCTCCCAGGTGCCCGAGGCTAAAGATGATGAGGTATTTCACCAGTCTTCTGTAGCAATAGACAGCATGTAGACTAGTGACTGGTTCCTAGCGCTCTCGTGTTGTGATTTCTGTTCTGTAGCAGATTGCTTTACATGCCTGCAGTTGTTTTTTTATCCAGACTGTCAAAGTGATGCAGCTATGTAGAGACCGCAGTCATTGGTGCGGAATACTGTGATTATTTGTTAATACATTGTCTCAAATGAATAGCTAATAATTAATCTATTAAATCTACTACATGCCTGAAGTGCACAGTCACATAGCCTGAATTCTGACCCCAAGCCAGTCAAAAGAAGAAGTAACTGTTATTTGTCACATATACATTTGGTCTTTTGTTTGTTTGTTGGGGCACAGGGTCAGCTATGATAAAGCCTCCCTGGAGCAGAGAGGGTCAAAGGCTTTGCTCAAGGGCCCAACAGTGGCATCTTGGTAACCCTTAAATGTCGAGCCACTACTGCCCTATTTTAATTTAAAAAAAATAAATAACAAAGTAAATCAAGGTGATATGAATGTTGTAGAGTTTGCAGTGGTGCAGATTTTAATACTGAGGATTTTGTCTCAAAGTCATAATCAACTGCCTGGGTGAAACAAATTAAATATCCACTTGATCATCTGATCTAGAGCAGCCTATCATAGCACAGGCGGTTGGTCAAATATGTGTTTATTCACAGGTTGCTTACAGACAGTATAGCAGATGTGTTATTCTGTTAAGGTGTGACTTTAACACCTTGAGTTAGAATAGAATAATAGACTTTAGGAGTTTCTTTAAATAGGTGTGGTGTCCTGTGCAATCGAGGGCGGTCTGGTCACGCTAAGTCTGCCTTATTTTATATATTTATTTTATTGTAGCTGTTAGAAGCAGTGCTGTGTGTGAGAACTGTATCAGTGTTTTGTGTTTGAGCTACAATCTCATTAAACCTCTCTGCTTTCGCATAGCCATCAGAGGCTTCTCCGCACCAGGTAATTATCACAGTTTGGTTTGGATATTAAATTACTCCCGCAAGGATTTTTTTTTTTAGAAATGTACTGAAACTGCTTGTTAGGGGGTTTTTACTTTTGGACTGAATACTTGCATTGCTTCTTTTGGATTGATTTTCTGCTCAGTTTGATGAGGCTGGCATTTAAACCAGGACGCATTTTATATATCACTTTTGTTTTGTGTGGAGTTTTTCCAGTATGGGACAAGGATTTATAATTCCTGTGGTTTTTTTTGTTATGTTTAATGGAAGAAATGATTGTTTTGGTTTTTTGTTTGTTTTTATTTTTGTCTCTATACTGGGCATTTTAAAGGAATCGGGGTGTTTAATTTACAAATTCCTGGTCCTGGGTTCTGAAAAAACAGCTTATGAAAAAATGATATTACCCTAGAGTCATTAATGATCTCCCTTTCACTTGAGAGGTTGATTTCTACGTACTCATTACTTGCATCTTTACCCTGTTGCTTCCGAACACAGTCCATTTATGTGTTTTCCACAGAAACTAGTATTCAACTCCCAGCTTACCTTGCCTTTGACATGTTCACTTCCACCAGAATTCTGCACACACATGGACTTGATGACATTAACCACCACACACACAGCCTGTACATTAGCTGATAATGTACCTAATACCAAGCCTTTTACTCCGTTATTGCTATTATGGTCATTTTTTTTTTCTTTCATGTTGTTTAAAATTCTTTTCTGTATGTCCTATGATATTCTATTTGCCAGTTTCCTGAATCTTGCCTGACCAGTCTTTTCAAACATAACTCATTTTGGATTTGTTTGCATTTGGATTCGTTTGTCCACCTGCTATTGTCTCATCCGTCTTTTCTCTCGTTTTACTCTTTGTCATGCGCTAAGCTCTCTAGACACCACCCTTCATCGTCATGCAGTTTAGTTTTGTTTTTTTGTTTTTTTCACAGATAACACAAATAAATTTTCTTACCTAGCCTATTCCACTTTCCCGCCTCTCTCCTGATTTGATTCGAAAACAATTTATGTACAAATTATCCAGGATAACATTTTTACAGGTCAGTTTTGCCCTGTGTTTTCACTAGCAAGTCAGTCAGAACTAGCTGTGGTGCATTTAGATGCACTAATGTCCTATCTCATCCCACATGCAGCTCTGAGTACATGTAAATAATATAATGTAAAAGGTGTGAATATAGGTTCATAGATCATGTAAAACAACTATGTTCTTCAATAATATATTCTGTGACTGAAGTTTAATTTCTTTGTGTTTAGCCGGATAGTCCTGCCAGAATACCCAGACCCTCTTCTGCCAAGGGACAGAGACGTCGGCCTAAATCAGGAGCTCCAGGTAACCTACTAATGTAACACAATATCAGACACTTATCAGATCATCAGCCGGGCTGAAAAAAATGTTAACATTATATTTAAGTGAATGTTACTTAAAACAGACAGAATGGACTGGTGTTAAATTCTCTGATTAGGCGAAGGATGTTTATCAGTAAATGAAAAAAATTGATTTGGAGCTTTGATACAAAGCAGATACAAAATAATAGCTGTAATTTTTGCCAAAAAACAACCAGAACAACATTCCTTAATTTCACTCTTTTAATAGAACAAAATAGAAGTAATTAGGGTTAAGAAGTAATTATGGGGCAGCCGTGGCCTAGTGGTTAGGGAACCGGTCTCGTGACCGGAAGGTCACAAATTCGATCCCCACCCAGGGCAAGACACGACTGAGGTGCCCCTGAGCAAGGCACCTAACTCCCCTAACTGCCCCCTGCTCCGGGCAAGTGTGTTCACTGGTGTGTGTGTTTCACTGCACGGATGGGTTAAATGTGGAGGTCACATTCCTTCTGTGTGCAAACACAGTAAGGCAAAATAGTTCACTTTCTTTCATTCATTCATTCATTATTCAGTAATTAAAACAGTAATATTTATTCCAACAGCTCTAGAAACCATTTACATTGAAGATAAAATAGTAATAAAAGCAAACACGTTAAAAGTTGTTGATTATGTTGATCATCTGTAGACATTTATGGTTTAATAATGTTGCACTTTTTTGAAATCTTTCTCCCTCTCACTTTCTTTCACAGATGAATCAGATAGTGATGGAGGTGAGTAGCCGCTGATAGATTTATGTACCTGCATGCCTTCTCATTCACCATGAGGAATTTGAGACTTCATTCTTTTTGTCGTTTCTATATTTAACCGTTTTTATTTGTTTTACCAGGTGACACTACAGTGGATAAACCAGTTCATCTTGAAAATGGAGATGCATCAGATGCTTTGGCACAGCACACGGCCCATAGGTCAGCTAAGCTGATGATTATGTAACAGTTATTTTAAGCAATGCTTGTTTTTTTGCCCTCTTTATGACACTGTTGTATGTGATTTACATGTTAGTGAGGATTTAAGAGCCAGTTCAGTTGTGTGAGCTGTTGTGTGTCTGAAATGTGTCTATGCATTTAGCATTTCTATGTTATTGATCGCCTTATTAGGTTGCCTGGTGCTGCGAATCTTCTGTTTTCACTACACAGTTTAGCAGGCTGCATTATAAATCAGTTCACATTGGTACAAAATTGGGACAAAAAGCTGTATTATTAATTTAGCCTTATGCAGAAATTTAATTATAGCAGCGTGCTTTTTTTTTGAAGCAGTCAAAGGAGGATAGCACGGCCCAGCAGCGCGAGACCGGCCCCTCCCAGAGTAAGGAGACAGGAAAGCTACACTGACACCGGCCCAGTGGAGAGGTGAGTATTTAGAAGAACATGTGTCTTTTGAATTGGACCGTTTTCAGAGGACTGATCTTGTTCCAGATAAACCACAATTTCATTCCAAACTAAAAAGATTTTCTTAATTTAGCTTCGTTCAGCTTTGGCAGCCGTGGCCTAGTGGTTAGGGAACCGGTCTCGTGACCGGAAGGTCGCGGGTTTGATCCCCACCCTGGGCAAGACACGAATAAGTTGCCCTTGAGCAAGGCACCTAACTCCCCTAACTGCTCTCTGGGCACCGTGGTTTGGGGCTGCCCCCCGCTCCGGGCAAGTGTGTTCACTGCCCCTAGTGTTCACTGATGTGTGTGTTTCACTGCACGGATGGGTTAAATGTGGAGGTCACATTCCTTCTGTGTGCAAACACAGTAAGGCAAAATAGTTTACTTTCACTTTCATTTCAACTACTGGTTATTAATTTTCGATAAACTGGCTGTTATCCTAAAACAGGAGCAGCTAAATTACTACTAGGTTTTTTCCTATGTGATCCCAAATACTTCTGTGGCCTCTCTAGATTGGGCAGTGCCAAGCCTACCTCTGCAGTCATCGTAGATGGCAAAAAGCTCTCAGATGATGAGGATGATGAAGATGGCCAGTTCGTAATGGAGGAGGCAGGTCCACTTCCCACTGACATGCCTGAGCTGGAGATGGTGAGTATTTCAAGATGTGTTATGAATGTGGATTCCAAGTTGCAAATACTGAATAAATAACCTGTGGTCTGTGGTTAATGATGTTTGTATTGATTATTCTGTCCTGCAGGACCCATCATTTGAATTACAGAGTGATGAGAAACATGGTGAGTGTAAAGACCCATGTGTAGGCCATAGGCTGGCTGCTCATCTCTTAGTCTGTATAAATGTCTCATATGTTCATCTCTGGTTCATGTTACTGATTCCTTTTTTATTAAAGGTGGCCTTGTGAAGAAAATCCTGGAAACTAAAAAGGATTATGAATCATCACCGTCGGCTCTAAAGGCAAAAGACCAGGTAGAACATTTTTAATCCTGCAAATCAAACAGTTGTTGTCATTATCTCCACTAGAGGACAGTGTTGTCAGGCTCTCAATACAGAAATGAAAGTGCATTTTATGATTTATTCATCCAGTGAATGAGTGTTTGTTTCAGTAAATACAGTATCACAGGGATGTTTTTTTTTTTTTTTAGCTAAAAACCGTATCCAGCAGATCACTAATTTACTAAAGGAAGCACATTTCTAAATGGACTAGACTTTGTGCTGGAGTAGAGCACTTTTACTCTAACTGTAGGGACTAGCATGAAACCTCATCACATTTATTCACATATTTCATTATTTTTGTATGTTCCAGTCTTAAAAGAAGTGATATAAGGTGTGGTTATTTGTTTTACAACCCTGTTTTCAAAAAGTTGGGATGCTGTGCAAAATATAAATAAAACTAGAATGTAGTAATGTGCAAATTATTTGAACCCTTTGTTTAATTAAAAATAGTTAAAAACTTTCAACATATCAGCTGTTGAAAGTGAGAAATTGTATTGTTTTATAAAAGTTAATGCCAGCAACATGTTAAAAAAACAGGGACGGGGTGTGTTTACCACTGTGTTGCATCATCTCCTCTTTTAACAACACTCTGGAAGTATTTGGGAACTGAGGACTGGTCTGCTGAAGTTTTGAAAGGAAAATGTTTTTACATTCTTCTTTGTTTTATTTTCCTTTGGATTTTGACTTATTTAGATAGTTTAGAGTTATCTTTACCCCTTTTAATCTCTATATTTTGCTGTTATAGTTACAGCTCCTGTTCTTACTGCTTATCTATAAAGACAACTCTGAGCCAGTAAAAGTATATTGTGTTATTACTATATTGTCTTATACAGTACTGTTAATAAGTACTGCTTGTTTTAATACTGATGTATGAATATCTCATGCTGATTAGCAGAATGCCTTATTCTATGTATTTTTAGTTTGCCACACTCAGAAGCTTTAATCACAGGAAAAAAAAAACCTACATAAGCTATTTCTTCTGAATATAAGGTATTTCATTCTCTGAACACTCTGTTGCTGGTGTGTTTCAGGATCGGACGCCAGTGTCTGAGGCAGCTCGTAAGAAAGAGCGAGAGTTAGTGGTCAGAGAGATCGAGCGTCTGCGAACATCCATCCAGAGCGTGTGTCGCAGCGCTTTGCCGTTAGGCAAGATCATGGATTACATCCACGAGGACATGGACTCCATGCAGAACGAGTTGCAGAGCTGGAGACGTGAAAACAAAGAACACGCCGAGGCCCTACTGCAGGAAGAGAGGTAGTGTTTCTCTCACTTTATGAAATAGAAACAAAAATGAAACAAAACTACAGGGTGCATAGATAAATACGTAGTAATATCATTATCCATACAATATATCATCCTTTCACTGATTCTTTTCCTATAACACTGTTTTATTCTTTACATATCCTATGTTTATAGCTGATTAAACCTTATATCACAATCAGATTTATTTGCCAAGTATGTTGAGATACTGGTTTTCGGTTACTGGTGTCTCATGTAATATACAGGAATATACATATAATTTTTGTGTGGCACAGACCCCGTAAGTCCAGGTGTTTTTTTGGCACCGGTTGGGTCCAGTGGTTCACCTAAGACGTTTCACTGCTTGGTGTTCTTTTTGTAGCCCTGCATGGAATTCATATACCTTAACAATGAAATTCCAGCAGAAAAGTGCAACATGCTTTTGGGCCCAAGTTGTCCAGAACTGGTGTAAATGAGCATTTTGGAGAGTTTTGGATGTGGTGGAAATGTCCATTCGCACTCACTGATCCTGCCACTGAGCTGTGCATGGCTATCCAGATGGCATGGCTTAACATCCCTCCAGACATCTTGACTTCACTTGTAGAATCAATGCTATCTCAAGTTTTAGGATTTTGTCAGGTTTGAGGATGTCCTACATGATACTAGTTCCTGTCCCATGACTTTTGGCATGTCGGTGTATAGTATACAGGATGTTGGCAGTACAGGTTATTTAAGAATAATAGTATACAGGTTATTTACAAAAACAAACAACATGCACAAGGTGCAAATGATATGGGAATGAAAATGTATTTGTATAATATAGTATTGTAGATGTGTAGATTGTCTTCACAGCTTCTTGATCTGTTATGCTACCATGAAATGGAATGAATGAATGAAAGTGAACTATTTTGCCTTACTGTGTTTGCACACAGAAGGAATATGACCTCCGCATTTAACCCATCTGTGCAGCGAAACACACACACACCGGTGAACACTAGGGGGCAGTGAACACACTTGCCCAGAGCAGGGGGCAGCCCCAAACCACGGTGCTCGGGGAGCAGTTAGGGGAGTTAGGTGCCTTGCTCAAGGGCACCTCAGTCGTGTCTTGCCCTAAGTGGAGATCGAACCCGCGACCTTCCGGTCCATGACTGGTTCCCTAACCACTAGGCCACGGCTGCCCTACCATGACAGATCAGTCATCATGTTTTACTCTTTGTAAATCACCTGGGCTATACTACAGGTGTAACTTAGACCTTGTGTTGTGTGTCCATGTCAGGATCACAGACAGCGCTGTGAAGCCCCTGAAGGCGGAACTGTCTGAACTGGAGACGCTCATCATGGAACAGCAGGACAAGATCTGTGCCATCAAGTCCAACATCCTCCAGAACGAGGAAAAAATTCGAAAGATGGTGTCCAGCATCAACATTACACAAACGTGAACGAAGCAATAAAATAAAAGTGTTTTGCACACTGTAAACACAGCAAGAGCGGGCTTAACCAGTGGGTGTGAGTGTGTGTTTGGCAGTTTGTAAGGAGTGGAAAAATAAAGGAAAGCGGTACGAGTTGGATCGGCCTGTTCACATCTCTGTGACACTTAAAGGTGCCTTCTGTTACTATGTGAATCAGTTTTGGGGGGGAAAAAACAAACTAACAAAAAAGACAAACCACTCCTGCACTGTGTTAATCCCTTCACTTAGATTTGCACACATGGTTTGATTGAGAAATAGATGTTACAGTGATGTTGATCTGGTATGTATTTTATAACTGGGATGTCCAGATTTTCTGATTTGTCTCTACAAAAAATAATACTAATAATGATAATAATAATAATGATTCATTTACATTAACTGCTTGTTTTTGGAGGTATATAAATGTCTTTTCAAGATTCATGTTTATTTATAGTACTCAGAGAGACCTTCCTGGCAATATCTAAGACATTATTACTGCTTTTCAGGTGTACTGTATCTTACTCTCATTCCAAAGCTTGTCTTAAGCAATAGCCGGCTATTTTCTGGACAGATTTTAAGTCTTGTTTTAGTCCAAACCACATTCCTCCTGTTTTTTTTTTATTTTTTATTATAATTATTAAATTTGATATTTTTATTTTATTTTATTTTATCCCATCCTTATCCCCTGACCCTCCAACTCTGTCTGGAAAACCAGCACATAATGTTAGCAGTTGACGTTATGCATGCCAAAAGCACTAGTCAAGCACTGCTGCACTTTGATCAGGAAGACTGTGATAGAATATTTCTGTGAAACCAGAAAGCTGTTGAGCTACAGTACGAAGACCTTAAAATATTTTTTTGTTTTGTTTTTTTTTGAAGATGTCTATATTCTAATCTCCATTTTACATATTCTGGCTGTAGGTTGATTAGAAAAGGACAAATGGAGCAAAATTTATTCAGTCCCACGTAAAAAAAAAACGCTTCCAACCTAGGTCTTTAACCATTGCATAATAATAAATATGTCATTTCAGTATTATTAGCTATATCATAAATATGCATTATACCACTGTTGCTGAAAGAAAAAAAAACAGCCGTTTAAAGATCGAGTCTGAAGCATTTCCTATAAAAATATACACTGTAAACTGTTTTTAACCACACTCATTGTCTTTGCTGTATAATATGTATATTTTTGTTTGTATCATAGTTCACAAATGACTATACATTTTTGTAGTGGAGTGAAATAAATGTAAGATTTAAGTAAAACACTCGCACATGCCCTGTTTTATGGGAGTCGATGTGAAAGTAGAGTTGAGAAAGTTTTGTTGATGTAAGCTAAACATTAGTGGAGAATTTTAATGATTTATTTTGGACGGCGTTGTTGTGGAAGTGATTAATGTGTGGAGATTGTGTTTTCGACGAGTTCATGTGAAGTCTTGGTGGCGTCTGGCATGGCACAGTCACATGCTCTGTTACACCCTGCCTTTGAAGGCTGATCCAATCTCACATAGCAGAAACAGTTTAATAATCTAAATGCCTATATTATAGGCCTGATTTTTATTTCTTTGGCACACATTAAGACAGCTGCACAGGACTAACACACACACACACACACACACGTCCACCTTTCTCTCTCTGCTTCTCTGTGGAGCATGTGGGGGACCCTTAGACTGGTATTGAGAATTAAGAGCTGACCATTTCGGACTTGAAGGCTCTTCAAATCCCAGGCACCTGGCCGTGAGTGAATGTTAGGATTAGGAATGAATGATTGGCCTGTATGTTTCTTTCTCCTCTCCTGCGGTGTGTCTATAACAGGGACAGCCATCTCCAGCTAACACAATGGACAGAAACTTTCTTCAGAAACTACATCCAACAGAAAAAAGCAAATTTCAGTTTAAAATGATTAGGTAAAGAAAGAATAAAACATAACTGAGAGTTCAGTTAAAATAACCAGTCAGGGCTGTTACCACAAAGATCACTTTCTATGATTTAACAAAATTTTTGTGACGCAGCCTCAAGAAATTATTTTTTATAACAGCATGTTTCAAAGGATTGTTATACTACAGCCATATGTCAAATATTAAATGTTTAGCTTAATTAATATCACATAAATTTCTTTTTAAAATAATAAGATGAAAAAAAAAACACAGTACGTCATATTACCAAGCATATAGAAAATGTCTTCTGTCCTAAAGATCCTTCTGTCTCACCTGCGGCAGAAGATAAAGAGACTGTCAATGCTGCTGTCCTGCCGTGCACCAGCCATGTCTCCATCCTCCAGAGAGCATGGTGCCCAGAGAGACTCAGTTTTCCCAAATTTCAGTCCCCTAAACTTTAGTTGTTCTTTTATTTTACGTTCCTGAATATGTTCATTGTTTTCACCTGTTCTGACTCCTTATTTAAGACCAATTTTTCAACTGTTTCAAATATTGTCAGTACCAAGCTTTTTCTAGTGTGATAATCTAGTTTGACTTTCTGTGCTGTGATTTTTGACCCCTGTATATTACAGCACAGTAATCAAATGACTTATAATGTAATGTTAATTTAAATAAATCAAGAATGAAAGCTATTTTTCACCATAGGTTTTGGCATGTTATCGGGGCCCTGTGTCATGCACCAGGAGCTCTTTTTATTTTTTCGTCCCTGCTCTTCGAACAGTCCGAGTCTGCCACTGGTTACAGGGATCCAACTTGCGACGAATCGGCCACAAGGCTGGTTCCTTAACCACAAGTCCACAGCTGCCCACAACTCTGATTCCTGTTCATGCCTGTTTGTTCATGTTTTGGACATTGTCTTTTTTTGGAACTGGTCAGTAAAGAACCTGCACTAGTGTCCTTTAATCTACCACATAGAGTATTGCCATCTCCATGGACACAGCAGGTACTTCCCTGATTTAGGAAGCGGTTAACATGCAGGGGTGGCTGGTTGGGGAGAAGCTTTGCTGACTTCTTAACAGTTCATTGTGTCTTTAGCACCATTGCCAGCCCATGTACAGCTTTACTAAAAAAAAGAAAGGGGGGGGGGTAGTATAGAGCACTGCAACAGGTCAATTCTTGGGGAACCCACACACAGTTGGCACCTGTGCTCCAGTATCCAGATCCAGCTAAGCTCTTTATCCTCGAGGTGGACACGTCACAAGCTAGAGTGGGAGCGATCCTGTCCCAGTCTTGGTGAGAAGAATAAATTTCATCCCATTGCATTTTTCTTGCGTGAGCTGAAAGACATTATGATGTGGGAGACAGGGATTTGCTCACCACTAGGCTTCAGAGTAGTGGAGACAATGGCTTGAGGAAGCTAAATACCCTCTCATAATATTGACAGATCACCAGAATCTCTAATCTCCAGCACACTGGGCCATGTACTTTTCAAGATTTAATTTCACCATTGTGTATTGTATACGAACCTGTACCTCCAGAAACCACACCCACACCAGAGGCGGAGACTACCCCAGCCCCTATGTCAGATTCTGATTCTGATACTGATTGATCTGATGATACTGATGATCAGGATCATTTATGGCAGAGCAGTTTCTGAACACAAGCACTCCATCATTTACACTGACCTGTGCCTCAAGCTCCAGAAGGTGAGTGCTGCCTCCATGTAAAGTCTAACGTAACTCATAAACTGATCAATTTCTCAACAAACCAGTAGCTTTAATAACATGTGGCGTTTGATGTCAGCTTGTGGCCTATGTAGTGAATCGTTTGTGTGATCTGAGAAAATCCACAGCATTGAATAAATGTTGCAGCAGAGAGAGAGAGAGAGAGAGAGAGAAAACAGTCACTTACATTCTCACACTTGCCCATTTTTCCTGCTTCAAACTCATCAAATACAAAATGTTCATTTGCTGCTTAATTTATTCCGCCCACTGCCAGGTGCTACTGTAATGAGATAATCAATTTTATTTATTACACCTGTCAGTAGTTGTAATATAATAGCTGATTACTGTAAACACACAACCTCTAAAGGTGCACTCTAAACTGGCACCGTGACATTCAGAACATATACTTCTGTTTGTCTCCTGCTTGATATCTAGGCCAGCCCTCACCCCTCAACACACACATTCTCTCTCTCACACACACACATACACACACATCAGTGAGCCTTAGGTGCCCACAACTCAGTTGCCAGTTCACCGGTTGTCCTTCTTTGGACCACTGCATGCTGGGAACACCGCACAAGATCCACCGTTTTGGAGATGCTCTGACCCAGTCGTCTAGGGATCACCATTTGGAAAACATTTTGTGTCTTTGTGCAAGTCCTTATGCATGCATCCTGCTTCCAACACATGAAATTTGAGAACTGACTGTTTACTTCAATTCAATTCAATTCAATTCAATTTTATTTTATTTATATTGCGCTTTTAACAGTGGACATTTTCCCAAAGCAGCTTTACAGAAAATAATAAAAAGGGTTAAATATACATTTATAGAATTTTTTGGAAATTTTATCTCTAATAAGCAAGCCGGTGGCAACATTGGCAAGGAAAAACTTCCTGAAATGACAAAAGGAAGAAATCTTGAAAGGAACCAGACTCATAAGGGAACCCATCCTCATCTGGGTGACACAGATGGGTGAATATATATAAAAGTGCAGGTAGACAGAGAATTACAGTCTGTAATCTAATTCATGGTTTCTACATCTGTCCATTATGGTGTATTGTAGACTGTCCATGTCCACGGTGGGTCAAATGAGACTGCAAGAAGATAAGGGGGATCACAGTGTACTCAGGGTTTGGGAAGCAGGAGGAATCAGGACTCAGGGTTGCTGGTATCTCTTGGTGGCTTATCGGTAGCAGGTGAAGGTCATCAGAATCAGGACTCAACATCCAAACATCCCAGTTTACCAAAACACTCTATAACCATGAACCCTCCAGCTCCTTGAACTTACGGGAAAACTATAAAGAATATGCTTGACTAAACAAATATGTTTTCAGCCTAGACTTAAAGACTGAGATTGTGTCTCGAACACTAATTGGAAAGCTGTTCCATAGTTGTGGGGCTCTATAAGAGAAGAATCTGCCCCTTCTGTAGCCCTCGTAATTCGAGGTATCAGCAAATAGCCTGCACCTTTTGACCGAAGTAGGCGTAGAGGATCGTAAGAGACGAGAAGTTTGTTAAGGTATTGTGGCGCGAAACCGTTCACTGCTTTATACGTCAGTAGTAGTTTTTTTATAGTCGATGCGAAATTTGACCAAGAGCCAGTGCAGTGTGGCTAAGACAGATATATGCTGCCTAATATATTACACCCTTCGACAGATGCCACCAAAATCAATATCACTTCTTGGTGGTTTTAATGTTATGGCTGATCGTTGTGTATGTGTATCTGGGCAGTGCCATGTAATTATAAGATTGGCAAAAATCTCTCAGACGATGAGGATGATGAAGATGGCCAGTTTGTAGTGTAGCAGGTCCACTTCCCACTGACACGCCTGAGCTGGAGATGGGGAGTATTTCAAGATGTGTTATAAATGTGGATTCCAAGTCGCGGATACTGAATAAATAAACAGATAACGGTTAATGATGTTTGTATTGATTGTTCTGTCCTGCAGGACCCATCATTTGAATTACAGAGTGATGAGAAACATGGTGAGTGTAAAGACCCATGTGTAGGCCATAGGCTGGCTGCTCATCTCTTGGTCTGTATAAATGTCTCATATGTTCATCTCTGGTTCATGTTAGCGAATTGTTTCTTATGAAAGGTGAGCATGAAGAACATCCTGGAAATGATGAAGAATTATGATTTGTCACTCTCAGCTCTGAAGTCAGTAGACAAGGTAGAACATTTTCAATCCTGCAAATCAAACTGCCCTGGTCTCCACTAGAGGGCAGTGTTGTGCCAGGCTCTCAGTACAGAAAAGCCTTCATTTTTACAATGGCATTCCACAAATGTGACTTAGTGCCTTTCAGGATTTATTCATCCAGTGAATGAGTGTTTGTTTCAGTAAATACAGTACCTTAGGGATGGGCTTTTAAGCTAAAATTATTATTCAGCAGGTCATTAATTTACCAAAGAAAGCAAATTTCTAAATGGACTGGAATAGAGCACTTTGTGGTTTCAGACCCACTGGAGAGTTTAACTGTAACTGTAGGGACTAAAATGAAACCTCATCACATTTATTCACATATTTCACCTTTGGTAGGCTGCTTTTATGAAGTCTGGGTCATGTATTTAGACAGCTGTATATAAATTTTCAAATCTCACTAGACACAGTTAGATAAGTTATTTGGAAGACAGGTTGATTGTTATATTATTACTGTACGTTATGTAATTATATAAGGACTGTGTGTTCAAGGCCTTCCAGCTCAACTGATTCAATGTGTTGCTATGGTGATATTACTGCAAAAAAATAACTGTTTATATACATTTATATAACTGTTTATATACATATTAAAAAAAATGTTTAATAAATATATATCCTGAATGTCATGTATCTGAATGACAGATTTAGTGAGTTAAGGCTTTGGCCCATTTTTCTAAATGTTTAATTACTACAGTGTATAGACTGAATTCATTATTAGATAAATATGTCAGAACTCATTTATTCATCAATTGCAGTTACACATTTAAATGAATTTGCTGATGAGGTGTGTCATTCTGTGACATTTAATTAGCATGTTTGGAAAAAGTCTCCAGTAACAAGTCAAGCTATAATTCAGATTCAGATTTAGATTCAGATTCAAAGCCTTATTGTCATGTGCACAGTAAGGAAACTAGTTTCCCTGTACAAAGAAATTCCTACTTTGCTGCCCACACTGGATGTCAGAGTACAAAAGTATGAACAGTATAAACAGACAAATAGTAAAAGATCAAATTAAGCATGCAATAGAAATGATATAAAATAAAATATAAAATATGAATTGTTCAGAAATATACAAGCTATGTACATTGTGCAGTAGTGTGTGCTACATTGGTTATATTGCAACAGTCTGTAGTAAAAGTGGTGATTGTGCAAAATGAGCAGATATACTGTAACCAGACAAGTACAGTTACAAGTGCAAAATGATATGTGCAGCTGTTCATAATATTAATAATAATATAATAATAATAACACAACAACAACAACAATAATAATAATAATAATAATAATAATAATAATAATAATAATAATAATAATAAAGTAAGATGTCAAGAGAGGCTGTTTATAGCTGTTATAAGCAATAACATAAAGTAACGTGTTTTGAGGATGATTAAAAGTATTAAGTTATTTAATAAATAACTAAATTTAATCATCGGGATTGCTGTTTTATAAGAGCATATATAACATACACTGTTATTGAAAAATAATGAACTTTGGGGGTCTTCACTTCATCACACTCTGTTCTAGATCATTCTTCTATAACAGCATATCCTGTCATGTTTTATTCCTTTGTAAAAGTCAGTTATTGTTGCCAATGTATCTACTGATGACCAAAGATGTTACCAGAATAAAAGCATTTCTCATTTTATAAAATCAATAAAAATCTCTTTCATTGAAAACCATTCTTTCAAGGCCATGTCCTACAGTCCAGTTCCAACACGCAAGCAAACAATAAATGTATTTTATTTATTTAGGGCAGCCGTGGCTTAGTGGTTAGGAAACGGGTCTCATGACCGGAAGGTTGCAGGTTCGATCCCCACCCAGGGCAAGACACGACTGAGGTGCCCTTGAGCAAGGCACCTAACTC
>JAOVVF010000047.1:20061445-20079802 GCA_028565595.1 Duopalatinus emarginatus
TAATACTTTTACTTTTGATACTTAAGTACATTTGAAGGTAATAAATACTTTTGTACTTTTACTGGAGTGAAAATCTAGACAGAGGACTTTTACTTTTACTGGTGTAATATTTTACCTTGGGTATCTGTACTTTTACTCAACTACATGATCTGGGTACTTCGTCCACCACTGTTGGTATTGCAGTGAGATATTTAATCATTTGATTTGCTAAAATTATTGCATGCCACCAACATTAATAAATAATGTAGACACTTTTTACAGGAAGCTGGGCTCCCCGTGTTGTCTCAAAGCAAATCACCTCTGCTGTCAATAAACATATTTCCATACAGGGCCATTCGGGTTTAGGAATAAAGCAGTGATATGAAAGAGGATTAGGGCAGGAAAGGCCAAGCAGGGACAGATGCCTTTAACAGTGTATGTGGAAGTAAAAAAAGACGTCCAAATGACAACTACAGGTGGAGTGTGCTCCACAAACCTGCAAAGATAAATAATGCTTGATCCAGATTTAAGACCAGATTAAAATTTTTTATAATACTTCTCGAGTATCTCTCTCTGGATTTAAAGCACAAATTCAGTTCAAATTTATTTGTACTATTCAAAGGACTGTTCAGTTGAAAGGAGCTTTATAGAAAGTTGATTTAGATCCATAATGAGCAAGCCAGAGGTGACAGTGGCAAAAATATAACATTTATTTATTTATTTATTTATTTATTTATTCATTCTTCTTCTTTCCATTCCCAACACTTTAGTGATGAATAACACTTGCAGGAACACTCTTAGCTCAGGAAGACTTTATATATCAATAAAGTGTTTTGTCTCCTTTGCATTTCCAGCCGTCATGAAATTCGACACAGGTAACACATCAAGTCGAACCAATCACCTGACTCGGCTTGCAGCACCAGGAGTGGATAGCTTCCAGTTGTTATGTGGACCGCACACCATTCGGCTGAAGCGGGCCTAGACCACTGTTTTACAAGAGGACCAGGGATTGGATCTCTGGCTCACTCCCAGGCTTGAAAACTGATTTCCAAATGTACCAAACTCTCTGGCCAAATGTCTCAGAAACTGGAAAAAATGCAAATGTGAAAATGACCAAAGTGTGTTGAAAGGATAATTGTATATAAGAGTCCTGGGATAAACACAGGGTAGTGTTTATGATTACAACAGCACTTCTTAAGTCTGTAGTTTCCAGGTTAGATTACCCACTAAATCAGGGCTGAGTTTTGGGCATAAATTGTTTAAAGGGAAGTGCAGATCTGTAAGGTATCATGCATGTAGGACCATTCAATTGGCAATAGCAAACCTACTTATGCTAATTTACCCAACATAATCCTACAGATATGATTTCTATATAAGAATGCTAACTGAGGTTGGGTAAATACTACTGGATGTAGGAAAGGCCGCCTGTCTTTGACATTTAAGTTAGTCGTACGTTCACAATCACGCATGCATTCCTCATGCATGCCTCATATTTTTCGTGTCCAGTCCAAAAGGCTCCCTCATGCAGCTCTTTCAGGAGGAAATTATTTTTCATTGCCCCCAAAAGAAAAAGCCATTGCCAAGCACTTTCTTCTAAGTTGAGTTGCCAAATCTTCTCCAAATCCCCCAGGAACAGTTATCCTGCACCGCTCCAGAGAAGTAATAGTAGGGATCTGGAGATCAGGGTCAGTGAACATCAAGGACCAAATGATCCTCTTAGCTACCTTTATGCAGCACTGAGACATTTTCTATTAAATGCGAGGACATTCTCAAATAATATAGATATCACTTCCTAGCCCTGTTCGTCATGGCAACGTTTTCACCAAGCTCATGACCATGATTTGAGAAATGCCATTTTACAACTCGTAAATTCTTTCTTTTTTCTTATGTCCATGTAATCTGTCACATCTTATGTAATGTGACTAAAATAATTACCAAGAACCACTCTGGTCACATTCTTTATACTTGTGGTCTCTTTTGAAGAGTTTGTTTTTGCTCCAGTTTTATGAAGCTGAATTATTATAGTTTTCATATAAATGTTGCCATTAAAGAGAATGTTAGGTTACCCACATACATTCATCTTTGCCCAGTCAAGCTCGAGACAGCCAGAGAATAATCCTCAGGCTACATGCCACACTTCTCATGCAGCAAATGGATTAATACTAGGACAAAAATTCATTTTAATAGTTTGACTCAGTTTTTGATCATGCAGTGACTCACAGGCTTTAGGTAGAACATCCTATATGGCCTGTTGCCATACACAAAGAGGCTTTAGGATTGCTGTCAAACTGACTGTTTTGATTTGACCTCTATCAAATCAGCAAGTAGAGGGCGACTCCCATCCTAATGATTCAAATCCTGACCCAAAGTAGCCAGAATTATTCCCATAGGCATGCAGCAGGCCCTGAAGTGTCTGGTGTATGTCTGGTTGGCTTCTCCCACTCACACCCGATGTATCATGGAATATGATGAGCCATTGATCCTATGTTTTTTCTCCATGGAAGCACTTTCATCCTGTTTCCTGTTTCTCTGATTCTCTGATTGGTGTTTATGTTCTGCAATCTGGTTCTCATAATCTTTTGCTTTTTTCCTCATTTTCTCTTTCCTTTTCAAATATTTTTTTTTATTTAGGAAATAATGGCGGATTAGGGGCTAAAGTACTTGGCAGCAGTTGAAACGCAATAGGAAGTGTAACACCTTCGACAGCACGAGATGCTCTGGCAACGTATAGTTCCGCATCACTCAAGACCAGATGACTGCTAGTGGTATGACGTACTGCTGATGGATTCAGATTCAAATTAGAAACCTATTTATTGTAGTCTGACTTGTTTATGTAAGTGTGTCGCACTGCATATGCTTTCTTTGATCTCGCACATCTACAGTTAAAAAAATATATATCTGTCCTCGACATACAACTTGCTTTGTAATGCATAAAGTATGCCTTTTCCTCTCACTGTGTCTTCATGGGAAATTAAAGTGATACCGCAATGACTGTGACCTTTCACCAAGCCTTGAGGCTTTCTGCAATTAGCAGTTCCAGTCACATGGCTTCTGTGGAGGCTCTCACTTTGTTCTTATATACCGCTTAATTATGGGCCTGAACCTTGATAACATTTAAGTCTTACATTTAAATTTCAGTCTCCACTTTGAAGTGTCTGAATATTTTATGAAAGAGTTCCGATGCCTTTTTATTGTTAGTGAAGTGTTTGTAAAGGACGTAGGAAATGCTTGTCTCTGTGCAGGCAGCTGGATAATTTGCACACTCTGGCATGCAGCCCTTATCGATGTTTTCTTTTTGTGCTTCGATGCATGCATACTTTACGTGCAAATGCCTGCTTGCATCTTGGGCATAGAGAAGAAAACAGACTGGCACACTCCCGACGTGGGATCTCGGGGGACGTCACCCCTCAGTCATGGCACCCCCCCACCACCCCCCACCCCTTCGCCCCACCAAATTGTCCTTTTCACGGAAACCAAGCAGGCCTTCAAATTGTTTTCAGATGTGAGCTTTGGGTTACAAGAATGCAGTGCGGCTTCTCTCTCTCAGAGGTTGAATTAATTTATTGCTGCATATTAAAATGCTTCAAGAGTCTCCTTGGTTTTAGATTTAATATATATGCGTGGGTGGCAATTTCCTCAAAGCTTTATACGGTTTTGAAAGGATGCGTGTGTACGGTATGTGGAGTTAGGCCTGTTTTCTTCAATTAATGATGCGTGCTATTTTGCTTTGCTGGATCTGCACAATCAGGAGACTCCTAATTAGCTGATTCATCAAAAAGAAATTTCCACATCATGAATTTATTTTTTCAGAAGAGAAATCTTCATGCATGACCTCATAGCATTTATTTTTAGGGCACTGCAAAGCATTTCACAGTCTTTCAGTCTGTAACACACCATCTCTTATACATGACTGGCCTTCTTTTGCTATTTCTTTATGGATTTTGGCAAAATTTAAAAAATGTTCTGAGAAACACAATTTTATGTAGATAAGTGCATGACTTTACACCTATATACAGTGTGTGTATATACATAAATAACATATTGGATTTTTATTTGTTCTGTATGAAATAATATGTAAAATAAGGGCGGGAGGAAGTTTAAGGTTTAATATTGGGTTTACCTATAAATAAACTTTTTGTGGGAAAGTAAAACTTCATTTCAGTAAGAAACCGATGCCAATTAAGCTGAATTCAGAGCACTGTCAAAGTGTAGTGAAGTGAAGTGTGTTTTGGGGGTTCTGGTTCTTTTATTTTTTTTTCTTCTCAGGATGTTTGTAGAGCTGCTTATTCATTTTGAGGCCAGGCTGCTGAGTGGCTGGTGATGAGCCAGGATGCACAACTGCCAGATTTAGGATGCCACACCTGACAAAGATGGAGAATATTATTTATATTTTAGTTCTGTTTCATTCCAATGTGTTTGTGCAGGCTGCTTCAGGTCCTGACTCAGTGTAATGGTGTTTAAGAGGGATGACTCAAAGAGCCATGGCCATTCTGAGATCAGTCACTGAGACATGGAAAATATCTATAAAACAAATGTGCACTTCCCGCTCTTATTTAGTTGACGTGTCTGTGTTTAAATGATGAATGAATTTAAAAGCTTAGTCATAATTTATATTGTTTTCTGAGAACAGTTTATGTTTATTGTATTTATTAGATCAATTTGCCAGAATGTGACAGAGACATAATAGGTTTTATTTCACCCCTGTTTTTTTTTTTTTTTTTAGTTGTTAGCTGTTTTTGTCACATACCTACATAGGCTAACCAGTCCATTGCAAACTGGTCTAATAATTAAGACATGCAAATTGTTCAATGTACAGAATGAAGAATCAGTCTTGAGCAAGACCACAGCATGATGTTATGTTAATATGAATATCTTGCTTGTGCCACAGGACATCTTTTTAACACAACAAGCACTGCTTGATTTGATAGTATACACAATCTGTAGATGATCTCTTGTCACCCAGAAGACTGTGTCTTTGAGTCTGGTTTCTTCTTCATGTCATGTCCGTCACCTCTGGTTTGCTCATTAGGGATCTAAATCTACGTACAGATTTCTGTCCAGCTTCATTGTGACCTTACTGCTTATTGTTAAGAGCTCTATACAAAGTTTAAGTTGATGATTAGACCCAGGGTTGGCCTACGCTAACCCGGTATATAAACATCTATTCATACCACCAGGCTCTTCTTGACCAAAAACGTTCTTTCATGCAGCTTCTTTTCCAGCTTTCAGTTCACCTCTGAAAGGTGACAAAGCCCAAACTCCAATAAACAAACAACAAAACCAGAAAAAGCCATTTACACAACCACTGTATTCTTTCCTCAGTGACCCCACAGGCCCAGGCACTGTTCACGTTAGCGCCTGGCTGCTGGCTGCACCTGTGCAGTGGACATACAACCCATTGGTCTTTATCACATCGAGTACCAAGAGAAGAACAGCCTAATCATTCACATATGTCCTGTCAACACGATCGTCTGTCTAAAGGGTCTCTTCACCTTCTGCAGTCCAGGGTGAAACGTCTCAGTTTCTACCTCATCTCTCTCGCTTTGCACATCCTCAGGAGCCCGAGAGCTTTGACCCCCTGAACCATGAGGCCATTCAGCAGCTCTGTCACAGGCATTTGAGATCTGGAGGAACAATCAACACCCCCCTCCTTAGCCTCAGCCACAGAGAAAGAGAGAGAGAATGAGGGAAAAGGAAGAAGGGACTCTTACTTGCAAGTCATCAGAATGTATGTCAGCTCTGTAAAGCTGTGGCTCAAACCTTTGCCGTCTCTCTTGTGGCGTCCTTGCCCAGCCCACGGGTGGACTGTTTATGCAAGTGGATTTTATGCACATGATGCTTTTTCCAGACAGGGCCGGAAAAAGAGAGAAAAGTGTCCTGTAGTTTTAATGAGAGGAAGACTGTGTGGTTGAAAGTGTCACGACTTTGCTCTCGAAGGGGCCACTCTGTATGCTGGTGTGGATGGCCATGGTATCATAGTATAAACACTCCTTCCCCATATATATAATGCCAAATATTGTGACCAGCCATCTTTCCAGTCTATTCAAATCGACTTTGAAATACTGTTTTATGCTTAGCAAGGTGCTTATCAGATCCAAATGGCCGTTGCCAAATGATTTTAAAATGTTATTCCAATACGCCTTACAACTCGGGGACGTGATTTGTGACATGGTTAGTCTCTTCACCATATCCAGGCCCTTTCAAAGAGATCAGAGGAAGTAGAAAATGTGGTAATCAGGGAAATATGTTGTAATCCAAGGAGACCAATCATCTGACATCATTACAGAACAGCCCTGAGGAACATCTGATTGGACTTTTCAGTCTGATTAAAACTCGGATGTAAAGCTGCTGTCTGCCAAAGTGTGATTAGATTTAAAGGTTCCTGTGACCGGTCTCAATGTAACTGTAAGTAGAGGTTATACAAAGCACACTAAAGGGTGGCACCATTTAATTACGTGTAGAACAAAGTGGATTTGTTCCTTGGTACAAAGTGAATAGTTACATAATGACATTGCATTAGTAATCCACAGCATTAGCGTTGGCTTTTAAATTGCTCCCAACATCCTAATGCTGAAAGAATTTGATAAAGATTTATCCTAACTAAATGGTTTGATTAATTCTGCGTGAATCGCCTATGAGTAATAGACAAGTCAGATATACAATTGGGAGCTGGAATGTGAACTTCAAGAATGATTTCAAGGGTGGCAACCTTGTCTTAACCACGTGGCCACACTCATGCTCTGCTCAATTTTTTTTGTATGTATTGAGTTTTTATAGTACTAATGACCGATTTGATTGGTTACTTAAAATAAATAGGTTTAATCCTAACTTAAACCCAACCTACTGATTTCTTTCAGTGGATATAGAACATGTACACATCACTGATAAAATGGTAGGTTTTTGTGAAATAATTACTCAATGAAGCAAGACAACTCATCATTTTCTGCCTTTAATATTAATTTAATTCAATTCAATTTTATTTATATAGTGCTTTTAACAATGGACACTGTCCCAAAGCAGCTTTACAGAAAATAATAAAAAGGGTTAAATATACATTTATAGATTTTTTTTTTAGAAATGTTATCCCAAATGAGCTAGCTGGTGGCGACAGTGGCAAGTAAAAACTCCCTGAGATGACAAAAGGAAGAAACCTTGAGAGGAACCAGACTCATAAGGGAACCCATCCTTATTTGGGTGACACAGATGTGTAAATATAAACAAAAACAAAAGTGCATCAAAGTGCTAAGTATAGAAATAAAGTCAAAAACACACACCCTTAAACTATTACTTGGTAAAAGTAGCTTCTTATTTTATTAACCCACTCAGTCATTTTGGTAAGAGTCTATCAGCATGACACATCTTGACTTCACGCAATGGTGCCACTATTTCCTGTAAAAATATTCTACATCAGTCTATCTGTAAGGACATTTCCTGTGCATAGCCTGCTTCAGGTCTGGGATCTTATGAGGCCATTAGAAAACACTGGTCTTCTTTATTCATTTGGATGTATGCTTTCGATCATTGTCATTTTGAAAGGTGAAATTCTTTTTTATATTTAGATTACTAACAGACATCTGAAGGTGTCTCAGAAGAAGCAGCCCTAAGCCATGATGCTGCCACCTTCACGCTTCATTGTGGGTATGTGGTGTTTGGTTTTTTTTTCCAACCAAACCTTATTTTTAAGTGTGCAATTATTATACCCTTTGGAACTGGTAAATAACATAACATATTTTGCCACATGATTTGGGGTGATTTAGTTTAGGCGTGGATGTGTGATAGATATACGAGTAAATCAGTACTTCTAATCAGCTCTTTTAATGTTGTTGTATGTCTCTTGATTTTGGAGAGACGTCTTGTTCTTGATAATATAATGATGATGGCCTTGATGGTGTCCCATGGTACATCTAATGTTTTGAATATTCTTTTATATCCCTCTTCTGACCGATATCTTTTGACAAATGAGATTCCATACATGCTTTGTGAACTCTCCGCAGACCATGACTTCAGCAGTCAGACAAAACCGAGATGAGGTCCAGAAAAACTCACAGAAACAGCTGATCTTTATTTGGGGGTTAATCAGAATAATTTTATTGATGACAGATGTATGATAATTACTTTTAAACAAGAGATGTGATTGGTTTATTCTGAACACAGCCACATCCCGTATTATAAAAGGATCTACACACACACACACACACACACACACACACACAGGATTTTTCCTATTTTCCTTGAAATGTTACTGACTGATTTTCACTTTATTTGTGTGCTTTGTAGTTTCGCACTGAGGGTGAAACAATGGTCCGACATTATTTTATTTACATTAAAAAACTGCATTTTAACAAAGGTGTATAAGATTTTTTGGCTATACTATACCAGTAATCTATTTGATTCCTCACTTGAATTAAATGGGTTTAATCCAAAGCTCCATAACTCAAAAGCATGTCAACCTAGACACTGAACCTCCTGCTTTTTGTCAGTGGATGTAATATTCCTGGCTATACCCTACGGCTTTGATAAATAGCCAGAATTTTATTGTACACAGGTGAACAATGACGCTAATATTACAATAGTTTGGTTACAGTCATTAGAAATAGTCATTAGCAATAATCTGTGCTGGCGATCCATGGGATTTGTTTAATATAAGCCTCAGGCTGGTTTAATAACCAAATGTCGAAATAAAAAAAAAAAAAAAGGTATAACATATGCTACAATAGTACCCGAGGAAGTATTTTGTTAAAGCTGTGTGTGTGTAGGTTTATAGCTCTGTGCTTCACAAAAATCTTTCAGAAACCATATATTGTAATTTGTAGCATAATTATCAGTTAGATAAGTGATAAACAAAATATACAGCAAAATATATGTTTCATTATTTTGTTGTTGTCTTTAAACTGTTCTGAAAGTTCGATCTGATATTTAAACAGTTGCTCAGACTGTTTGCCACACTGATTGCCAGTCCTACACATTGTTGTATAAGCCTTAAAATCTCCATCCCTATCTATTGGACACTATTTTTTGTATCAGGATTTTACAGATAGCTGACTGTATGACTTCGGGTTCATCTTAGGTTTCTCTGACAAAGTTCAGTATCATGTTTCAGTTAAACGCTGAAAATTATTAGCCACAAAGAAATGTTTTCATATCCGGAGGCTGCCTGCTCAAAATGGCTCTGGAACTTAAAGGAGCAGGTGTAGGGTAACTGAAGCTAATATGCCTTTAATCCTGTGTTCATTTGCATTTCTTGTTTTCATCAGCATTATTCTAAACTCGAGACGGCTGCAGAACCCGGGCTCTAATTGTCCACAGATGTGTTACAGCACTGCACTGAAGGCTCTGTGTTTCACACACCTTGTGAATGAGCACACAGACTGGAGGTCTTCTCTCTTAAACAGGTTAGGATTAGGAAGTTTGGCTTCCTATTATTGAAAAATATCTGAGATTAACAGTCTGTATAATCATAAAGGTTATAGTGATTATACAGTGGATGTAAAAAGTCTCCAAACCCGTTATGTTTGGCTGTTAATGTGGTGTATAATATGCACAATTTCACTGAAAACCAAATAAAAACCTTGTAATAGCATGGTTGCATAAATATGCACAACAGCACTCAGCCTTTTTATAATGGGTCTATCAGCATGGCACATCTTGCCTTAGCAATCCTGCCTATTTTTCTTCTCAGATTGCAAGAGCATCTTCTGTATGCAGACGTCTTCAGGTCACTCCACCGATTTTCAATTGGAGGTCTAGACTTTGGGATCATTCAGAAACTTTGATCTTTTCCCGGTGAAGCCATTCTTTTGTTGATGTGGATGTATGCTTTGTGTCAATCTTGGGCTGAAAGGTGTAATTCCTCTTTATCTCCAGCTTTCTAGCAGAGGCCTAAAGGTTTTTATGCCAAAATTTAGATATTTGGAACTGTTCATAATTCCTCCCACCTTGAGTAAAGCCCCATGTTCAGCTGAAGAAGAACATCCCCAAAGCATGGTGCTGCCACCACCATGCTTCACTTTGGGTACAAAAAGTTCACCCTTGGTCCCATAAGACCATAACACATTTACCCACAGACTTTTGCCAGACATGATGTAGGTTTTTGCAAAATGTAGCCACCTTTGCCAAATCTCAGCACTATACCCCACAGCCCAGACATATAAAGAATTTTAAAGATTGTTGTCACATGTAGTACACAAGCAATGCTAACCAGAAATTCCTGCAGCTCCTTTAATGTTGCTTTAGGCAGCCTCCTGGGCAAGTTTTATTCTTGTATTTTCATTAGTTTTGGAGAGTCACCCAAAGTTCTTGGTTAAGTCACTGTTTCATCCACTTGTTAATAACCGTCTATACTGTATTCCAAGATATATCTACCTCTGAAATCTTTTTTTCTTTTAAACCTTTCAACAGAGATCCCTTTGATGTTTTGGGAGCCCTTTGCAGTCCACAGCTTTTGCTGTAAGATATAACTAAGTATCGTCAGGAAAACCCTAATACAGCTGAACTTAGCTGAACTATAGGGGTTAATCAGAGTCACTTTAATTGATGGCAGGTGTGTATTTACTGATGTGTACTATAACATGAGTTTAAATGTGACTGGCCAAAACTAAACACAATTACATGACCAATAATAAGAGGGTGTGCATACTTATGCAGCCACATTATTTTAGTTTTCTATTTTCATTTTCTTTCTCTAAACATTTTTTATTGAATTGCACGGAAAGGTCACGTTGAAGGTGGACATAAATCTGAAATGATTTATCTTAGTCTGATCTTTTTTATAAAACAAAACCTGGCATTTTAACAAGGGTGTGTAGACTTTTTTTTATTCCCACTGTAAAGCTGCTGCTTTATTGGACACCATGTGTGACTGTGAGTGCATCTGTGTTGTATGATACAGTTTTAAGCTAAATAAAAGAAAAATAAATATCTTATGGAAGTTTGTCCTTAGCTAACCAGGCACATGACATTTGTTTCTGAAAAGGTCCCAAAATGCAGAGTGTATGCCTGTATGTTATTAAATCTTACAAAACAAAATGATACAATTTACATCAAATGTTGAACACTTGTATCAAAAGCGGGTTGCATGCATGTGTTTTGTGTGTGTGTGTGTGTGTTTGTGTGTGTGTGTCAGCTGCAGCAGACTGCTTGCTCTGCTCAGCAGAAGGTTCTGACAGTCCTCTCATTTTCACCACTTCATTTCTGAACAGCTTTTATTCACTGCTCTTTAACCGTCTGTCTAAACAAAACTCATTAGAAAGGCCAGGGTGAATATATTTAACATAATCTATACTGTATGTTAGTTAGTCATATTCACTGATTTACTTTGACTTTTTTATCATAATCCAGCTGTGCTTAATCTCTCATACATGTGGCTTGGGTAAAATAAAGAACAATGACTTTTTTTACTGACTATTTTAATTTTTTTGATCAAATTTATGAAAACTCATTAAATTAGCAGTTTCCAGTTTACATACTGCATATTTTATAAACCAAATCAATGTATAGTAATCCTTCTAGCGCCATCAATAGAGCCTTATCATACTACTCTACACAGGGAATGTCAACTTTAGTATTTTTAGTAGGCTAGAATTGTTTTATTATTATTATTATTATTATTATTATTATTATTATTATTATTATTATTTTCTATTTCATTTTATTAGAATATGAAGCTACCATGATATTTTGCTTTTGAAAATAGTATAAGATGTCCATATTGCAGTAGGCATCAATAAAATAAAAGGCATAAATAAATAAAGAAAAATAAAGGGGAATTTATTACAAATGATGGGCCTGTGTTTGTTATTGTATTTGAACATTTATGAAGAATACTATATAATTTTTTTTCTATGTAGGTATTTTGGTATTCTATGTGAAAATAGATATCTATTGTCTTTTTAGAGAGCTGTACTATTAGCAAGTGTGTGTCTATGCATTAGACTGATTAATTTCATTTTCATCTTTTAATTCACTTTAGGCTGTTTAATATTATATAATATAATATAAAATATTATTATAATATAGACTGCATAATTCACTTATGAATAAACTGGATAAAATACAACTACCCTTTGAAGGTGAACATCAGTTGCTAAATTATTTATTTAAGTAGCTTGGCTGCCTTTACATTGCAAAAACTGCACTTAATGTGGGCATAATGTTAACCATTTAGTGTATAATACTACTACTATCACTACTACCACTACTACCACCACTACTACTACTACTACTAATACTACTACTACTACTAATAATAATAATAACTACATTATCTATAATAATAATAATAATAATAATAATAATAATAACAACAATAATGTTAATAATGTTATATTAAAAGTGTAAAATGGCTACATTTATAATGATAATATTTGCAGTAGTGTGCAGAAGTTGCTCTTCCCTGTTTTTTGTTTAGTGGTCATGTGCTCTGTCTCAAGAGTCCCGGCGCAAAGCTGCTCGTATGCGGACAGTAAATAAGTCTTTTCATGTTATTGTAAATATTGGTAGATCCTTTGAGCTGTATGGGAAACGACTTAAGAGAACTTTATAATTGTGCACGTGTTTTTTCTCCGTCTCTATGTTAAAGACGGGCTGATTCTGAATGCGCCTTGTGTTTAAATGGCAATGAGAGCGCTATTAGGAGGAGACACGTGTCCTAATGAGGTCTTTTTCAACTCGCTGAATGGACATAAGCACCCTGCTGCGAGCCCTGCGAGTCCTCCAGCGTATTTAATCCCTCCTGGATGGGCTTAGTGTCAGGACAGGCCGGCTGGAGGACAGAGGCTTGGTGCTCTACTGTCGAGTTCTGGAGTGCAGGTAGAGGTATAAAAGTCTGTAAGACACGCACTGAGCCACAAGTCCCCCTGTGTGTTAACACACGTTTCTAATAAAGCAGTGATGGAGGACATGCTGTTTGATTTTGACCAAGATGCGACCACAGATTTCGCATTTTGGGGACAAATGGATCCCAATTTTCAGTTTCAGTCCCAGCTCGACTCGCTGCTGTTTGACAGCACGGCTGTGGCAGGTGAACTGTCTCCGTGGTCCTCCTTCGGGTGTCAGTCCGTGTTCCCCGAAGCGCAGCTCACTTTCCCGGATCTCGAGTCTCGCTCCCCGCGGCCTGAAGCGGACTGCGTGGTTATAGAGGCGGACCAGGAGGAGCAGAAGCGGGGGAAGCTCAGGCCGCGCCGCCTCGCCTCCAACCATCACTCACAACATCATCAGCATCATCACCAACATCAGCACCAGCACCAGCATCAGCATCAGCACCACCCGTACCGCGTCCAGCGCCACGCCGCCAACATCCGCGAACGCAAGCGCATGCTCAGTATCAACTCCGCGTTTGAGGAGCTGCGCTGTCATGTGCCCACTTTCCCCTACGAGAAGCGACTGTCCAAGATAGACACCCTGAGGCTGGCCATCGCCTACATCGCCCTGCTCAGAGAGATCCTCGTGTCCGGGTGTGACCCCAAGGCCTATGTAGACGAGTGCATGAAGAACGGCTACAAAAATCAGACTAACGCCATCTGGAACACGAGCGGTGAGAGACCAAGTCTTTTATCATTCATGCACACATTGCTCATTCTGTAATTTCATTTTCATACATGTCATATATGATACATAGGTGATAAAGTTGATGAATGTCGTAATCTTTTTAGCAACAGGATTTCACACACATAAAGATCATAGGGTTATAACCACATCATCTTATTATGACAGAATAAGTCATTAAGGGTCAGTAATCAATTCTGGACCGTTCACAAAATGTTTTAGTTCAGTTCACAGATAATGGTGCTCATTTCTTAAAAACTACCAGATTCAGTCCAGTATATCTACATGTTACCCTTAATTATAATCATTTAAATACTTCATTGGAGTCATACTGTTTTTGCATCAATGCCAATAATGAATAAATTTAATTCCTTCATTGGTTTCATACTTGAATCAGTTCAATTTACAGTTTTACAATTTATTCATTATAAGAAACAAAAAACATTTTTTTGTCCCATGCCATTTACTCTATTACTCACATTAACCCTATGATAAAGTGTTAAACATGCTGCAGGTCAGAAATATATACGTGTAAAAAATAACATTACAATAAACATGATTATGTAAAGAGAAAACACTTATAGCATGTGCAACAGGTGTGTATGAACAGGTGTCAGAGTGAATGCTTTTAGGATTAATTTGGTTAAAAATTGGCACTTACTAAATTTTAAATTTGTACTTTACTTAATGTATTATTTAGTAAAGAACATAATGTGTGTAGAAAACAAGTGCAAGCTTGAGCTATACAATCTCTGCTTAATTACTTTTTCTTAATAGGGAACATGTAAATATCCGGGAGCTGATCGGAGTCCAAATAAGGCTTCATCACTTAAACAGACGCTGTCAAACAGTCCTATTTATTCTCCGTTGTCTACAATATGTTTTTTTCTTTTTTTATTTCCATCTGTCTAATTCTTGGCTTTTGTGCACAAAGGCTTTGCGGTAAAACAAGCACTTTATCTGAGCTCAGTATGCAGCCTGTGTACTTTACTTAACCACGTCTCAGTGCACCCTCTCATTGAGGGGAACGTTTTAATGAATAAGTGGCTCCTATTGTTACTTCTGGCTCTAACAAGCCTGTGAGTGTTTCATTGGTCATTAAAATGTATCTAAAGGCTTATATTTGTCCTGCTTTTGTCTCCTTTACCTCCAGATCTGACAGCTCGTCTTTCTTGGATAAAGTGGGATTAGTTTGAGGGACAGACTCGCTCGGCTCATGGGAGAGATCCTACTTCCCCCCACCTTACTGACATCTTGGCATCATGGCACACTGACATCTGCACATTTCTCACCATGTTACACGCCTGCACTTGGCACCCAGGATGCTTTTTATATTCTAATTTGTTGTGTGTTAATGATGAACGAGACCCGGTTTAAGACTTGGCAGGGCAAAGACACTTGTCTTTCTGCGAGATGAGAGGACTGCTAAGAATCTTGGGCTGCCTGTTTTGTATGCGCCTGTTTTAAGGCGTCTGTTTTGTACAAGTTTCAATATGGTTGCAAGCTGATGGGTGAGAATTTGCAGTATGTTCCTTGATCACATTTACATGAAAGAGCAGTATTGTTTTGCACTGACTACACTAAATTATTAAATTATATCTACTAAACAGTTAAGAAAAACTTACTACAACAGTAAATACATACTTACTACAACATAAACAGTATTTATATATTTATGACCAATTATTTATTAAGGCTATTATCTTATTTATTAAAAGGCTGTATGTGTGTTTTAATTTTTTTATCTGATTTTGGCAAAGCAGATGCACATCTTAGTGGATGAATTTTATTTATTTATTTATTTTTTTTGGGAAAGTCATTTCATGTGATTGTAAATAAAACATTCAAGCACATTTTTATTATTATGTCCCTTTATGAATCCATATCATTTTTTAAGGTTTAATGGTAAAATAATTAATGTACCTCTGCACTAAATGTGCATTAATACAGGTGCTTGTGTTTGCATTGGCCCTAAAAAATCAGTTCCACTATCCACATCGAATTCACAGCTGTCCCGTGCTAGCATATTGCCATTCACTCAGAAGACTGTGCTTGCTTTAGCAATTTCCCTTTTAGTAAAAGCTAACTCAAGGGACCTCTGAGACCACACTAACTCTGCTGGAGCACAAGTGGGACAGGATTTGGTCTCTGGTTAACACATGCACATTTGTGCATAATATAATGAAAGGCTTATGCTTCCTAGTGTGCATATAAAAATGAGTGAAGGTGAAAAAGCTCCACCTGGGTTGCAGGTGAGATGTGGGCTATGCCTCTTCTCCATCCTGTCCTGCAAGTGTGAGTTCTTGGCCATTAATGGCCCTCAGTGGAAATAATTATGCCAGATTATGGAAAGGTATGGGAAGTTCATTATAGTCCCAGTCAAACCTAAAGCTTTAAACCAACTGAAACTCAGTTTTACAGTTCGTCTTTGGGTTTCTCTGTCCTCTTGTGGACACTGACAGTCCAGCCTCATGGGGTTTGCTTTGTTCTAGAGTCACCTCTTGAATGAATATTACCGTCATGACTGCGTATGCGCCTGCTGTTTTACACAGCCTCCGTGTCCATGCAGTTACAACATTTTGGACGGATTGTTGAGTCTCTTAGGCCTTGTCTCGAAAGATTGGTACTTAATTTATAAGTTTGGCTGACTCCTTCCTCCAGGGCGATGTGCTTAACAGGACCTTGACTTCATCTCCGGGGGCAGCAGGTGTGTGATGGCTCTCTCAGTCCCAGCCATTGATCAACCTAACATTATCCCTGCTGTGCTATTGCCATAACAGAGGCTTCAATTACAGCACATAGGCAGTGTGCTTCTCCGCTTACATGTTGTGTGGCCCAGGAGGATGCTGTGTGTCAAGTGTTACACGCTGTCTGAGTGATTTACACGTCGAAGCAGAGGTATAGCGCAGTCTCCTCATTGGGGACTCTTCTGGCTGTTTTTGCCATCTAGGTAGGTAAAAATCTATATTTTCGTGTTTTTGCCCCATTTGGCACTGGCAGGGTCTATACATTAATTGGATGTAATTGATCTATGGTGCATGATTACTCTTGTCTCCCTCTAGTGGAATGACATGATTTGTGTTTGTTCCAAGTTGCCAGGTGCTAAAGAAAGGTATTATAGTGCGTGTCTCATGTCATGATCTATACGTAACTACAGCACTGATACCGCAACTGATGTGCGATCTATGTCTGGTAAGAAAGCATGCACTGAACGATTCACAAAAAACATTTAACCTGTATTTGGACATTTTTCCAAGATTTCTTTGCTGAAAAATGTCTGCAGTTTGATCTTGAATGAGTAACAGTGATGAAATTAGCATGCATAGGAGCTCCATCTAATTATGTTCACAAAAAGTAAATATGTTGTTTTGCCTGAAAATAAAGAAACACATAAATAAGAGGTGGACTTACTTTACTTCTTTCCGTGATATTCAGGAAATTTGGATGATGCAACTTTCTGTTGATGCTGCGGAATATTTTCCATAGCCTATAAAATGACTAATGGATGTTTCAAGCAGGTTATGTTGAATAGATTTGCACACAATACCTTTTAACAGTATTTTGATGACTACCTTTGAGGAAAAGTGCTACAGTTTTAAATTATTTATCAGAAACACTCTATATACTTGTCTAAAGGGGTACTGTGTTATCAGGCACCAAAATATTGGCAACAGATCCTCTTATGGATCTTCTGTGGGATTAGACCAGACAGGTTTCACCCCTCAAGCACAGACAAGTCAGACTTGGCATTTATGGTCCTGTTGCCACTTTAGCAGTTGTCCTTTCTTGGACCACTTTTGGTAGGTACTTAACTACTGCATACTGGAAACACCACACAAGACCTGCTATTTTGGAGATGATCTGACCGAGTTGTCTAGGCAACACAGTGTGACCCTGGTCAAAGTCACTCAGGTGGTTACACTTGCCCATTTTTCCTGCTTCTAAACGCATCAACTTTGTGAACTGACTGTTTATTGCTGCTTAATATGTCTCATTCTTTGACAGTTGCCATGGTGACAAGATAATCAACGTTATTCACGTCATCTGTTAGTGGTTTTATTGTTATGGCTGATCAGTATACATATAACACAAATACCATCCTTATTATAAAATCTTGCACACAAACTGGATAAATCTTTTTTCATAGACATAATAAATTCATCCTGCTAACCGGATCGAGTTCCAGATTGTTTATCCGTATGCGAGATTTGGTTTAGTAAACGTCCCAGTGATCAGTCTGCTAACGAGGGCAACAACAGGAAGCTTTCTGTACACAAAGAGGCAGGTGTGTTTACGGCGCCTCCTACAGAACCAGCACGCTTTTATCCCATTTAAACCTAATTATATTCGTCTGGATCCTTTGTCACAATGCAAACTGCAGTGTTCATGATGTTTGCATACTGAATAAAAACCATGCAGCATTGCACTTTAACCTCAACAATTTATAGCCAGACACTACTTGTCTGATCTCTGAGGACGTCCGTTGGACTTGACTTGGAATAGATGTAGCTGGATGGTCTGAAATTATTCAAATGAAGTTATACATGTGGTACAAACTGCTCCTTGAACCCTAGTTTTTTTCAAGTGTATTATTGAGTCATGTAAATTGTTATATTACATCTTCAATTCTAAAACCATGTGCAACAGAAATATAAATATAACATTAACTACTGCTTCATCTAGACAATGTGTACAGCATTTAACTTAATTAGATAATTAATTATTTATTTCAAATAACTGTGCTTACAGCTACACCCACAAGCTTTAAATTCTTGATTAAAATTCATTATAATCAAGGTTGACTCAGAAGAAAGATATATAATATGCTGTAAAGAG
>JAOVVF010000047.1:20103659-20117367 GCA_028565595.1 Duopalatinus emarginatus
TGTGTTCACCATTTTAATTGTAACATTTCACTTTAAAGCCTTATTCATTTACATAGATTAAAAAAATGTGATTAATCACGATTAACTATATAAAATTCTGAGATTAATCATGATTAAAATTTTTAATCGTTTGACAGCCCTAATATATAATATACACGTATGTGTGTGCGTGTATGTGTGAATTTAGAGAGCGAGCGAGAGAGAGAGAGAGAGAGAGAGAGAGAGAGAGAGAGAGAGAGAGAGAGATATTATTGATTATCATCATACATTATAAAGCACAATAATAAGCACTTTGGGCTCTGCTGAATAGACACAGTGTAATAAAATGACAGGTGGGTGAGTTATTATAGAAAGGTTTAAACACAAAAAAAAACTAAACATATTTTATGATTTCACTATAATAATACAGACATTAACACTATGAAATAACACATATGGCACTATGAAGTGACCAATACATATTACACACATCAGAATGATTATTATCAGCATTCCTAATGACGCTTTGTGAACTCTCAGCATGTTCTCGAACACTGTCTTCAGTTTTCCTCATTTAGAAGGTTGTTCTTCAAAATCCCAGTAGACGGAGACCCTTGCTGTTCATCCTATTTACTAAATAAACCCTGAATTCATTCTCTTACACTTTGACCGTCAGGGTCGCGGTTTGTCCAGAGCCCACCCAGAATCCCTGGGTCCAATGCAGGAACACCCCCCAGGGTACCACACACACATTCACTCACACACTCACAGCTAGGGGCAATTTAGCACATCCAATTCGCCTACCATGTGTGGTTTTTGGGAGATTGGAGGAAACCGGAGCACCCAGTAAATACCCGGTCAGACATGAAGAGAACACACCAAACTCGTCACAGCAGACAGAGACCAGAGCGAGGCTCGAACCATAACCTCAGATCCCTGGAGCTGTGTGGTGCATACACACTACCTGTGGTGCCACCATGCTGCCCGTGTAAAAATACAGCCATTCTATCAAGTTTATTATTTGCCTCTTTTTTTTTTTAATTATTATAATTACTTTTTAATCATAAGCCCTTTAATCAAACAGTGTATAAGACAACAGAAAAGAACAAAAAACATTCTTGTGACCTACATTTTAACTACTAGGGGCAGCCATGGCCTTATGGTTATGGAACCAGTCATGTGACCTGAAGGTCTTGGGTTTGATCCCTACAAACACAAGACATGACCGAAGTGCCTTTGAGCAAGGCACCTAATCCCCCCAACTCACCCTGGGCTCTGGGCAAGTGTGTTAACTGCCCCCTAGTGTTCTCTGGTGTGTGTGTTTCACTGCACAGATGGGTTAAATGCAGAGGTCGCATTCCTCTGTGTGCAAACACAGTAGACAAATAGTTCACTTTCACTATAAGTGTACATTATCCTAATATTGTACATTACAACTAAATTATTCAACCTGAAAAATTGGAAAACTAGATTTGGAACATACAATCAGCTGCTTGTCAGAGTAACAGTGCCTCTGTGTGTTTAAAGTACTGATGATGCCCACAATATTTCCAATATACAGTCCAACACTAAATATAATATTTCACAACAAAGATTAGTCACATACAGTCACCCATTGACTGTTGGCTGCCAAAAAGTTTTTTTTTTTTTTTTTTTTTGAGGTTTCCCAGATGTTGATCACCAGGAAACACCTGATGCTGATCACGAAGAGCCAGTAACTATGAGTTAAATCAGAGGAAACGCAGAGCCGTGCAGGTCAAAGCAACCTCAGGACTGGGATGGGATGGGATAGGATGGGATGGAGAAACACCAGGTTACACGCAACACTGGAATAGAGAGGACTTCATGTGACCTTTGTGTTAAAGATGCCAATAAAATTGGACATAGTGGTTTTAAAGGCAACCAAAGAAACATGAATGTGAGTTGAATTAGTAACGCAAAAAAAGTTGTATTGTAAGTGAACTATTTGCCTACTGCGCTTGCACACACAGAGGAACGTGACCTCTGACACATCCGTGCAGTAAAACACACTCACACACAATAGTGAACACTAGGGGGAAGTGAACACATTTGCCCGGAGCGGCGGGGGAGAGCCCCAACCTATGGCACCTGGGGAGAAGTGTCGCACCCTGTCCAGGGATCAAACCCAGGTTTTTCCAGTCACAAGACCGGTTCCCTGAGCACTAGGCCTCAGCTGCCGAGTTATTTTATGCTGAATCTAAATGTAATTTTTTATTTATATTAACATCCTGTATAGGTATATAGTTACACCGATCAGTCATAACATTAAAACTACCTGCCAAAACAGCTCTGAGCCACTAAGTCATGCACATGATGAAACTGTGCTATGGTGTCTGACACCAATATATTAGCAACAGACCCTTCTGTGGGATCAGAATGCACACACTCGGGCACCCATGACCCTGTCGCTGGTTCACTGGTTGTCCCACCTTGGGTATTAAACACTGCATACTGGGAACAATCCACAAGACATGCAGTTTTGATGATGCTCTGACCCACTTGCCCAACCATCACAATTTGGATCTTGTCAAAGCAGCTCACACTCCTAGACTTGCCCATTTTTTCCCAACATATTAACTGACTGTTTACTTGCTCCTTAACATATTCCACCCCATGTAATGAGATAATAAGTGTTATTTACAGATCTGTGTATTTACAATCCTGACACTGACTTCTGCAGAAACACAGCCACATCATAGCCAATATTATAGCTCGATTATTTAGTTGCACATGGAATTCTTTAATCTCATTCCTGAAGGAATTCTGACTAGTTCTGCTCGCTTACACTCGCTTATCCACCTGCAATATTATCTACTGAATTTACCATCTCAAAATGTAAACAATATCCTCAATAGGACACTTAATGATGAAAGGAAGAATAATGTGAGATCCAAGTCCCCAGTATGTTCCCATGATGGTAAAGAAAAACCATCTACCATCTCTACTTAAAAGCACCATCGGCCTATGTAACTAAAACCTCTTTATTAGAGCCATATGTTAGATATCTGTCTTCTGCTGTTGTAGTCCATCCACCTCAAGATTTTTTTCTTTTTCTGTGATTTTCTCCCTAATTTGGACCTGTCCAATTCCCACCCATCCGACCTGACGTCTTTCCTTCATCATACGACAGCCACCAAGCGGGATCACACGTAGCCAGCCACTGTTTCTTTTCGGGATGCTTGCTCATGCAACGCCAAGGTGCTGTGTAACACACTTGGAGGAAAGAGCTTTCACACACTTCTGTATCCATGAGCTCAGATGCCCGTCACTATGATAGCCAGGGAAGAAAGAGCATGCTATCGCTTCCTGTCTGAGAGCATGGCCTCGAGACCCCCGCTTACAGATATGTAACTTCACACTGGATTCGAATCACCGTCACCAGATGAAGGCTTTTCTGTCCATGTCGATGTTTACTGAGCTGTGTGGTCTGAGACGATTTTCTGTTCATCACAGTTGTAAAAAGTGATTATATAAGTTACAGTATGCTGTGCTGCTGCAATCTGATTGGCTGCAGGTGTATGGGTCGACAGTCAGTGTATGCATATAGACGTGCTTCTTTACTTAGAAATGATTGTTCAACAATTGTGGTTGGTGCAATAAAACAACAAGACATTGTGGTTTTCCAAAACAAGATACTTTATAGTTGATGTCAAAGACAAATGTTAGAGCAAAGGTCCCAAGAAAATGTCTTCTGTAACAATGGAAACAAAATCAAAACAAAGTGATAAAAAATAATATGCATTTCTTACGTCTGTAAACCTAGAACTGCTCTCGAGCCACAGTGGTCATAGATATATTACTGGCTATAAAGGGAAGTACAGGCTGAGGATGACATACCTGTCAAACATCTGGAAAAAGCCCTTTGATGACTCCAGATGCTCGCCGCTCAACCCCAAAAATACATCCAAGGAGGGAGGGGGAAAAAATAAAAAATATATATATAATATAATCACACAGGCATAATATGTAGTGTGTAGTTCACCTAAAACAAAGTTCTACATAAATACAATAAAATCTGTTGTCTGTATGTCACAAGTGCTAGATAGTTTTGTTTTGTAAAATATTCAAATGTTCTGAAATTGTTTAGCTTTCTCTATTCCTTTTTTTTCTTTGTTTTTTTTGTTGTTTTTTTTACAAGTAAAAAGCACGTCGGACACAAGAAGCATCGTTCTTTCTGCTTCCTGACCACAGAACAGACAAGAAAGCAGTCGTGTCCCAAGCCGTTCTCCGATGCTGGAAAAGTCTCGTCCTACAGTGCTCATCGGTTGTGCAAATATGTTACAAGGACAGACAGGCATGCCGACACATAAACCATGCAGAGGTGGAGCAAAGAGAACGATACAGAAATTTACCCGGGCCTTCGAATAAACAAGCTCGACCCGGATTTAATGGCAAATTAGCAGGAATGACGTATGGTCAAATCAATGGGAACAAAAATAAAAAAATTAATGGAATGTGATTGTTGTTTTTTTTTTGTTATTTATCAGGATGCTGGGTAGAGAAACCAGATATACAAAAAAAAATCTAATTGAGGCAAAAAATAGAAAGAAAATAAAAGAAAAAAAAAAGAAAATGGCTGCCATAGTTCAGACTGTTTTTGCAAAGTGATATGAGTTCTGGTCAAGCGATCTATCGGAGCTGCTACTTCATTACGTTCACTGATTAAAGCTTCAGCGAAACACTCAATCAATGACATTTTTAGTGCGAATCATTCAGTAAAAAAAAAAAACTACAGACTAAGAAACACTGCAGCTTTTCTTCGTAAGTGATCATGCTACAGTACAACAAGAACACGTAAATCTTACTTCAAGTGCTTTTAAGTCAAGCAGCTGCGTAATACACAATCAACCGCACTGAGAATTTGGATACATCAAACAGAGAACTGAATTTCATTTGGTCTGCGACTGACAAACCTGCCAGAACATTCACTGAGCAAGACTGGAGCTTGTGTTTTTCTTTACTCTTTTTCTTTTTTTTTTTTCAGTAGATATTCTGCATTAAATTCACTGCATTATGAAGTGCCATGAGACTGTAAATGTAGAAACCAGTGCAGTGCTAAACCAAGTGGCAGCCAGGAGGAGAAAAGAGAGTGTACACTGAGCAGATATATGAGCATATCACCTTGAACGTCCAATTTTTTTTTTTTCCAAACATGATTGTAATTTTTTTATAATATATATCTATAGATCATTTTTTTCCATATAGAAATCTACTATAAACAGAACATATAGTAAATACACAATTGTTGGAATCATTATACAAAGTAAAAATCTCAATTTCACCCTCCCAAAGAAAACCAGAACCCCAGCATGTGTGTAAAAGGCTGCTCTCTAAGAGAAGAACTATGAACTCTAAAGCATGTAAAACAACATTGTCAACTGTACAGAGTGTAACAGGGAAATGATCATCAAACAAAAAAACAAAAAAAACAAAAAATAAAATAAGTATAAAAAGATTTGAGATGACAAGAAAATAAAAAAAAGACATAACTGGCAGAATGGAGTAGTCATGCGGTATACCAATAAGACTTTAAGAACAACTGTGACTGCACAAGTCATGACTCCTTCGTTAATATGCCCGTCTCCCATCTCGCGTATGACAATATTAAAAAAGAATCGTAAGTTCATACAATGACAAAGGTAGTTGCCAAGAGGCTGAACATGAGTTGGGGTTTTCAAACAAATTAGCCCATCTATATCAGTCCACAGTGTGACGTGTTCAATCAGTGTCAAAGTGAATGAAGTCATCAGCGAGCATGCTTGTATATATATGTATACACACACACGCACGCGCGCACACACACACACACACACACACACGCACACGCACAGATAAATGGATCATTAAAATGCATACATATGCTGCCATGCAGGTGCTCCATACCTACAGTATGCACTCAGCTCAGAGACTCATGCGCGGAGTGTCACAGCCATCTCCATGGTTTTAGCATCATTATCAGGGTGAAGGCTGGTGGTCCGATTACTTCCTGGATTATGTAACACGTACATACTCGCATTCGCACTCACATACATACATACACACACACACACACACACACACACACACACACACACACACACACACACACACACACACACACCCTTACACATGTACACGCTTAACCAGACAGTAGCACCTGTCTGTAGTGAAATCTGTATGGACGTCCGCTGCAGTGCTGCTTGAATTGCAGGAAACATCACGCTGGGCACCAGCACCGAATCTATCTGCTGGAACATCTGAAGGCTCAACGGTATATTTTAAAATTGTTTTTTTTTTTTTTTCCAGCCCTTATGCTCATATTTGAAAGATGCCAATGAAAACTGGCCATCTGGACAGAAGGTTATTACCGGTGATTAGCTAGCACTATTAATTGACTCGAATATGAACACTGTGACATTCATACCTATAAAAAGTCTAATGTCTGCTGTGAGAAATACATGAAAAATATAAATAGTTCAATCATTCAACTTTTCTCATAAACCACAAAGTTTGTAGAAGAAGATAAACATGGTAACAGTCCTATTGTTGTACGCCTGCAGGTAATGGCACTGAACTACTGGTTAGATCTCATGCTTTTAGTTTGTGTTCCTCTACTGGTCTACTGGGAATGGTATTCAGTAACAGTGCATGCGAGTTAACGGAGACGGATGTATAGATTTGGTCATAGAGTTTGAACAAGTAGCTACATTGGGCTGCACTTGCTCTCCAAAGTACTAAAGAAATCAATTGAAAACTGCTCCAACAATGTTTGCCTGGATATGGCTGGCAACTACCTTCTTGGTTATTTCAAAGTTAAGTCCAAAGCAAGTATTGAAAAAAAAATGTAGAGGAAAATAAATTGCCAATAAAATGATGATAATGTGTGTGAGACACGCACAAGTCTGCAGGACATTCCTGGTAAACATGCAAAGGGCTTTCTGTCCTTCGGGCCTCCAGCCATTCCGCTCCTGGAAAAAAAAATGGAGGAGGGGGCGGAAGGACCCGATGGCCTTCCCCTTATGGAACTAGTTTAAGGCAACGTTCTTCTCAAATCATCATTAAATCCACCAGCTCTGTAAAAAAAAGGCACAAGCTCTCAGTGTCTCTCTTGTGTGTGTGTGTTAGAGGGGTTTCAGACAAGCCGCTTCGTCAGCCTTCTTCCACACGTCCTCTATGTTTTCTACCTCTCTCCCACCCTGCCCATGTCTCCGGCCTCTCCTCTCAACCATCTCGCAAAGCATCCAGAAGTAACTTTCGAAAAAAAATTCCCAATTCGGAATGAAACAGCACCAGTCACTTTTCCCTCCTCAAGAAAAGACAAACCAAATAAAACAACCAAAGAGACAAGAAATAAAACCAGACGAGGACACAGCCAGGACAATGTCCACAGTTGAAACCATGCGGACGTTAGTGGCCATGAAAAAGAAGAGTTTGTTTTTTTGAAAGCACCAGCTCTCGTTTCTAGCACTGAGACGCAAGTCCACATCCTGTTTGAAAGCAGGCGTCTGTGCGGACAGAGCTGAAGGGTGGCCTAGACACACCCCGCTCTAGACAGAGACAGACTAAAACTGCAGAGGTTTTCCACACTGGTGTGCTTGCGTTTTTGTTTTTTGTTTTTTTTTGGAGATGTCTTCGGTCTGTTTTGCTTTCTGTGCTGAAAAGGCACTCGGAGGCGGCGGTGCCATGGAGCCTGGAGAGGCCAAAATGAAACGTATGGAGAGAGCAGAGTGAGGTCACACACCAGTGAGAGGCTGTGAGCCAAGGAGGTCACCCAGTCAAGGTGGTCACCTGTCATCTACAGTGGTGGTTCTTCCTCCATTGGCTCCTCTTCAGACCTGTCACACAAACACAGAGCCCATTATTTGTCACTGACTACGCCATATATACATAAAGCCACTGCAGTTTAGCAATAGAGCCTACCTTTTCCCCATGTTCTTGGTGGCTACAGACAACGAGGCCATGGCGGTTACAGTCTCAGCCTCCTCCGTCTCACACTTCTGAGCCTCGATCAGTGAGTAGCCTATCGTCGACACGCTGCGCTGCAGACAGCGCCAGTACTTACCTACAACACACATAGACCAGAGGACAACAATCAGAGTCATACAAAGAGACTGTTCGATAAAAAAAACGAAATACTGGCTTGGTACTGAAATAATGCACTATGTTCACTTACTATGGGCTTCCACAACCTTCTCCATGGAGCGCACAGCGTTGAGATTGGGCCTCTGTTGAAGAACCTTGTCAGGTAGTGGTTCCAACTATGAAAAACAGTTCAGAACACTACGTCACACACAGACAGGTTTGACTTCTTGACATCCAGTGGAGTATCTCACTATGTCTTATCATCACCAGCCCTGATACATGCAGTCTTACAAAGTTTCTGAACATCAACAAATGAGAAAGTGAAAAGTGAAGTGGACTATTGGAGGATTGTGACCTCCGGATTTAACCTATCCATGCAGTGAAACACACACACACACATCAGTGAACACTAGGGGGGTAGTAAACACACTTGGCCGGAGTGGGAGGCAGCCCCAAAGCATGGCACTCAGGGAGCAGTTGGGGGAGTTAAGTGCCTTGCTCAAGGGCACCTCAGTCGTGTCTTGGAATCAAGCCTGAGACCTTCCGTTTCCCTAACCACTAGGCCACAGCTGGCCCACCCTGTGGCAAAACACTTGATGATGATGATGAACTGGAAAACAAACATCTGAGACATTACAGCTGTTCAGTACTGGTGACAGATTGGCAGGGTTAACTGCACAGCTGGATTTACCCGATATCGACAAGCGGTGGCATTATGCAAATGCAAAACCAAGGGTGGGAAACCAGTCCGGATGTACTTGTTGCTTGGCCTTTTCCATATACTTAAAGTAACAGCACCCAAATAAACTAATCAATTATGCTGTCTTGGACTCCTGAATATCTCCTAGCAATAATGCTAACAACTTAAAAATTTACTGTTGTCCACTGAGAGGAAGCAATTGTGCCTTGTAGGGTTATCTTCAGCGCTGATGTTTGTCTGACAGGGTTATCTGAAGGACTACTGTCCATTTGGCAAGGTTATCTGCAGGACAGGTTTCCACCTGACAGGGTTATCTGTAGGACTGGTGTCTGTTTGACAATGTTATCTGCAGAACCGGTGTTAATTTGTCGGGGTTATCTGCAGGACTGGTGTCCGTTTGATAGGCTTAGCTAGAGGACTGGTGTTACCTGCAGGCTGAGTTATCTGCAATGCTGATGTAATGTTGGTGGTTAGCTGGCACTAATCTGTGATATGGCTGTAAGTACAGTATGATGTTTTTGTCCTAATTAGAGATGAACCGAACATTTTGCCTATAACAATTCTGGCTCAGCACACACAGCAGTGCACAATACTCTGTTTTGTTCCTTGTTAAACTCCAGGGGCACAAAGTGTGGCCAATGCACAAATGGCAAAGAGACGATAATCTATTACTGATGTGGAACAATTCCTTTTCAGTGGCCAAAACCTTTTAATGTGCAAATGTAAAGAAAGAAGACAGGTCTGACTACTGGCAGCATTTTCATGAAAAATTGTCAATGTATAAAATAATAGTAGATAGAGGCTAATGTTAGTGTCCAAGTAGGACAGGAAACAGAGACGTATCTTTTCCTTCTGCAGACTTACAACACAGGGAACCAAGAAAGGAGAGATTAGGACCACTCCTTTCATATATCATCTTTCCACAAGAATTAGAATTACAGTGAGATTCAGTCCCAGACAAATGCAGCACTGTTTCTCCTCATCAAACAATAATCTATGAATGGAGAAGAACTAAATGGAGAAGTGTTCGTGCTTGACTTGTGGACGTCTGCCATGCACGTTCAGTACCTTGCAACTGCAGATGAGGAAAGCCAGAGTTAAATGTGAGGCTGAAGTGGAGCCCAAGGGCTGTGGCTGGCCAACAGAGCACCCATGCCAGACAATAGAGCTCAGTGTTGAGTCACTGGCATTAAGCAGACTGGAAGAATGGCGAGCACTAACAGAAGAGTGCCCAACCCCGTTCTTGAGTTTGGCACCTGTGCTCTCAATGGTGCACCATAACCAGACATTTTAATGTGGACAGGATTCTGTTTTCACTCAAACAGTGCACGGTGTGTGCCCATATGCATAGTCCCATGTGGTAAGGTAATCAGTCACGTCTATGTTTGTAAAGCCAGGTGGTCATCTACTCATGATGCCCTGCTGTGCAGCTTCCCTGGAGCTCACTTCCATCTCCTCACATTCTGTCAGAAATCTCTCACTGCACCTCACCGCAGCGTCGACCTGCTAACCCCAACCCGCTCCTCCCCCCACCCCATCTCTCCCCAGGCCCTGCTGAGAGTGTAACCCTCACCTGCTTTGGCCCAGGCCATTGAGGCCAGTCTGTCCATCAGTTTAAAAGAGGACCATAGCGCATTGCTATAAAACTTTAATGAGTCTTGTCAGCACTCTCCAAGCAGTCCAAGCGAGGCAGGTATGGAATGCGAGGCAGTCCCCGTGACACAGAGGTTTATTGGAGATCCTCCAACTCATCAAGCAAAATAAGAGGACCCAAAACGTTTAAGAGGTAAACAATCACTTTTGGTAGTACAGTACCACATCTATCCTCTTGTCAAGAGCAATCTAAACTCATGGCAGTGATTTTAAAAGTGCTTGCAAGCAGCCAATCTGGGAAGAAGATACTATACAAACCCAGAGGTCCAAGAGACCACATCTTACACAGATTCCCAAGAGTGTATAAACCTTCGAGAACATTGCATAAATGATGTAGATTTCACGGTATTCTCTTATTGTGTTATTCGAAACTAAGGTCTGCCCAATAACTGATTACTGTATATTATGTTTAATTCACAAAGTAACCTTGTATGAAATGATTTGTGACCCTTGGTGTGTATTTCCACAGGGCAGATAGTGGAGCTGGGACTCGTGTGTGTGTGTGTGTGTGTGTGTGTGTGTGTGTGTGTGTGTGGAGGGGTAAAAACGTGCATGTTTACAGTAACTGCTGGATAAATACATGGATAACCTCATCAGTGACTGGTAACAATTAGCCTATTAGGTTGTTGTTTATCAAATAATTACTAGGAACCACAAGTTGGAGAGCAACATCTGTTAGAGCACATTCACCAATTAGTCATGAGTTCAGAGTTGACTAACATCAGAACGCATGCATCATTCATGAGGTATTTGACCTGAAAAGGCTTTTAATTAGTCACCGAAGAGCTGAGGTAGGGTACAAAAAGCAAAAAAAAAAAACAACAACAAAAATCAGGTCAGTGATGGTTTACTGCCAGGCACCTGTCGTGATCTGAACCTTTTTATTTTTTTGGTGAAAAAAAAAATAGGAAACACAATCCACATTATAGCAGAGCTTCTTCATTTTTATTGCTTTACCTTCCAATAAAACAGAATATTTCTCACACTGCGGCCAACAGTAAAACACTTGATATAATGACCAGTCACACAGGACGAGGCAGTGGTGGAAACCATCCCCGCCTTCCTTCTCCACGAAGAACAGCATGAATCTGATTTCATTACGAGCGCTCGAAACGTGTGGGCTCGAAACTGGATGACTATGATGGGTTAATTTCAGGGCTCAGGCTAGCCGAAGCAGCTGTGCTCCCCGAAGAGTATTCAACACACTCTAGAGCGTGTGTGTACCCACACATATACACACTCCCTCTCTTGTTCTATCTGCCTCATCACGAATCAGCGGCCTGCATTCCAACTCTATTACACTAAAGCTTTTGTAAAGACCGTGATAAAACACTTGCTTCCTGACATTCTGATTACAGGCTTTACTCTCTGTTTATTTGATCTGTTATCGAGTTTGGGGGATTTCAACCCCAAGGTTTTGGATCCTCAGGTGCTTTGTTGCTCATATGGCTGTTTTTCACATGTTCAGATATGGAGGAAACTCCTGCCAGGATATTGATGAACACATGCCACTAAAAACATCGCCGCTGCTTATTAATCACGTGTGTCTGAATTTGGCGTGCGACGCGTATAGCTATTTTGCATGGTGGCGAAACGACTAATGAGCCGAGATGCAGGTTGTGCAGGTTAGTGTCCTGATCTAGTGTCGGAGCAGCGATTTTATTGTTTGAAGGCATGTAATTATACATATGAGAGGAGTGTGTTTGGTCCCCTACAAGCTGCAGAGAAATATCTCTGGCGCTGTTTTACGATGACAGCTTCCGTTAGACTTCAAATGACTCCTAATGTCCTTTGATTACTTCATCTCTGTATCTCGCTCTCTGTTAGTGACCCCATCTGCATAAAGTGTGAGCTTAACCGCTTGCAGATGTTGAACAGGGACACTGTTAGACTGCAATGAGGGAGACAGAGAAAGAGAGAGGGAGAGAAACAGGGGAATGTCTTTAACTATACTTAAAGATGTGACATTCTACACCCATCACAGCCCCAAGGTGAATGATCACTGTAGGCGTCTGAAACATATCCACAGAGGAAAAGCAGTGATGCTTTTTGGATCTGTGGTAACTCTATTTTTAACACCACTCCCACTCTTTTCCTCTCTCCAGCTGTCTCCAACTTTCTGTCTTTCTTCACCTGCCCCTTATTTCCTCTCTTCTGTACTCCCCCACAGTGCCGTTGCCATATTTGACGATCCTGCTGTCTAAACCGTGATCCAATCAGACAAATTGGATAATATTTATCTGCCGAACCATCTTCGGGCCCATCATCTAGCCTTCACTTCTCCAGGTCTCAGTGTCCAATGGGACTAATACAGTTCATACTTAATTTCTTTACAAGCTTTAGGAGCCAGTCTTATTGTCCTGTTTACTTCTCTCCTCATCCAGGAGACTGGAAACAGCTCTGGTATTACAGTCCCAGACCAATATATAGTGACAGCTTTCTATCTGTCATGCTCTGAGGAATCTAGCCTGCTACTAAAAACGTGCAAGTGTTTGAGCTAGGCCGATTTCAGATTTGTCTCTTATGTGGACAGGATGCCATTAGTGGTTGTGTAAGGTCTTGGAGGGCGAGAGGAGAGCATATGGCTTCAGCAGCTTTTCTCTTCAGCCAATTAAATTAAACACAATGAAGGCGTGCCCATGTCCTAAGCACTGTTTCTGTATCTGGAGCCGTCCTATCAATTATATACATTTCCATCAACAACAGGGAAACCTCTTGCAGATTTACAGAATACACATCATATTTTAACCCGAACAGTGAGAGCGTACAGCGTCTACAACTCGGAGTAAATCTCAGATCCGTCTTGGCCGAACACAAGCGCACTTCGAAAGAAAAGTGAGACCTGTATTTTACTGAGTGTAATCCTCAGTGCGCCATGAATCACAGAGAACGGCTCGCTCAAGAGGGAACACATTTCCACAATTAACCTCCAATTTTTCAACTTGACTCTTGTTACTCCTCTGCAGTGGGAGCTTCCTCCTACACTGTGTAGCGAAGATGAGGCAAGCGAGGAGAGGATGTAGTACAGGGAGAGGAAATGTATGATTCGCAGAAGAAAAAAATTGGACGGGACAGTAATGTTTGTATAAATAATAAATTAAGAGAGCAGGATGATTGATTTGGGTGATAACATATTGTGACCAAATGAATAATGCTTAAAAAAAACAAGATGACAAATTAAAATAAATTACATTAAATAGGCTACAAAACAAAAAATATACAGTACTGTGTAAAAGTCTTAGGCACATGTAAAGAAATGTTGTGAAGAGATTTTTACTATTTGAAAGAAAAACC
>JAOVVF010000047.1:20118391-20133779 GCA_028565595.1 Duopalatinus emarginatus
TAAAATGTTTTTGTACTGACTTAAAAATGCAGAATTCATAAAATAAATGTCTACAACAACATTTATACTAAACACCATATAGAGTGCCTAAGACTTTTGCACAGTACTGTATATTTGAAGACCGGATCTATTTAAATAGCTAATGGTCTTGAATTTTACTGCATGAGCAGTTTGAAACTGGCAGACACGGTAGGTCAATTTTATATATAAAACACCAAAAATTCATAACAAACAGCATTAGTACACAGTAAGCGGTCATGTACTTGAAGGCGTTTATTTTTATTGCACTGTAAGTGCTTAAATTTTATCTATGAATTGGTGAAGATACCGCATTTCCATCCGCTCCTATTTAAGGGTAGTGAAACGGTCACTATATTCAGAATGTCTAACTTTATAGTCTGACGCAATGCTTTTTGGGGAAATGCTCTCCGGTGCCAGGCTACACTCTGACTTAAAAAACCTGCCAGACATTTTATTCACGACAATAAGCCTAAAACGGAAAAACATTATTTGCTAAAGGCTTTAACATGCCTTATAATCAACTTCACTTCAACTTCTCTGTCAGACTGAAGGACCGTCTGTACTGAACTCCAATCCCTGACCCTGGTTTTGTGCAGCTCTACAGTATGTTCTTACCTCGTTTCCTAGCAAAGCAGAAACACATGCTTCAGACGCGTCGCAGATGGCAGTGAGGTCGTGACCCCCCTCGAGGGCGAGCACCAGGCGGCCGCCGGCCAGGCCCATCAGCTGCTTGGTCAGGTAGCCAAAACCTGCAGAAAAAGAGAAAGGAAGTGTGAGTAGTGTTTAGAGCTTACCCCAGAGCTCTGCCACTTGGCTCTCTATCAAAGGAGCCAAAGATGAGGCAAAGGGGGAAAGAAAGAGAAGGAGGAAAAGGACGGGTATTACATCATATTTTTTCTTTTGTAAAGAAGGCACCCAGGATTTAGAGGGCCTAAACATATAATAAAAGGCAGGTTTCGTTTTAATAAATATGGCTCAGGATTTCAGCTCCAGGCTGCTTTTGATCTCGGTTTGACTATATGCATCCTGTTCTAACCAATTCAGACTTCTCCGAGAAGCCAGTTTAGGGTCCAGATAGTCTGCTTCGTTCCGTCACAGCACTCGAGAAAGAAAAAGAGACCATGAGATAAAAGAGAGGACACGTACTGTATTGTGATAGACCTGGACAACACAGTACAGTGAATGAGGACCAGTGTGTACAAAGACAATGAACAAAAGAATTAATTCACTGATAGAGCCCAAACACAAAGTTCCTTATAGGTCACTGTGTGGAGGAAACGTGTGTGTAGTTCCCAGGCACTAAACGTGGGTCTGCGTGTACGTCTGCTGTCCACTGTCGAGGTCCAGATCAAAGTATGTACGTTTAAGTACATTTGTGTGTACATACATGAATGTGCATGTCCACCAGATATCTAGATAAACATTAGTGTGTATGGTTCCAGAGAGGTCCAGATAAGCGTGCGGGTATGTGTGAGTATGTGTAAAGCTCAATAGCGGTTTAGATAAGTGTGTGTGTGTGTGTAGGAAAATGGGTCTTGTCACAGGCTATTGGGCTGATATGAGACCACTCTGCATCACAATCAGATTGAAAGTGGACTTTATCAGCAACGTTGGTGCAAAAGCAGGCTAAAATGCGCAACAAAGGTTCCACTCAACAACAAACCAGTGTTCATTCTTTGCTACGCGTGCATTAAACCACTTGCACAAGGACTGACATGAGGTCATTGCTGGAGTTCGATGTAATCTACAAAGGAGGGTTGAATATAAGAATGGATTTGTAACTAGATAGGGCAGTTAGTGCAGAGTGCACTGTGGCGGCAAACCTTCAGCATCGCACTCACTCACTCACACACACACGTACACATCGTAATTTTACACTTGTTGCATATTACATGCATACCATTACATTATATCCGCTTTTCAATGTTTATATTTCTGGTATGAAAATAAAAGAACTATGGCCCTTTTCCCATCCATATTACCACTATGGGATTTGTACATTAGGTTTAATGCCAAAATTTGCATATTGTATAGAAATTCTTTGACTGATGAGAGTGTAAAAGATGTGAGAGCAGTTGATGAGACGGCAGAATGCCTCAGTTAAATAGACAGCTTGTGAATATGGCAACATGGCTGGATCTAGGGGATCTGACCCATCGTTCTGATGTGAAAAATGGTACATACAATGAGATGAGAGAAACAGAAAAAAAGATTGGATAAAGAAAGTGTGATCTGTCTGTAAACCAATATGACAGGTGAGATTTACTGGTTGGAAATTGAGGATTGAGTGAATAAATCAGTTTAAATAAAACCAGTTGAAATCAATGGGGATAAGGGGGCAAAAAATATACAAGCACAATTCTCAGTATCACACTGGACATGACAGAGCTGGAGGAGTGTCGATATCTCAAAAGCTGTAGAAGCAGAAGGGGTGCCACAATTCAGGTGGAATAAAAAAGAAGCTAAAAACAATATTATTGCTGTTTCCTCAACAGACTAATAGAATAAAAGTAACTCCTTTGGACGTTTAAAGATTAAAATACTTTAACTAGGGTAGAATGTCTGGTTAAGGATTGTGTGTGTAAGTAAAAATGACAGCTGTATGACATCTCTGTGGAAAAGGTGTCTCTTTCTTTCTGTGCCATCATGAACTCTATAAAGGCTGGAATAACAAAAAGCCCGGACACGTAAAATAAATCTTCACATTCTGCCAAGCAATGTGTGATTTTCCCTTTTCTCTCTCAGGCCACACAGGCAGGCCACAAAAAAGAAAGGAGGTGATACAAGCATGGACAGAGAGGAAAATGGACGAGAGAGAGAGAGAGAGAGAGAAACAGAGAGACCTATATTACTGACTCATTGTTTTGTTATGTTGTGTGAAAGCCTGGTGCGTGGGAGGAAAGTAAAGACTGTGTGCCGGTTTGTGCTGCAGTGTAAATGTGCCAGAGTGAAGGGTACTGGACTACTCACACTTGGCTGTGAGTTTGTATCCCCCCAGTGGTGGTGGGTGGCCCTCCACAGCGTCGAACCCTGATGAAACCAGGACCACATCAGGCGCAAACTCATTAGCGATGGGCATCACTATCGTTCTGTAAAGGAGATAAAGACATGCATATTAAGTCCACAAATCATCTTTAGAAAGCATCAACGTAAAACAAGGAAGCAATATATACTGAAGTGGTAGACTAGCCTATGCAAATACATAGCAACGCCACCTATACACATCATCGGCTGTTTTGAAAGTATTCATATAACATTAAGGGCATCTACTGAAGCTCCATAATGGTATGGGAGTTTGTCTAGCTGGCATCCCACAGGACCCCTGATACATCTACAAACATGGGTATGGACTTTTCCGTCAGGACACGTCTAGAGAAGCCAAATTATGGTTGGAGGAACACTCATCTGAGTTTGGGATTTTGCTATTCACACCTAAATCGCCAGATCTTAGAATTGTGGCCCGTTCTGCAAAAAGTATAGTGTTCATTGCCTACAAAATATTTTTAATAAGCTCGTGGATTCGTATTTCTTCCAGTCCTATGCTTCAAGTACCAGTTTTTAATTCAATATATACAGTAACATTGGTAAAACTAGGAGTACAAGCAGGGGTAAAACATGCACCAGTGTACATTGATATTTTAATATGGTATATAACAATGGTGAAATATGCCTGCAGTACAAAAGAGAAGCTCTCTCACCTACAGTATATGCATCATGATTTGCATGTAAACAAATACAAACTAAAATGACTTAAAGCCTCTTTTGACTCTTTTGAAATTACTGGAGTGATTTTTTTTTTGAATTGCCAAACAAAAGGTCATTTTTATTTTTAATTGTCGTATTAAACGCTCAATAAATATCACTTAAATTGCATCATTTCGTTAAACCCAGCTCTTTTCCACTTTCCCCTATGAATTTGGATCAGCTTCTCTCTTATACTGCAAGTGGATGAACAATAAGTGGTCTTATTCTTTACTGACCCGCACCAGTTATTGATCAAATACAAAAGTTAACCATGTAGTTAATATCAACTACGGAACCGTAGACTCTTCAACACACTGACTAACTTCTACCATTCACTTTAGTTTCCATATTTTCTGTAGCCTGTAGCATACACACCGCCACGTTCGGAAAGAGAGGAGGACCGACTTACGTTGATTTCAAGTTACATGCTCCGAGTCAGTGTGTGATTTATAGAAGAACTGTGGGTTTAATGGCCCATTTTGTGGTAAAGCTATGATTCCTAGCCCAGAACCACTGCAACGCTCCTCGTCTCGACTGGCCCAGCGTGCAGTGCTGACCTGATGACAGCGTGACTGAGAACGTCATATGGCATTAAAGCGCTCCCGTCAGTCCGCTCTCACTTTAGAACTTTAATAAAAGTTAACAAACGTGTGCTGCCCTTGTCTGAGTTTCGTTCCATAAAGCATAGTGAATGTTATCATTGGGTAAGGAATATCTGAGCACACGCCAGCATGAGATATGTGTATCGCCTGGGCAGGAGGATATTATGACTGAGCTTATGACTATAACCTCTGGCTGGCTGGTTCCAGTGTCCCTCAAGCAGAGCCAGCTGTGAGGCTATATTAAGCACCATTACGATGCTGCATTTCACTGGGCGACCAGCAGCTGGAGAGGAACTGGATCTGCCTGGGGTTTGGTGGGGCTGCAGTCAGAATGCTCTCTGAGGATCTGGCTGGAGCGCAGCTCGGCCGCTGCAGTGTAGGTGTAGGCAGATTATAGGCTGGCTTTGTGTTGCTTTTCTTTAGATGTGGGTAGGTCTCGCACAGCTGAAACCTGTCCGCAAGGACCGCAGCTGAAGTCGGTCCGCAAATACCCACCATGGCCTTTAGAGTATTCTTACAACATTACGTGCCCTATAACAATCTGTCTACCTCAGTGCGATTCGGCTAAACGGTGACGTCCAATCTTGGCTTCGTTTTTTGTATTGGGGAAACACAATCCTGTTCCATAACTGTCAAAGGTGTTTAAGTACATGTAACACAGCGCTTGGTAGTGCAGCTTGGGGTCGTTTCACGTTGGTAGTTTATTTCATTTGGTTCAAGTAGCTTGGCTGCTGTAGCTATAAGCCATGTCAGATGTAAATGTGAGTGTGATGCTTTAGCTACAATGGTTAGCACTATACATATTTTGGGAAGTGCATTTTGCTGGCTCTTGGATCCATGGGCTTGGTGCCAGAGATCTGTGGCTCCTGAGATGGCCACATGCTTTAGATCCCTTTCTGCATAGTCTGTAATCGTAGCACACAGCATCTCCATCCCGAATTGGGTGATCGAGAAGTTAGGGAAGTTTCCCCTCGTGGCTCTACCAAATTGTAACATTTTGTATACTGATGGCCCTAGAATGGGCTGACGAGAACAAGGAAAGAGTAGGTGAGAGGTTGTCGGTGGGTGTACCAATGAATATGGCGAGTGCATGGGTTTTCAGAAGTGTTGGTCCGAGCATCACTGTCCTCCAAGCTGAAAAATACTTAATAATATTTTCACAGTCAACAGTGACTCTGGTCATTGCATGTTTTGGCTTGTTTTGCGGCTACACATAAAAAATTCAGTCTCACAACAGCCGCTCGGAAAATGTGTTGACTGGCCACTGATGGTCTTAGGTCAATATTTTAGACAGCTCTCGAAACAAGGAAAATGCATTCATTAGCAGGAAAGACGTCTCTGTCTCCATCTCTGTGCAGCCTCAGACAGACTTTCTGTCACAGGTGACACTTGCTGACGCTACACGTCGCTTGTGCAGCCGCAGCAAAGCCTGGCTGTGTTTCTTCCATGTCTTGGGCACGACGCACAAAAGCTTTGATGCTTTACATGCAGGCCACAGGCATGCCGATGGCTGCCGCAAACCTGGAGCCGAAACTCGGAGCGCCGGTGGCGGGGTGGGTACCGATCCTGCTGCCTCACTTTGATGTTCTCAGTGAGACGTGCTAGCGCCATGTGCCCATCAAAAGTGTTCACATCATCACATTCCCCACACGGACCTCCCCCACCAGAACTTGCCCTGCCGGAAGCCACAGCCAGGATCTCTTGGTGACGAGTGTGGAAATTCTGCATTAAAGCACGCGTATGAATCATGCGCTGTCTGATCTGGGAAGAAGAAAAGAGCTACGCTAATTACGTTGGGAGTACTGAGATTTACGACCCGTGGAGCGGGAGTCTTTAGGTCTGACGCTGACTGTCAGCGGACTTTTACTCAGCTTGTCGCTTTACTGCTGATTCTAAGCAAAATGCACTGAACTGAACAGAACGGGGATGACTTATTGTCTGGACCACACAGATATGTAATGACTATAAATCAAAGCAGGCTATGACCCTCAGAACCCATGCGCCTCTCACACTCCAGACGTCCCAAACACCCTCTTCTCCACGCTTCTTCCCTTGCCTTTCCTTGATTTTCCACAGTAGTTGGAAAGCAAGGTTTGGGGGTTGATGTCTTTGACGGTAGGCTGTCTGGACCCCTCGGTTTCGACTACGCTCTTGGAATACTACTCACTAAACTACCAAGCTTCTTATAGTCTCACTAAGCTTACGTGGGGTCAGAATGCAAGGACACATACACAACAGAAGCGGTATCTGTGTAGATCCACCAGGCTTGTCTGCTAAGCTCACCTCTTGAAGAGCAGGCTTATAAAGAGAAAGCATGCCATGTAAAGTCAAAGACAGCAGCATTAATAATCACTAAGCATTCGTCCAGACCTCCTCGTCAGTCTGGAACATAGTCCTTCATCCTTCCTACCACACAGTAAGGGTCCTCGCTAAATCTTAAAAAGACCCATAAAATGTTCCCTAGCAGAAACGGGTGGGCGGAGTGCTGCTTTAAACATGTTTTAATACATAACGCAGCATTAGAAACTACTATTAACATTAGGATAGAAGCAGAAACTTGGAAAGTCGCTACGTTGTACTTTTCCTGATTAGCGTTATTGTACTCTATGATTTAACACAAAGGATTGAAGGCATACATTTCAATAACTGAAGAGTGTGAACCCAGAAATAAAAAAAGGGCAAATCTTTGGACTTTTTCCAGCTAATTTCCGAGCCAGGATTAATAGCAACCGTCAGTATCCCACTGTGTTTAGTGGTTACTGCAGGCCAGTACCCTGACAGCAGTGCTTAAAGAACAGACTGTGCCGCTTTCAGTGGCTTTCCCAGGGCTAAAGGAACATGCATTTACAGCACATGGGCTTTCCTCTCTTTCCCAAGAGCTCATCAGAAAACCTCAAAGCCCTTTTCTCTGAAGATGACAGTTCACTATCTCATAAAACAATTGCCGTCAATATACTTTCCTGATATTTACCGTGAAATTCATGTGAAAATTTCCCTCGGTTCCGCCAAATCCTCAGGGAAAATTCCCTCTTCCTTTGACTCTTTTACCAGCAAAAAAAAAAGATATGTCTGGGAAATGACTAGTCACCTATCATGATAAGACTGCCATTTAATGATTTTGAGTTGAGCCCAATCAGTACATTCTGGTGAGCTATGGTGAAGTCAGCTATACTCACTAATGAGGACAAAATCAAAGCCGAAACCCACACAGTGGACTAAAGGTCCATGTGTACTAATCATTAGCTACTGGAAGGATGCCCGAGTCAAAGCTATCTAGGCAACCTGGTTGTGGGTGGATGGATGGTTGTGATGGTTAAGACCAGTTGTAATGGCTCATCAATCAATTCCTTGCAAAAGCTGCCTACAGCCCAGATAGACACTAGAGAGTAAAATAGCCGTTCTACCTCTTTTCTTTTATGGATAGTGGCACTGAATTTGAAAGAGTCAGATTCAGAGAAGTGTAGCGTGTAGAGCTGGAACATGGCTTGGCAGGAACGACTCGTTGGAAGACAACAGAGGGTTTTGTATCTACAGGGTATGACGATGCTACACCAAAAAGAGATCGGGCCAATTTGTAAACGATCCACACAGACTTTCTTTCAAACGCAAACTTTTTTTTTTTTTTTTGCAATCTGAGAAGGTCTTCTTCGTCACGTTGCACTGACAAGAAACACGCCAAGGTCCTTCTCATTAAGCCCTCATCCGCTCCACCGAGAAATAAATGTTCTAAATCCACCTCCGATTATAATCACTAAAGGTCTTGGGAGGAAAATGCTTGCAACAGAAGACCCAAACAGCAGCTGATCCACTGCAGTAGACAACAGGATCATGAGAGATGGTTGGTGAAGATTTATGAGCGCTAATTAGCAAAAGGCCTCTACAGCTTCTCCTGCAATGCACCGAGACAAATTGCGAGAAGTGGAAGTGGGACAGGGGACCGCGTGCTGTCAAAAAATGATTCATCCTTACAATTCTGTGTAATTCTCAAAAAAGAGGCAGGCCAGTAGTGGTTAGAGGAAACAATGGGGCCCACTTGTAAAACCAACAGGACCCACGAAGGGTTAATGCTATCCAGGGCTATCTGTCAGGCTCAAAGGCTTTTCCAATCTCTCCCCCTATCCAAAAAAAAAGTCAAGAAAGACCTAAAAGGAAAAGAAGGGGGAAAACACTTCAAAGCCTTGTCATCTGGCATTGCGGAGAGCTGGTTTGAATTAACTTCAATTCTCCTCTCCTTTTCCAAGTTCATGGCGAGAATGCCTTGGCTTCTGGTTTTCATTAGAGCCAATTTTCTTATCTTTTTTCTCCCTCTTTCTTCATCTCAAGCTTGATCCCCTGTAAATGCAACGTGGCACTGAGTGCAGCTAAATAAGAAGGTGCTGCCCGCAAGGCACGCATTGTCTCACACGGCCCACAAAACGCAGCTGAGGGGGAAATAGAGAGAATGCAGAAAAAGGGAGACAGTGGGAGGGAGGAGGAAAGAGAGAAAGATGTTGGTTGTTTACACCAAAGCAGCCTTTATTTATCTGTTCCTCTCATCTGTTTGGTGGGATACAGATTTTTCCATTCAGACTTTATCATTACTGCAATAACGCGTTATTTACCAAGCAGAGAGAGACAGAGAGAGAGAGACAGACAGACAGAGAGAGAAAGAGAGTTGAATTAAAAACTGATGGCAGTTGAAGGAAAGCGAGAGAACGCAAGGACAGTGCATGAGAGCAGGAAGAGAGAGACCAAAAGAAAAGATATATGGACTGCTGGGCTCTCCTTCGGCAGTCTTAAGGGAGAGATAAATCAGTATTCAGAGAAGGGCGCAGCGCTGTGTGAATGATGTGAGCGGTAGGGTAGTCAGAAAGAGAGTGGGAGAGAGTAGAGGGATGAGAGAGAGAGAGAGAGAGAGAGAAAGGAAGAGTTTGGCAGGGAGATGGTTCCTTCAACGGGTTGGAACTCAAAAATAGCCAAACATGGATTTAATGCATCAGATAATTGCCAAGTCCTTCATGTGGTGGATTGAGTGCGTTAGCAAAAAGAAGAACGTCAAACTGAGCAGTGTAAAAAAAAATTAGTGTTTCTAGTAAAACTTCTCTTCCAGCTTTGTGTTGTGAACACATTTTCAGTAGGGTCTCTGAGATTATCCTGGGATGACTGAGTGTGAGATGGGAAGACACCCCGGATGGGTTATTGTCTTACGGTAGCTGTATGTATTTATTTCTGATTAAAGATAAGCCTGATTTCTGAACTGAAGGTGCTTTGTGAAGCTATGGGTAATAAATTAGATAAATCTTCAGTATGTTTGCTCGGCTCAGCCACACAAACCTCTATAACTTACATTTTATCTGGAACCTTACTTTTTTCTTTCCTTTACCACGGTACAAAATTTATAATCACAGAAGTGCTTAAATAAAGCTCCTCACTGAACGTCAAGAACAGTTATGACACAACATGGTCCTAAATATATTGCATTATACTTAGACATTTCCTATAGTGGTGTAAAAAGTTTATTCTTCTATCTTTTTCTTACCAGAATCAACTAGTGTCATTTGATTATTTTTATATATTAACAGTGCAGAGCGAACTACAGCCTATAGCCAGCAATTACATTTACGGTTTACACTGAAGTGCCAGAAAACATGGTACACCAGTCTAATACTTGGTAGGTTCACAATGGAGTGTAGGACTGCATAAATACAGGAATATTCTATACGCAATAAACACCACACATTCTGCAGAACGGTCCACAACTCTGTTGTATTCTGAGGTGTAGGATCTCTGCGTTATCACTGAGATCTGGTGACGTACCAGGGGTCTCATGAATGCCAGCTAAACAATCCAAATATCAGTGTGGAGCCGCCACCAGCTGCTCCGGTTTGTTTTACTGTCTGTACCGGTTTATGGTTTCAATCCAGAAGTAGTCTAATAGCAGGAGGTTTGTAGTGTGCGCCAATAGGGAGAAAGAGACCCTTTTCCAATAGAGTACAGACCAATTCAGCGACTCCTGCACTTTCTAATACTAAACTGATGACATGTGATGTTGACACCATTGGGAGAAAGAAATTAACTGAAGGTGTTGCGGGGAAAACAGAATTACAAGAATAGCAATTTCCTGCAGATGCAGTAACCTTATTTCATTACATATTCAAAGTAGAACATCACTATACACCATGTAGCCAAATGTTTGTGGACATCTGCAAATCCTACCCAGATGTGGACCTTCCCCAAAGTTGGAAGCACATGAGTGTAAAGGACTACAATTCTCTGGCACGGAAGGGACACAAGCCTGTTCCAGCATAATAATTCTGCAAAGACGACCTCCTGCACAGACGTCTACACCTGAACACTTTTACGATGAACTCGAAGACAGACTGCACCCCAGACCTCCTTTTACCCATCATCAGTGCCTTATCTGACTAACAGGCTGGCAGAATGATGGCAAACTCCAGCAAAGCATGTATGGGTCGTGATAGTCAGGCTTCTACAAATTTCATAGCTGCTAATTTATATGTGAATTTGACCATCCAATAGACAGTAGAAGAGCAGAGAACAGAACTGGAGAGACAAATAGGACAGCAGGCCAGGCTGCAGGGCTGTGGGTACCGTGATCAGTATGAATGGGCTGACGGTACGGGGCTGTGTGCCAGGTTCAGAGTAGCGGCTGGCAGGAAGGACTCAGACTGAATCAGTGTGCTTCTGAGAGTCATACACCACAGTACCACACTTTTCTGCTCCAGCAGACTGGGGCTCCTGTGACTAACCCTGAGTCACACTTCAACACATTATCCCTCATATTCCTGAGCCAGCGACACTCAAGTGTTCGCTCGGGATTACGGAGTAGTGCTGCTAGCTGCACAGGGACCAAATATCATACATCAGCTGGTTACTTTAGATCTGTAGTACAGAGATCTGCATGTCTGGCAGACTCCAGTGGGACATACGGAACCCTAAGTCAGAGAATAAAAGGTTGCGAAAGGGAGATGGTGGTCAAGTAGCCGGTGAATAAACAAGCAAAATGTAATGGAAATTCTCCTACATGAAATTTCCACTTTTTGATCAAAACAGTTACTTTTCGGTGATAGATTAGCCTATCAAGACTTAGCAAAATGCTAACAGTTTATCTACTAAAGTATGGCACATAGTTCATCCATTTATAGTTACAGAGACAGCCTGCTTTCACTTATAAAGGCTCATGTGTGAAAAACATTAGTTCCTGTTTCATTTATCATTTATAACTTTTATCCGTCCTGAAATCAATAAGACAAAAAGCAGCTTGTCATGTTATTGAGAAACCACAGTATTGTCCATCATGAAGAATCTACCGTGTCGGCCAACTCGAAGTTACGGCTTTACCTCTGACTGTTGAAATGCTGACACTGGAGACTAACAAATATTATAAAGAATCGTCTCCACGTTAGTGCTGAGGCCACAATTGTACGAGATGCCATTATAGCAAATGAATCAGAGATTTCAGTGAGACTGTAGTATAAACATTGTAACTAAAAGGATTATCTGGAATAGATCATTAACGTATATATATATATATATATGTGTGCTTGGCTTATCTGCTTGTGTCGTGGCAAATATGGAGTCACTGAGACATTCACATGTGCAGAAAATAAATTGTTAAAAGTCTAATAAAGAACATTAAAAGTAACGAAAGGCAGATCCGACATTTGTAACGCTAACGGAATGCGTTTCTGTGAGACTTTTGCTGTGCAAGCGAAAGTGAGATAAATGCCAGCAGGACATGTTATAAACAGCCTGGACGTAATGTGGGCGCCGGACCACTCGGTGTACGAAGCGTACTTTGGGAAGCTCCACGTCTGGCCACGGTGAAGAAAGCACCGGGTGATGCGGTGTGTGTGAAGCAGCTGGCATCACTTAGCCTCTGCGTGCGGAGCTTAGGCCGGCCCAAAACTGTGCTGTTTATCAGTGATGCGCTGCAGGGAGATTTACAGTGCCCGAGAGGCAGGAAGACAGGACCGAAGGGTGATTGGAAGAGCTGAGACGGAGGCGAAGAAAGGGATGAGCACAGATCATCTAGGTTCGCCGCCGACGTGCTATGTGGGCTGTTTGTCACGCCGCTCGTCTACCTGCGGGATCAAATAAACGTGTTCGTTGTGGATTGACCTCTTCAAAGCAGAGGTCTGAAATAGGCTGTGTGCTTGCTTTCCTGGGGGGGGGAGAGAGGGTTATTAATAGTCCCAGACACCGGAGCTAATGGGGCTCAGACCTACTGGCACATCCTCAAAGACTCGCATCAGCCCCCGTACGCAGATAAAAGGCCGGCCAAAAGAGGGGCGGTGCTTAAACAAATTGTTACAAGACATTGTTTTGGAAGCTTTCTTCTCTAACTTTCCTTTATTCACTCTTCAGATCCTGAAGAGCCGTGTGAAATGTGGAGGCAACGTGCACGTTTTCTTCAGCTGCTTCTATAGGATGGATGCAGATCGGGCTTTATATTTGCGTGCATATTATATGCTTTACCTTCCTTAGAATTCAGCCATACAGGGAGTTGGACACTGCTATGTCTGGATGTCACAGTAGCAGGCATGGGACAGCTTAGGGATCTCAGGCTTACTCAGAGTGCAAGACGAAACAAAATTGGACGTCCAGGGCTTGCTAAACCTGCATTATGCCAAATATACATAGCCTGGTCGTGTCTCCGTAATGGTATGAGGTTTGTTTAGATAGCATTCCAGGGGACCCCTGGTACATCTACAAATGTCCCCTCTTTCTAATGAGTTACACTCGTGCATTTCCTGCATTTATTTCTGACAGGAAGCATGGCGTTAATTGCCTACAAGCTCATGGAGTCCATGCCACGTCTGAGGCCTGCCGGTTTTTCTGGCACTTCATTGTATTTTTGTAGTTTAGTGTTGAAAATGGCTCAAACAACAAAGTTTAGAAATCTAAACTGAAAAGACAATCAGAAGCAGAGTAACTCTGGTGGTTACCTGAAGGCAGTCAGATATTCAACGTCTCCCATGGGTGGCTCCAGACCGCCTGTGAAGGCCATGTTCACGTTGAAGCCCATACCAGGCCCCGAGCCAACCTGGTACAGACACACAAACATACACATGCTTTAAATATACATATTATACAAATTTTGAATATATATATTTGAAAATATTTAGCTGTGTAGTTTTGGTTATAACAATAGCACTTCTCTGATCCAGAAGGAATAGATTGTAATGCAAATATATATTTAGAATAAAAAAAAAAAAAACATTTTTCTTCAGCAATGTGATCACAGGAGTTATCCGGGCTGATTCATGTTTCTAGGCTTTAGATTCATTCCCGTTTCTGCTTCAGATTAGATACTATTCTGTGGCTCCGGAACTTTTTATGTGGTGTATTTTGTGCTGTCACTTAATCTGGCGTCCTGTTTAAAGTTCGGCTCCGGCATGGAGTCTGACCCTGGTGCTGAAGATGAATGAATAAATAAATGCTGCTTTAAATGATGGTGATCGTGTCACTGTTATACCTGGAAATTAGGAAAAAAGTGGCATTTATTCAACCAAAAAGTCAGTCAGTTATTACATGATCCACTTCATGTGTCCAGGCACGGTTTGTCCAAAGTCCAGGCAGGAATTCTCCCTGGACAGGACACCGCTCTATCACAGGGTACCACAGTAATTCATTCACACACTCACACCAAGGGGCAATTCAGCACATCCACTTCACCTACCATGTGTGTTTTTGTACATACTACTTGATGACCTACTGGGATCTTAGGCTTGCGTGTGTATGTGTGTGTGTGTGTGCATGTGGGCGCGCATGTGAAGGAAAATAAAATGGAGTGTTATTTTTCTTTTTTCGGTCTGTGGGACATGATGAGTCGGTGTCTCAGCTGCGTCTGTGGTTCTGACCTCATCAGGAGCGCCGCTGCCAGGAAAGAAGTTCCCGTCGTCATAGCGATGCAGAGACAGATACAGCACGTTGGGGTCGCTGTAGAAAGCCTGCTGGGTGCCATTGCCATGGTGGACGTCCTAAAAGAAGAGAGTGGTCTTGTTATTTAGTGCTTATTAACGTAAATATGAATACATACCAAGTAAAGAAAAAAAAAAACACTCGGTGAATCATGTGGTGAACTGTATGAGCATAAAAAAATATTTGTCATGTACGTGATGCCCAAATCAGATGTCATGCTGGAAAAGACATTGTGTGACCCGTTTTCATAACACTCAAAAATGCATAAATGTTCTATTCTGAGCTGACTGTAATAATGTTTAATAGCGTTGTGTGTCTCATCCTGTGTCTTTTGATCTGAGGCGCTGTGTGTCATGGCGTATGTATTTGTTCGGCTCCAGCACAAGTGCTGCGTGACAGACAGGAGGAAATGAACGGCATTTCAAAGGCATCCCGAGACCTTAATGATCTCAGTCGAGTCTGGTCGGCGGGATTACTGTCCACCGCGGCCTGTATCATGCCACTACAGTCCTGAGAGGGACACTCGCTGACCTACATACATATATTAACCTGTCAGTGTCAATATGGAGCGGTTTATTAAAACAGGTTCTGATGGATAGATCCTGACTGTACGGTGTATAGTGGACACAGCATAGATTCCATCTTCTTGACAGAGCTTCGGTTTCCTCCTGAAGTTGATTATATGAATTATCTTAATGTAGTCTTTATGTTCTATTCCTTTTATACAACAGTAATTTATTATTGACCACTCAGCCAAGTTAGCTCAAGCTTACATTATAGAAGCTATAAACGCTCTTATACCCAATCAAAGTCAGTAAGACAACACATGCAGCTTGTTGTATTAACAAGAAACTGGATTGGGATTGGGTCTGTCTCAAAACCTAGTGAGCGCTCTTATTTATTATATTTACCTCATAGTATTTACATCATCCTACACTTGGAGGCAGCCATGGCCTAGTGGTTAGGGAACCGGTCTCGTGACCGGAAGGTCGCGGGTTCGATCCCCACTCCACGACTGAGCTTGAGCAAGGCACCTAACTCCCCTAACTGCTCCCCGGGCGCCGTGGTTTGGGGCTGCCCCCCGCTCCGGGCAAGTG
>JAOVVF010000047.1:20150941-20162149 GCA_028565595.1 Duopalatinus emarginatus
GCACGGATGGGTTAAATGCGGAGGTCACATTCCTTCTGTGTGCAAACACAGTAAGGCAAAATAGTTTCATTTCATTTCATTTCATTTCATAACATTAAGATCTGGTGACTCAGGTGTGAATGGCAAAACCCCAAACTCACACGAGCGTTCCTCCAATCATCATTTGGCATTTCTAGAAGTATGTGGTGGTGCATTGTCCTGTTGGAACCCATCCAAATGAATACAGGACATGAACTGATGTCACAAAGAAGGCACACGTAGTGTTCACCTGTCAGAGACGTTTGTAGACGTACCAGCGGGCCCAGTGAATGCCAGCTGAACAAACGTCATACCATTACGGAGCCATGGCCAGCCTGGGTGCTTCGCATAGACTCGTCTGTACCGGTTTTCCTCTGGCACTAAAGTGTACACGCAACTGCGTCCGGATCACAGTAATTGAATTCTGTATTAATGCGGCAGGTTATAAACCAATAAAATTTTAACACTTAAGCTATTTACCTCTATAAAATATCTTAATCTTTGCTTGTTGTGCTGCTTAGCAACCAAAGTGGAACGTTTCCAGATTAACAAGCAATAAAGTTGTTATTTACTGAACACTGATTTAATCTTTTTTTTTTGCTACTTTATAAAAGCAACAATGACCTCGGAAACAAGTTTCGCGATTATTTGCGTGTTAAGCGGTTTCCAGGCTGTGCCTTTTTCTAGATATGTCAGTATTACATAGCCTTCATGGTCATACTGGAACATGAAGAGCTCCTGACATATTACAGACGTACAATTCAAACTCAATCTGCAATGTGATCTCCAGCTCAAAGGAACCACCACGGTCGTTATGTGTCGCACCTTGACCAGTCCTGGCAGTCGAGTCTAAATTCTGGCATGTCCTAAAAGTTTTTGGCCCGTTTTTGAGCTGTAATCGTGGCTGTATGGCACCCTCTAGGGACAGGAAAACACACTGTGGGCACAGAGACACCTGAGACATTTTGTGTTTTCAAATTCAACAACTGAGAGGTAGGAGGAAAGCGGAGATGTTTGAACCCTGGATATCCATGATTTGAGTATGAATGTCATTTTTCTATCCGGTGTCCTGAGTTTGCTACCTCACACTTGCTGCGCAGTCCGGTCTCCTGCAGTCGGGACCAGATACTCTGGATTCGGCCCGCGTGCTCTGGGTGGGTGTTAGTGTTGCCGCACATACACTGGTGCTTCTGCATTAGAGTGTCGTACACCAGCCCTGTTAGAGCACACACACACACACACACACACACACACACTCAGATCAGTCTTCATCAAATCCAAGGCGTAACAACGTTCCACTGTAATAACAGCAGTTACAGAATCACAAATGAATGCATTTTATTAATACAACCATCATCAACACTAGAATATTATAACAGATTCACACACATGCACACACACACACACACACACGTTCTCTCACACTGTCTCTCTCTCACTCACACACTTCTTTCACTAGGGACAGACAGATCTTTTTTGAGTATGATGAAGGATGTGAAGACCTGTAAAGACATGACTGTCCTTTCAGCATGTTTTGAGAGTGTGAGACAAGCGGCGAGAGAGCGGAGACTACTTTGGGAATAACGAGTTTACTGCAGGAATAACACATTGATCATAAGACAGGGAGAGAGAGAAACGGGTGAGGAAAAAGAGAGGGTGAACGATAGATAGATAGATAGATAGATAGATAGATAGATAGATAGATAGATATATAGAGAGAGAGAGAGACAGAGAGAGCAAGAAAAAGACAGACAGGGAGAAATAAAGAGAAAGAAAGAGAGAGAAAGCTAGAATGAGACAGAGAGAAATTGAGAGACAGAAATAGGGAGAGAGAAAGAGAGAGAGAAATTAAGAGAAAGAGAGAGAGAAATTGAGAGAGAGAGCGAGAAAGAGAAAAATTGAGAGGGAAAGAGAGAGAAAGAGAGAGAAAAAGACAGCAAGAGACAAAGAGAGAAATTGAGAGAGACAGAGCGAGACAGAGAGAAAGAGATAGCGTGAGAAAGAGACAGAGAAAAATTGAGAGAGAGAGAGAGAGAGAGAGAAAGAGAAAGAGAGAGAGAAATTAAATTGAAATTGAATTGGGAGAGAAAGATAATAATATAGCATGTGTGAACAAAAACAAATCACTTTAATAACTCTATTTATTTATATAAACTGTAAATAATTATAAGCAATAAATCAAATACTTCACCACTACTACCACCGGGTGGCGCCACTGAATCTACCTGCACCCTAACGATCAGCATGAGATAAAATACGAATGCATTTTTCTAATAATGGATATAAAATACTTTGTGAAAGTCAGATTATGTTGATGACGATACACAGCACGTCACACTATAAACTCTTTAATTTCAGCTTGTCAGCACCACGTCCCTGGATCACTCGAGTCTGAGAGTAGAGATGGTACTGACCGGTGGTGAAGCGTGGCTTAACCGGAGGCTCCTGCACTACGATCGGGAACGTGGCGGAGGCTGGAGAGGACTGAGCTCTGGACAGGGGGCGGTGCCCTGGTAAAGTGACGGACAGGCCGGCGGCCTCCATCGATGCCTGGTAGTTTCTTAGCTGATGGATCCTCTGCTGTTCCAGAAGGAGAGCCTGCTGCTTAGAGACAGGGAGAAACACAGCCATACACAGATCTCAGAACAACGACAACATAGAGGAGTGTAATGACAAAAGTGTGAGTCCTGAATCAACCTGCAGTTACAAAATGCTACCAGAAGATGGCGACCTTTACATGACATTGGACCAAGGTTCCAACAGTGACACAAAAAGTCCAATGTTTGTCCAATTAGAAATGTTTCTATATACTGTATACAAATTATAATTATAAAAAATGTGTATGAAATACAAACAATATCCCAATTTTATAATTAAAACCTTTTTAATGATCCAGTTTTACAAATATACTTAGTACACTAGTCTCAGGGCATCAGGATGTAAGGACATCACCCACAGCTTTCATTTTTCAGCATGTGTTGTTTTTGTGTTGTAAAAATGTGCACACTGTCTGTATTAGGTCTACTACTGCAGACACTTGGAGCAAAAATTATCGAACACTAACATGCAAATGGGTGACTAATTACAGGAAAAAACAGTCGTTCTGTTGCTCTTTCATGGGTGTTTATTTATTTACTGACTCTATTTATTTATTTCGCAGCCATGGTTTGTCTCCATTTGTCCCCTTATAATAAAGCATCACTGTAAATCAGTACAGCTGTAAGCCTGCGGTTAGGGAACCAGCCTTGGGACCAGAATGTCCCTGGTTTGATCCCCACAACTAATAAGAATTGATTGAAGCATAGCACCTAACCCCCAACTGCTCACTGTATACAGGATCTGGCCACTGCTCTGGGCATGTGTGCTCACTGCCCCCTAGAGTGTGTGTTCACTGCATGTATGGGTCAAAGACAGAGGCTGATTCCAGTGCACAGTGGTGGAAACACTATTGCACTTTCACACTTCTTCTAATTGATTACTTTTATCTTATAATGAAACGTTTCTATGCTGATGGGCGTGGTCTCCTCCAGGATGACTCCGCCCCGATATTTTAATTAAAATAACATGATTATGTAAGAGAATTAAAATAGAACATGGTTGTGTCTCTACGCTCATCAGATCCCAGCCCAGCTGAACACCTTTCTCTCTAAAAAGTCTAGAGACTTGTGCCAATTAACGCCAAGTTGCGCTGAAGCTGTTCTGGTAGCATTTGGTTGCCTGACACTTTACTAATCCACATTTTGGGTAGATTTTTTCCTTTAATTTGTCACCCGTCTGTATCTTAGCATATAAAAAAAAGAACATGCCTGCGTTTTCCAAATCCTGAAAACTTTCTGCCACTTTTCAGACCTGAACATCAGGCTCTGAATAAAGGAAGTCTATTTTGGCATATAGACGCTACCGTGTGTGTGTGTGTGTGTGTGATGCTGCAGAGAAACACTGCACAGCTCCTAAACCTCGGCTCGCTCCTGCCGACTGAAGCGCACAGTGAAAGCTGGTGGCCTCGGTGGAGCGGGGGCGTGCTGAGACGCGGTGGTGTGTATGTGCGTGCGTGTCTGTAGGTTCATTCGTGACTGTGTGGGTGTCGGAGTTATTTTTAAGCCTAAGCCAAAATCTGCTCTGCAGCTCGGCACACAGTCAAATGCCAACAGCAGACTGAGATGAAATGTACTAATGTCTCAGTCAGTGCTCAGGCTTTGGTTAGCAGCGCCGCTGCTCCACCTGCACACTCTCCACAGTGTCTGACCTGTCTGAAGATCAGCTCGTGCTCCGCCTGTCTCTCTCGCTGCTGCAGCTCCTCCTCCAGCTGATCGGGAGGCTCCTGTTTGATGGTGACTCCCCGCGGCAGGCCTTCAGTCGGGTCGCTCAGAGCCTGATGCTCCCTCAGCTCCTCCTCGGTCTCCTCCGGGTGACTCTCATGCTGCCTGCCAGGCTCGTTTGGTTTAGTGGCCATAATCTACAAAAAATGCACATGAAACATGAAGTGCATGAGTAAAAAGAACCTTTTGTTAGTATTAGCGTGGATGCGATGGTTAGACAGCTGGGTCAGATCATTGCCAAATACAAAAACAGGTCTGTTCCTATCTACCAAACGTGGTTCAAGGAAGGACAATCGGTGGACAGGGTCATGGGTACGCCATGTGTCACTGATATTTATAGGAAGGTTAAGGCTAGACCGCATGGTCCAATCTTATAGACGATCCACAGAAGAACCTGCTGCTAATGTCTGGGTGCCAGATATAACAGAAGTGGTGTCCATGCTTCTGCAGGTCAGAGCTGTTTAGGCAAGTGGCTAATCAGTGTATATTATTAACTAAATTGAAAAAATGTCTAGTTACAGTTATTAGGTTCTGAGATATGTGTGTTCATATGAGGCCGGGAAGCAGTGCGCCCGGGAAGCAGTTAGGGGAGTTAGGTGCCTTTCTCAAGTGCACCTCAGTCGTGTCTTGCCCTGGGTGGGGATCGAACCTGCGAGCTTCCGGTTACGAGACCGGTTACCTAACCACTAGGCCACGGCACACGCGTCTAGAGACAGCAAATTATAGTTATAGGAACACTCATCTAAGTTTGGGGTATTGCCATGAACACCTAAGTCACCAGAACAGAATTGTGGAGTGTTCTGTAGAGTGCTGTGTTTGCTGTGTACAGAATATTTCTGTATTACTGCAGTCCTACGCTCCTGTTGGGGATTTTCCAAGTACTATCCTGGTGTACCGTTTTTTGGCACATCTGTCAGCAGTCGCATTACGATGTAAATGTTACACTCGGAATAAACCCTAGATCATTTATCTGGGCACTTGTAAGGGAAATAAAAGGAAATGAATAGTTGGCTGTGGAACAGCTGAGCAGTCGACAGTCCAATTACCTTTATGTCCCTTAAAAAGAGTGTGACAAACACCTTCGACATAAAGCTGGACATCCACACTATAGACTCGTTATATAAGTCCAACCCAAGCAGAAGATGGCAACGATTACTCAGTCGGCGTCCAAATATTTACGGACCTGAGTGTATGAAATGTAATACTTTACATTATGTCGGAATATATGCGCACAGGTCCAGAGCTCTTGATTTAACTTTTGAAAAAAAAACCCCAAAAAAAACGTTCTGTTGTTGACTTGGTTTCATTTCTGGACTTTTTGTTACACACAGCCAAAAGCCTAGGAGGAAACTTCGACACGTGTAACGTGTACTGCTTCTTCAGCCGTGCACACATCTCTCCCTATTGCATAACCACTCATTTACGACAATTATGACTAACACATGCATTCCACAAGAAAAGCCCGACACAGGCCATCTGAAAACCATTCCATTTACATACTTGGCTGACGCTTTAATCCGAACTGACTTACCACTGAGACAGGATGTACACTGAAGTGCCAGAAAAACTGGTATACCAGACGAATACTTGGCAGCCACTCCATATCTTGGAGGGAACGCTGCACCGTCCTCATGCTCATGTTTATTGAGACCTCAGTATTGAATTCTAATTTTACTTGAGACAGTGTTTCACGGCTATCGCGTTAAAAAGATTCTTGTCAGCTGACGTCGATGACGTTCACTTTTCAGTCTTTTTCACTCAAAGTCTTTTTACCGCCACATTGCAGTCATTTCTGCTGGAAGTCTTGTAGTCACGGTATCTCCCTTAAAACCAAACTTCGCTTCTAGCTCTGAAATGCTATAACCTATCTGACGAGCTCCAACTATTAAACCGTATTAAAAAATCTCTTAAATTGTGTTAACTTGCCGTTCTCAGGGTGGAAACTTGCTCTGGAAGCTCCCATAGATGTCTATCGCTTTATATACACACATCATTTAGACTTCAAATTTACACCGTACAGTGTGCATAAGAACGAAGCTTCCATTGCCTTGGCCAAGAGGTAGTTATGATATAAACAGCAGCATTAATACAATGTTTTATATATATAGTGCAGTGTAAAGTATAGCCAAATATATGGCGTCAGATCAATGTCAAAACTAGGGGGCGCAAAAACACAAGGTGAAAAATATAAACCTGCGAGTTGTACCAGTTTGTGCGTGTAAATATTCCTCCCGCGAGCGAAAAAGTGAAACTCGTGAGCACAGAAAGAAGTCTTGCACACGTATTTATCATTATATCGCGCTCAAACCGCTTTTTTTGCATTCTTGAATGTTTTTTTCTTTTCGATTCAGCAGTTTTCCTCGCGCAACATGTGAATTATCCTCGACTGTTTTTTGCTCTCGAGTATTAATAAGGAATAAAGAGCCAAACGAATCGGGAGCTGCGAGTAAATAACCAACTTAAGCGTCGCCCGCCATGTTTGTCTTCCGGAGAAGGGCTGTTCATACTGTGCGGTAAGCCACAACACCAGGAGCCATCAGCCAATAGCATTTGCTGGCAGAAACCGCCATAAGCCCGCCCCCAACTGTCAAAACCACCCCAATTCCCGCCCCCAAACTGTCAAAACCACCCCCATCCAATACTCGAGCGCAAAAAACAGCCGAGGGTAATTCACATGGCGTGCGAAGAAAACTGCCGAATCGAAAAGAAAAAAAACCATTTGAGAATGCAAAAAAAGCGTTTTGCGCGCGATATAATGATAAGTACGCACGCAAGACGTCTTTCTGTGCTCACGAGTTTCACTTTTACGCTCGCGGGAGGAATATTTACGCGCACGAACTGGTAAAACTTGCAGGTTTATATTTTTCACCTTGTGTTTTTGCGCCCCCTAGTTTTGACATTGATCTGACGCCATACAAATATAACTATATGTATATAAACGTGTAAAAATACGTACATCAGCAAGGAATTTACAATGTAATGCACTGGAACTCCTAGATATGATGTGCATCTGTAGCGTTGCTGTATATTTTGTATCGGCTCGTCTGTACTGGTGTTTTTTGGCACTTCAGAGTGAGATTGACGGTCTTGTATTTAAGGACCCGACAGCTGCTTGGATTTGAACTTATAACCTTGTGAAGGCTTAATCACAGAGTGCCATAAGCAACACACTCGGATGAGAGCGCTAATTTGTCCAGACAGGAAATACGAACACTGTTCTTCCTATAGTTTAGCTCTGATCGAAAACAGCAGATTTTGGTTACGCTCCGATTTCCACACTCAATCGAACCCGATTTTCCATTGAAACGTCTCGTTTCTGTTGGCTCCGTCAGCATCGTTAACACTCCGCCGTGTTATTTACAGAGACACAATTACGGAGAATTAACTGCAGAGGAGCGCAACCGGCGCTGAAGACTGGCGAGTCAGCGGCCCGTGAGAGTCGGCCACGCTCGCTCCAGGGGACCAGCGCAGGGATCAGTTACCCAAGAGCACAAAGGTGAACCTCGCCACGGGAGCGTTTCAGACACTAAACCATGAGAAACGTCTTGCGCGCGCGCCCAAGCCGGCAACACGATCTCATAATAACACGCAACTCCTGTGCTGAGAAAGTGAAACGAGGGCATGTCGTAACACAGAGCGCGAGGGGAGGACAGAGATACGAGCGGAGAAACGCAGGAGGCCTTTGTTCTTTTATGGCTGCTCATACTCCACCCTTATATCTGCCTGCTTTCTGGAGAAACCGACTCTTGCCCTATCGCCACGGCAATATCACACACATACATACACACACACACACACACACACACACACACAAACATGGGAAATGGAGCCAACGCTGGCAACAGCACAGCACTGTGGCTCCGAGCCAAGGGAACATCTTTGACGTCAGAGTGCTTGGCAATGCCGTGTCCCTGTCCTCAGTTCTCCAAACAAACTTTGCTTTTTTTTTTTTTTTTTCAATTTGCTTTCTTTCTGCACCCCTCCTCCTCCTGCTTCTCGTCCTCGTCCTCCTCCTCTCTGTGCGCTGTTGCTCTTTTCACATTCTTACTCATTTAAAGTGGAAATTCACCGTGGCTGAGTGGCTGTGTAAGCAGTGATTAAACTGCTCTTTGCACAATGTGAAGCAAAAGTAAAAAGACAGCAAAAAAAGCCGAACAGATTAAATAAAAGATTAAACCGGTCTCCGAAGAGGTAGTCGAGTTTTTTCATCAGGCGGCTAGCTATAAAAATAGCTAATGCACGAGCTGAAACAGATTAACACCGGTTACATGCATACGGTGGAACGTAAACCGAACGCAGCCCAGGAACGCATGGCGAGAAAAAAGCAGCTGGAGGAGACTTCCTGGCTCTGAGTGTTTCACATGCTCGTGTGGCGCACATATCTCTCCTGCAGCAGTTCCTCTCCGTGCACGTAAACAGGGGAAATGCCACGGAGGTATTACATTCCTCTAACGTCTGCAGAGCGAGCGGAGCACAACGCCATTTCCAGGAAGGCGGCTGTGTAGTAAAGGCTTCTGCTCATCCTGGGAGCTCAGCCTGCTTAGGAAAGCCAGTTCTCACCTCCAGCCTATGTATATATATATACTCAATAAAAACATAAACGCAACATTTTTGTTTTCGCTCCGATTTTTCATGAACTGAACTCAAAGATCGAACTCGAAGGCTTTTTCTATGCACACAAAAGGCGTTCTTGCAAATATTGTTCACAAATTTGTCTAGATCTGTGTTAGCGAGCGCTTCACCTTCGCACCTCACAGGTGTGGCAGATCAAGATGCTGATTAGACAGCAGGATTATTGCACAGGTGTGCCTCAGACTGGCCACAATAAAAGGCCACTCTGAAATGTGCAGTTTTATTACATAGCACAATGCCACAGATGTCGCAAGATTTGAGGAAGCGTCCAATTGACGTGCTGACTGCAGGAATGTCCACCAAAGTGTTGCCCGTGAATCGAATGATCATTTCTCTACCGTAAACCGCCTCTAGAGGTGTTTTAAAGAATTTGGCAGTAGGGTTGCTGAAAGAAAAATCGATTCTTTAAAGAATTGCAATTCCTAGCCCTGGCAATTCTAAATTGATTCCAAATGCTTAAAAATCAATTTTAAAATGCATTAAAGTTTTACTTTTTGCTGCTCCTACTCAGCCATCGTAGAAGAAGGCCGTCTAGGCCACCGTACAGCAAGCTAGATAGCCAGCTCCCTTGCTAACGGACTCCAATGATACAAAATATAAACGCAGTAATGCACTCTGACTTTAAAGTGTTTTATTTTCAGTTAAATGTTAATGCACTATGCTAGACTGAAGTCTATGATTACTTCTGTATTAATAAATTTTGAATTATTTGTTATATACTGGTCATTTAAGTTACAGAATTTTATGCACAATCCTGTTTTTGGTATAAATATGAAATGATGCAAATAGATTTGATGCAGTAAGGAACCCAAATGTATTGTTTAAATAAATGTTCTTTTTGTTTACATTGTCGTTTCATCTTGCCAACCACAGAATTTACACAAAATTTATAAACCATGTGAATAGAAAAATTGTTCCTGAATCGAAAATCTGACCCCAAAAATCGGAATCGAATTGAATCACCAGACACAGAGATTCGGACCCCTGTTTGGCAGAACATCCAACCAGTCTCATGACTGCAGACCACGTGTAACCACACCAGCCCAGGACCTCCACAACCAGCATCTTCATTTCCAAGATCCTCTGAGACCAGCCACATTTAGACAAAAAGGTCTTTAGATCTTTAAGTTCAGCTCATGAAAAACGGAAGCAAAAACAAAAGTGTAGCATTTTGGTTTTTGCTCATTACATATATTTTTGCTTTTATTTATATATATATATATATATATATATATATATATATATATGTGTGTGTGTGTGTGTGTGTGTGTGTGTGTGTGTGTGTGTGTGTGTGTGTGTGTGCGCGTGCGCGAATCCTGAGGCTAAGCACTGGTAATGACATCAGCCCACACCAGTTCATACACTGCATCAGACATAGGACATACAGAGACACAGAAGGCAGGGAGGAGAGGGCTATTATTTTTCCCCTTAATGCTCTGGCAACAGTTGCTATCTAAAATGCATGAGTGAATGAGCGAGTGAGTGAATGTGTGTGTGTGTGTGAGAGAGAGAGAGAGAGAGAGCGAGAGAGAAAGAGAGGTTATATGAAAGCTAGACAGAGAGAGAAAGAGAGTGAGCACTGCACAGGACAGATATTAGAGAGAGGGGGATAGAGACACAGGGAGATAGATAAGGAGGAAGAAGAAGAGTGACAGAGAGTGAGAGGAGATGGAGACAGAGAGGGAGAGAGAGAGAAAGAGAGAGGGAGAAAAAAAAAGAGAGACTAAGGTATATACACTACTAGGGTGATATAGAAAGGAAACAGCATGACAAAAAGAATGAGGAAGAGGAGAAAATAGAAACGAAGACAGGAAGAGATAAATAATGGAAAAGGAGAAGAGAGTTACAGAAAGAGAAAGGGAGAAAAGGATAGGGAAAAAAAGACAAGGACAGAGTGAGAGGATCAATAATAGAGAAAGAGGAAGAGAGAAATGGCGAAAAGGGAGACGAAACAAAGTGAAAGAGAAGGGATGCGGGGGGGGAGGGGGGAGAGAGAAAGAGAGGGAAAGAGGGAAAGAGAGAGAAAGAAAAAGAGATAGAGAGAGCAGGAGACAGGGACAGAAAAAGAATGAGGGGGACAAATCATTCTCTGGAGTAATTCTCTACGCCCACACTCATCTCATGACACTGCATTAAGAGTGCAGCTCACACACACCCACACCCTTTCTCTCTCTCTCTCTCTCTCTCTCTCTCTCTCTCTCTCACACACACACACACACACACACACACACACACACAC
>JAOVVF010000047.1:20162249-20184340 GCA_028565595.1 Duopalatinus emarginatus
ACACACACACACACACACACACACACACACACACACACACACACACACACACACACACACACACACACCCTCTCTCTTTCTCACTCACAAACACACACCCACCAAGACAGCCAGGCACGCTCAGAGAGCTTCCGATGTGACCAAATATGGGATGTGCATCCGCCTGGTTGCCATAGTGACACGGGAGCTTCAAGCGAGAGAGGGCGAACAGAAAGACGGGAAGGAAAGAGAGAGGATGGAGTGATGAAGAGATGGACGGGGTGTGTACCTTGCTGATGTGGAGCTGCTGCTGCTGGAAGTGCTGCTTCTGTTTGACCAGGAACTGCTGGTGCTGCTGCTGGACTACGAGCTGCTGTAGGGCCTGCGTGTTCTGGGGCAGCGGCGCCGACTGGGTCCGACCCAGCGGCCGGTGAGGACGCAGTTTGTGGATGGGGGGTGACTGCAGGGGCAGACCGCTCAGACCTGGACACACACACACATTCAATATTTCCTTTTTACTACCGCAGGATTATGGCATTATCTCATCCATTCATAATCTTATTCATTCATCCATCCATCCATCTGGTCCCTCATCCATCCTCTTCCACATCCATCCATCATCGCATACTCATCTATACATCCTTCCAAGCATCCTTTCATCCAACAATGTCACCCATCCTCTCATTCACCCTCCCATCTACAAAGTTATCCAACCATCCAAGCATCCTTTCATTCAACATGTCACTCATCCTCTCATTCACCCTCCCATCTACAAAGTCATCCAACCATCCAACCATCCTTTCATTCAACATGTCACTCATCCTCTCATTCACCCTCCCATCTACAAAGTCATTCAACCATCCAAGCATCCTTTCATTCAACATGTCACTCAACCTCTCATTCACCCTCCTATCTACAAAGTCATTCAACCATCCAAGTATCCTTTCATCCAACAGGTCATCCAACCTCTCATTCATTCAAAATCTACCCTGTCATCCACTTATTCAAGCATCCATTCATCCTACGTCATCCATCCTCTCCATCACCCCTAATCTACCCTGTCATCCACTCATCCAAGCATCCTTTCATCCAACATGTCACCTATTCTCTCATTCATTCATTCACTCTCCCATCCACCATGTCATCCACCCATTCAAGCATCCTTTCATCCAACATGTCACCCATCCTCTCATTAGTCCTCCCATTTACCCGGTCATCCACCAATCTAAGCATCTGTTTATCCAACGTCATCCATCCTCCCATCTACTCCAATACCCACCAATCCATCAATCCACACTGAACACATCCACCATTTAGTCGTCTGCCAATTCCCTCCCAACAGCCAGCTAACCCATGACCGCTACCATGCAGGAGGAGGTTACAGGCTAATGTGCTCCTCTGGGACATGATGCCAGACAACCATATGTACACATGTCATGTAACCCACACAGACCTCTACCGCGTGCTTGAGCTGACAGAAGAGTGCCGTGTCCTAGCGCTGCTCTGACTGACAGCTGAAATTGAGAATCACCCTTTCACCCAGACAGCAATTTGCTCCTGGCCAGACTGTGGCATTTCTGCGATTCGAACCCGTGATCTCCTGATCTCCCAGATTCACTTTGGTTTTCAGAGATTTTCCCCCCAAAAATCTCCAATATCTCCTTAAATGTCACGAAAAGAAAAGTGCATAAACAAAGGCATTGTGTTTCTGAACAACAGCTAAACATATTGCGGAGCTATAGGAGGCCCTAATTACTGCCAGCGATTTTTCGTCATGTGTGAACACAGTTTATTTGCAACGTGCAATCATGCTCCCTTGGACGCCTCTGGAAGCGCCGGGCCCGGAACGCTGAGACGGAAAGCTTAGAGATCTACTAGGAGCTCCAGATTATTTGCTTTGCTCTTGTTTGAGATTAACAACAGACAGCTTCACAAAGCAGCTTTACAGAAATCTGGATGTGGATTTAGACGGCTGATGAGCAGATGTGAAAACGATGCCAAGCCTGATATTTACAATGGTTTCGAGAAATCATTATCAATAGAGCTTAGTAACAAAATAGTCACATCTGTGTGGACTTAGTATGTACACTCAAGTCCCAGAAAAACTGGTACCCCAGTCTAATACTTCGTCTGACATGTTCGTAGTTTCTCTGTCCCTCATGCTATCTGAGCGTTCCTTTCAGTGCTCTGTCTAACACAAGACACGAGGTGGAGGAGAAGAGCTCTGGCACAGACAAGCGTGATACGGGAGAGAGTCAGTGAGTGCAAAGAGTCGACTACATGCGTAAAATCGCTCCCTATGTCAGCTGGGCAGAAGTATCGACCTGCCTGCTGCCGTCATGCCGAGCTCAGTGGGAGGCTAATTAACATTGTCTATGACTAATTTCATTAAAATAAAGCTTCCTTAGAGCCTATCAACACAAATTGATGGCAATTTGTAGGGGATAATGTTCATAAAGTAGCGCTTAGAGCGAAGATGTACATCCAGCTGTGACAGTATAGCATGATACTGCGTTAACCCTTTTGTTCGGTTTATTTACCGAACTGAGCGGCTGAACCAACGAGAAGGGTTCGAGATGATTTAGGGCATAAACTTCCCAAAGAGAAACCAGCAGATCTAGGTTTGGAATAAATAATAAACTTAAATAACATTTGTTAAATCACACAGTCAAATTACACATACGGCTCATAAACAGAGAGCTTTTAAAGCTTATCAAGCTATGCTATACACTGAAGTACCAGAGCTGGTACAGACTGTAAAATTTTTTTTTAATTATTATTATTTAATTAAAAGTTGCAATTATTATTATACAACTCAAAGTTGCAGTATGCAATTATTATTATTATAGAAATTAAAGTTGCAGTATGCAATTATTATTATTATAGACCTCAAAGTTGCAGTATGCAATTATTATTATTATAGAAATTAAAGTTGCAGTATGCAATTATTATTATTATAAAAATTAAAGTTGCAGTATGCAATTATTATTACTATACAACTTAAAGTTGCAGTATGCAATTATTATTACTATAGAAATTAAAGTTGCAGTATGCAATTATTATTACTATAGAAATTAAAGTTGTAGTATGCAATTATTATTATTATTATTATTATTATTATTATTATTATTATTATTATTATTATTATACAACTTAAAGTTGCAGTATGCACTTATTATTATAGAAGTTAAAGTTGCAGTAAGCATTTTTTTTTTACAAGTCACAACATTTCTCCTTATATTCTAGCTGCTCTGAATAAATGACCTGCTCAGATCTGCTCATGCCAATATTATTATTGTCATGAACGTTTGTCTTAGATCGGTAACTATGACCTTAGATGTATCATACATAGTCACATAGGTATCAAGGCTATGGAGGCTAGAGTTGTTAGTCCTCCATCTGTCATGAGACAGCAGGTTAGTTTGCCCCCTATATTGCACTGCTTCTGCTATGTCTGCCTATTTGTGCATTGTGATGCGCAAGAAAAACAGTGTTGCCTTAAAGTTAAATATGTACCTGAAACCAGGGGATTCTGTGACTGCTCCAGCAGGGCCATGTGCTGCAGCAGAGGGTTGTGGCCGGAGCCTCCCTCTCGCTCCAGGGCCGAAGCAGCCAGATATGAGGGAAGGTGGGCTCCAGCGATGAACGGAGTGGTTATGGGTAATCCGGGTTGCAGGCCTGCTATCGCCAGCCGCTCACCTTCCTGCTGGCCAGACGCCACCTGGTCAAAGATAGAGACGTGACGTAAAAGCCAAAGATGAGCGACCAACTTGTGTGTGATGTGAACACAAAGAAATGAACGAAACATATCAAAGATGCAAAACCAGAGAGTGTTTCTCTCAACATCAATGATCTGTATTTTCGGGGATAGGGTCGGTGTTTGCGTCAGCGAGCAGCGGCCAGTCATTGTGTCTCAATAGCTCCTTTCTGAAATGGTAGCTGCGCTGAAAGGCCACACACAGCACGCTGACGGTCTAGACAGGAGCCTTCTATGTGGACTCTTCAGCTCAATGACCAATCAGAGGCGAAGCCGGTGGCAGAAAACAGGGGAAAAAGACGTCAGAGGCCGAAGAGACGGCGCAAGTAGCAATAAAGACAAGGCATTGAGCTAAAGATAGACAGAATGAGAAAGATATGCGTGTGAGAGGGAGCGAGAGGGAGCGAGAGGAAGAGTGTGTGAATGCGAGATGGAGCCACTCACAGTGGTGGAGCTGGTGGCTGGCAAGCCTAGAGTGATGTTTGGGAGGGAGGGGGATGTGTACAGAGACAGCTGGCTAACAGGACCCTCTCTGCTGGCAAGACGATGTGCCAGGGAAGGCTGGAAAAGAGCAACACACACACACACAAACACACACACACAAATAAATAAACGCTGTGATCATAACTAACGGCTCTGTGTGGTGGTGTAAAAAAATGTGTACACACACACACACACACACACACACACACACACACATATGCACAATCCACAGCACAATCTCAGCACTCTAAGGCTATGTAAAGCAGCAATGTGGTTGCTGGATAATGTCTCTATTTATTTTGTCACACTTATTTAGCAAAATTGCCAAGAAAATAGTTTTAGTGCACTCTCGTTTTAAACCAACAGGAAACCAGAAGGAAGCTTTTTTTTTTCTTTTATAGAGTACTTTATAAACCTGGATTTATTCTTAGGGCATAAATACAAGAAATACAAGAAAGCTGAATAGAAACAGAAGGACATTTCTGATGAAGGAATAAATATATCACTACAGCGGGCGATCAAACACAGTATTTACACAGACTGGGTCAACCTGCTGGAAAAAAAAAAGCTACCACTGATTTTCAAGCCGAGGCTGAAGCGTAACGTGAAGCGCGAGCCTCCACTGTACCTCCACTGGACTGTTGGAGATTGAGCTGGTGATGCCGTTCTCATTAGTGATGTTGTTGGAGCTGTTGTTGGGGGAGCTCGGGCCAGAGCCTGGTGCACTGTTACAGGCTGATTCTTTAAAACAGCACATAAGATATAATCAGTATGATGTAACTGATGTACAGTACTGTGAAAAAAAAAAATGTCATATACATTTATTTGATGAATTCTGCATTATTAAGTCAGTACAAAAACATTTTAGATTTCCAAAGATTATAAATAATAATAAAATATCAACAACAACATCAATAATAATAATAATAATAATAGCAATAATAATAATAATAATAATAATAATAATAGCAATAATAATAATAATAATAATAATAGCAATAATAATAATACAGAAAAAAAGTCAGAAAAGAAAGCAAGCTATTAAATAGGATATTATTAAGAAAAGAATTTTTTTTCTTTCAAATAGTAAAAACTTCTTCTCATGTGCCTAAAATCTTTCCACAGTACTTCACTCCAACTGACTGCTCTGGAAAAGCGTCTTTTATTTTACGGGTTTTGTTATCGACTCGGTCACCTGTCACATCCAAAGAGCGTTTCTTGGCTGTAGTCACAGGGCCGTCCCTCCTCCTCAGCAACGGGCTGCTCCGCCTCTCCGTCACCTTCTGCTTCAGCCTGGAGCGCAGCTTCAGATTCGGCTCCGACGCTGCAGGGAGCCCAAACACACACTGTGTTCACATTGCAGCCTGTCATATCATGCTCAAATCCTTCCTACACGTCATGGGATACTAATCCGCTAGACTGTTTATATAAAAGATATCATATGTATAATAAGGTAAGGATAAATGAAAAGCACACAAACTTTAAATAATGTTTAATGTCTGTCAGAGCAGCACCTGTGCTGAATATATATCAGGCATGACTTTAGGTTAGGGCTTTTCTGAAATAGGCTTACTACAATGTCGCCTTAATAACGCTGCTTCCAGTTTTCCCAGAGCAGAGTGGTCTTTATTTATACTGCACATTTTAAAAGACAAACGAGGTCTGCCAGAGGGCTGCACCCTAAAATTAATTAACGTGAAATAAAAAGAACGAAAATAAGAAATGAATAAAACAATAAAGAGCAGTTTAAGACAAAAATGAATAAAAACAACCAGGTGAAAGAGACCAATGGGTTCAACAGACCCTGGAGACTCACACTTGCACCAAGGTTACTCAATTGTGCACAAAAGGTTAATCAAATCAAGCAGAGCCTGAATATAACCAACACTTTTCAATACAGAGGCGGCACAGTGGTCAGCGCTGCCGATTCTCGGCCTGGGCGGAGTTCTGTGTGGAGTTTTTGCATGTTCTCCCCATGCTTGCGTGGGCTTCCTCCGTGTACTCTGGTTTCTTCCCACAGCCCAAAGACATGCACGTCATTCTTAAATGCCCATAGTTGTGAGTGTGTGTGTAAGTGTGTGTCCTCTGACAAGAGACTGAGATGCTCAGTCAATTTATCTAGTCCCACAGAGCACCAGGCACTCATCCGTGCAGCCAACCGCCGTGAAGTGAAGTATGTATGTGCGTTGTTGTAACTTAGAAGTTATACACTGGCCCACACCATGTCTGTGTGAACTGATAATCGAACTATATCAGATTTAAGGATCTCTAATTCTCCCTCCGTTCTGCTTGCGAGCTCGGGGAATTAAATGCACAAAGACTAAGAAGTGTGTAGTGCATCAAGAGTTCTGATTTATTCTAGAGGATGTAGGAACAGGCACAGAGGAATAGGCAGTAATGATTTGGATATTGTTCTGTCTACAGCATGTACCCTACATGCACTTGAGCATCTCGCGAGTAAGTATTGATCAGGTGCTGTGCATGCTACAGGTGGATGAGTAAACCAGAGCCTGCAACGGTTAAAGGAGGAGCAAGGTCAGGAGACAAGAAAGAGCTCAGGCATATTAACTTGAGGGAAGCTGCACAAACATATGCAAAAAGAAATACCCAACATCCGGAAATAAGTGCCAGCCACTTGACCATTGGCATTTCAACCGCTAGTCCCCCTGTCTCCGCTCCCTGCGTTTAAGTGAATCAACCCTAACCCATGATTAGTATGCGACCATAGGTCAAACATCCAGCGGCCAATAATGAGTGCATCCAGAGATCATTAATGGTGCTCAAAAACCACTGGGTTTTGGTCAGTATTAAGTGCGGTCAGTAGTCACTGAGAAAATGACCATACGCATCATCTTCCCATTATTCACGCCCATTTAGAAACACTAAGTTAGACCATAGATAAACCTGTCTTAATGCACTTATCAAAAACGTCCAGGTTCCGTAACTTGAAGTACTTTCCGAAGAGCACTCTGTATTAAATAGCTGGTCTTGCGGTTGCGATTAGCAAAACCTTAGGTGAACGTAAGGGTGGCACTTCTTGTAAGAGGCAGGACCGTTCCCAGGCGTCTTTGTTAAAGAATGTAGTGCATCCTGCCATTAAGACAATGCATTAGTCAAAGATGAGGAACGAAGCTGCCAAAGACTGAATTAAGCATTGCCCTTTGCCTTTGCATAAGTGAAGTCTCCAGCAAGAGCACTAATGGCAAGAAACTAGGCTTTCTTACCCAAGCTAAATGAGTAGATAAGGTCACAGCGGTAAGATGTTTGACGAGGACCAAAGTTTGGAAATGTATCCTAAGTAGCAGAAATCATTTCAGAAATCATCGCCAACAGTAGAATAGAATAGATGCAGGAAGAAGATGCAGTGAATTCGAATAGGACTTATTTTGCCTTGCAAATGTATAAATCTCCTAGAACAAGAACAATATGCACTATGAAAGTAAAAAATTCAAATATAAGAAAATATATTTGTAAAAAAAAAAAAAAAAAAACCTGAAGTGCAGAAAGGCTGTCACGCTTTATTTATTTATTTATTTATTTTTTTGCGGTGGAATATTAATTGTAATAGAGTGGGCTAGTGTGTAGCCATGGCTGGCAGCCAGCAGCAGGGCATCGCCAGCTGTAATTGGAATGAATGAAGGCTACCATGAGGCCAAGGACCCGGGGAAGGCCCCCCCCACCACTGTGGAAAAGTGTTAACGTGGCAGAAGTGAGGCTTGGAGGATCAGCAGTAAAACGGACCCAGGGTCACCCTTGGACTCGCTGACTTTGAAGTGTTTATACATGAGCACTCCTATATTTGCTAAAGCGGTCTGATACCTGCTGATGGAGTGTACATATTTAAAGTGTATACACTATGCTTACTTTATCGGGGTTGTGTACACGGGAAGGTCATGGGCAATGGTGGAGGTCTGTGTACTGAAGATGCACTAAGAGCTTGATTGTAGTCTACAGTCTATATAGTCTATCGAGCTATAAAACCTACAGTACATGTAATATTTATCAATATAATAGACTGTGCGTTTCAAGAACAGCTGACAAGCCAGATAATCCTCGTTTCAGCTTTTGAACCCCATTTAAGTCTAAATTGGTTATGTGTCAATTCCCACCCTTTAGCCAGCTCTACATCTAACTCCAGACGGTGAAGTCTAACACCTTCTTCTGACCAGTCGTCTTTTCAAATTTATGCTCATGGGTAAGCTGTGTTACAGAGTCCAGTATAACACACTTAAGGAAAGCACTGTCTACACTCTTCTGCATACATGAGGGCACAGATACCCAACGGCTAGTGTCACTATGTTTGATGAGGAACAGAGTAACACTTTCTGCCCCACTAACAGCAATGGGCTCATTCCATGGCATGACCATCTCAGATTTTGACAAAAAGCTGCCAAAATTAACCTTATGGGGGTAATAAACACCCACAAAATCTTGGGGTGAAATTCGTACTATTTTAGACAATTATGCAACGTTTAAATGTAGGTGCCACGTCCCTTAATCGTACTCACGATTTGCCACTAGGATCCATAAGGGATTTTCATTTGTAAACGTGATACAAAGCTGAAAATTGGTAACCAGTCTTAGTTTAGTCCACTCTTTCAGAATATTGCAGAATGAAAGTCGGTGTAAGCAGCTGAAAGTTATGAGCCTGCTAAAATCCAATTTTGGTTGGTGGCAAACCCCATTTTTGGATTTTCACCCTAGGGTCACAGGATTATCAAAAGGTCTGAACCAAAGATTATACTTGGACATTGTTATTTGAGGGAGACACTATAAGCAAATGCAGTATTACCCCAATTGAAGACAAGATCTCAGATTTATAGCTATGCAAAAATGATCATTAAAAAAAAGATCCCCCACCTGTGAGTGGAAAATTGTGAACAGTTATCATTAGTAACAAACTTAAAACTACTAAAAGATACATAATGGGAGCGAGACACCTAAATGTAAAGATTACATAACTCAGGAAATATTTGTGGGCATTCATTACTCCCCATAAGGTTCATTGTGGCAGATCTTCTGAGGTCTGAGATGGTCACCTGGGAACTTTTCTGAAAATTGGTTGATTTGGCACTGAATGACTTAATGACAAGTTCTCAGTCTTGGACTCACAAATAGACAGGTCAAGGTTATGTAACGGGTCTTGTGACTGGAAGGTTGCTGGTTCGATTCCCAGTACTGACAAGACACGACTGAATAGGGTTGGCCACTGCTTCAAGAAAAATATGTTCACCAGCCCCTAATGTGTGTTCACACGTGTGTGTCTGAGTTTGATTGCACAGATGGATGCAGTGCACCAAGCATAGAAGGTCAATCACTTTATTTATTGAATCCCAACAATAGCACGGATGCTAATTTGCTGTGACACTTGGAAGCCCCGAGATAAAAAAATACCTATGGATTCACTAAAACTAGTATATCATTATAAACCATTCAAACGGCACTATTTTAAAAGTGAAACCTCGGCAAGACACAGCCTCGTGGTTAGGAAGTTTAATGTATTGTGACAGCAGGATATAATCCGGGGCTCCGTTCCGTTTAACTGACAGATAATATGAGCGCCATGCAGTAACCGCGAAAGCTCGACGGGACGGATTCTTAAAGCTGTAGCAAGCCCGAAGTCTGCTTTCAAATAAACGCAATCACTTGCCTTCTTTATCGGAAGCTGTCTGGCTTTACTGTTACGAAGAAACTGACATGTTTCCAAGCTTTCTGGGTTGTTAATCCCCTCCCTGTTTCTAAACACTCAATAACACAACTATAAATAGTCCTGGACAGTTTTATATCCTCATCCTTCTGCACTTTAAAGAGAGAACGATGGGGTAATTCCACTGTTTTTCAGTAACTTGTCATTTTATATGCCGCCTTACTATTTATCCTAATGTTTGCTACACTTTTTTTTTTTTCGCACATAGCCCATACGAGGCATCACGGGGCTTATTATCGGAATATTGCAGATATCCAAGGAATGTTATTACCTGCACTAAAAACAAGACAAAATTGCTCTGAAATTCTCACACAATGCAAACACTGCCAGCGTCCTACAAGGGTTTGGAGATATTAAACCGGTGAGAGCGCCGCAGTCTGTTTCAGCCCAACATCAAATCCCGAACAGTAATAAGAAAGGATTTAGACCTTACCTCACCTCATGCTGTCGTTCTACACAGGGACACTTTTGTTACGAGGAATGCGCTCCTGTATGGATTAGCCTATAATGTTTTCTCATAAAAAGCCAAAGTAACGCCGCATGGGAGTACGTCTCGAACACACACCATCTGGGCTCCCCGCGTCTAGCTCCACGCCAATATTGCGCGTAGATAACGTGGGAGAACGAGAGGGCTAGAAATTAAAAGTGATGTTGAGTTTCAAAGCCAGGCTTATTTTGACCTCCCGCAGCAATAACAATAGAAAACGGAGAAGTACAGCTCAGCACGCCCTCCTGTAAGTGTGCTGATTAGAATGCATAAAACGGGTTATTAATCAGATACTAAAGAGATCTGGGTTGCATGAAAGATGGTTATCTGCGTGCACCCTGGGTAGACTGCGAGTTCTGAGAAAGCAATTGCGAAAACATTACCAGGAGAATAGCTGTAGCAGCCTCGTTGATGCTCGTCTGCGGCTGAGTGAGGAGCGCAATGGACTGGGTTCTTCACAGGGCCGTAAAACAGGAACATTAGGAACCCAACTGTTGATGTGTGCCTTGCATTTTGGCACAGGTGCTTAAATAAACGGGCATTAAAAAAAAACTGAATGAGGAATTGTTCATCGATCACGTCTCCAGTGTCCGGTCCAGTTTAAGCTCATCAGGATGCGGAAATGACTCCGACTCCTAACAAGCATTAATCAATCTCCGAGTTTACACACTCATTAACTCCACATCACAGTTCATCAGAGGCTGAAAACCTTTTGCATGCTGATGAATAACTATAGTAACTACTACTACTCCTGTGTTCTGTGGGTCTACTCATCTCTGCAATCTGTGTAATGAAGGCACCCCGGATCATCGGGCGTACGGAGCGGCGTTCTGCATCTGCACCTGACACGGCTGAGGAACGTGATCGACAACGACGAGGAGGTAAAAAAAAAAAAAAAAAAAAAGAGCGAGCAGAAGGAGAGGCGAGGAAAGCCATTCCCCCCTGCACTATAAAGCTTGATGAAGGCTGATGAGAAAGCTCTGCAAGGGAGTTTAAGTGCCATCAAGGACACGCAGCGACTGTGCCAACTATGGCAAGTCACCAGCCGAGTGCAGCAGAACGAGCAGGAAAATGATACACAAGTCGTCTGCTGAGATCCATTTAATAAGCGCTTAGCGCTGTTAGGAAGAGTTCGAATCAGGTGAATGAGCTCCGAGGGCTAATACAAGGGAAGGAGAGCACACAATGTTCCGTGCGAGGAACGAGTACTGTCCTCAACAGCACCGAGGGCACCGTAATGGCCCGGTCTCAAGGGACTGTCTTTTTGCTAAACAAATACGTGAAGCAGCAGACTTCTCTAGAGGACACTGAGAGTCAGTGAGCACGGGTTCATCAGGTTCTGACTAGGCAGAAATATCACAACTGAATATTCATTTAGTTTCTATTGGGGCTGGAAAAAAAAAATGGAGTTTGCTCTGGCCTTAAAATCGCCTTAAGATTTTAATGCACACACGGCCGTGAGGATACTGAGAACAACATCAGTTTACTTCCTTGATTAAGACACATACTGATCTCCAGTACATACATACATACAGTAAACGATCTGTCCTGCAGATGGACTGGTTTACGGAAAATGATCAAATTATCAAAATTAATTAATCAAAATCTCTGTGTAATATACACCATTCAGCCATAACATTAAAACCGCCTGGACTCCACAAGTCCTCTGAAGGTGATCTTTACTGGGATGACTTTCAGATGGGGTAGTCTTCACCCCTCCATATACATCACTGAGTCTCCACCCTGTTGCCAGTTCACCAGTTGTCCTTTTTTGGACCAGTTTTGGACCACTACTATTGTATCAGAACAATTCTGGTGTATTCTAAGGTGTTGGATTTCAGTGTTCCACAGCACGTTGTACAGCATCCCAGATGTGTCTGATAATGTTAAGATCTGGTGACTTAGGTGGGAATGACGAAACCCCCCCAAACTCAGTGTTCCTGTAACCATAACTAATTTGGCATCCCCTGACAAACCCCATACCATTACTGAGCCACCACCAGCCTGTATATTTTCCATGACTCAACTGTACCAGTTCTTCTGGTACGTCGGCCTAAAAAGATGAAAGAAAAGATAGTCTGGAAGGTCTCATATGACTCAGAGAACTGCATACATGGAAAAAAAACCTGCCGATTTGGAGACGCTCTGACCCAGCTGTCTAACCATCACAATTCGGTGCTTGTTAAAATCACTCAGATACTTGATGGGGGGGGGGGGGGTGGGGTTCTTGATACTTCTTGATTTTTAACTGTGTCGGCCTATTCAGTTACTTCCTAACAAATACCACCCATGGACAGGTGCCATTGTAGCACAACGAACAATGATATTTAATTTACCTGTTTTAATGTTATGGCTGATCAGTCAGTGGGCACAAATCTGAATTAGAACGTCTACTGCCCTGGTGCAACATGTTATATGTTTTTTAATAAAAAACACTGTGGAAGTATAGAAATATAGTCAATGACACAGGGTTATAGGAGCGTGCCAAGGTCAAATAGGGCTATGGTTCCTAGCCTCTCTCTCAAACATAAAAAAGCCTGTAATAAACCCTGAAGACTGAAATGCTGTGAAACATTGTCTGTCGGATGAAAGTGCTGACACAGCAGACTTCATATCCTCACAAAAAACATTACTATATCAACAATCGTACATGCCGACTGTCCACCATTCATCTCCCTGTGCAAGCCGTTACTATACAAATTATAATATATTATCACTAATGCTTTAATATAGACCCGTGATTTGCCTTGCAGCCGTCCGAAATGTAGTTACAGAATATTAATTAACACCTTCTGAATAATCAGAATGGTGAATTTAGAGCCATTGTGTTATAAGCGGAAGATATTTCAAGGTGTAATAAAATAGCGGTATCGCTGTGAGTCAGTGCTTGCCTCCACCCATTAGTGAAGCAAGGATGTAATGAGTTTAGTGGTGAACAAGTTGGCTGTAAAGCTTGGATACGTGATCATGTTTCAGAAAAAAAAAAAAAAACTTTGCAAAGAGATCAAATTTTCTACCAGGATGCAAGTATACACTGATCTGCCAGAGCAACTGGTGCACCGGTGTAATATTTGATAAGTCCACCATTGGAAATGGACTCTGTGGGCAATGAACACCACACTTCCTGCAAAACGGTGCAGAACAATTCTGTTGTGTTCTGAGGTGTTGGATTTCAGCGTTCCACAGCACGTTGGACAGCATCCCAGTTGTGTCTGATAATGTTAAGATCTGGTGACTTAGGTGGGAATGACAAACCCCCCCAAACTCAGTGTTCCTGTAACCGTAACTAATTTGGCACCTCTTGACAAACCCCATACCATTACTGAGCCACCACCAGCCTGCGTATTGTCCATTACTCAACTGTACCAGTTCTTCTGGTACGTCGGTCTAGAAAGAAGAATGAAAAGACAGTCTGGATGGTCTCATATGACTCAGAGGAAGTGCGTGTCCTCAGGATCGAGGCTAAAAAAAAATAATGAAGAGACTACTGTCACTACTCATCAGGCGGTATACAAGACAAGCCGCATCTAAGCTGTTGACCGCAAGGAAATATATCATAGAGTTATAGCAGGTACTTGACGGTTTCCTGTTCTGCTCTTTGACAGGGCCGTGACATGTGGTACGGCTCCAGCAGGTCCGTCCCCCGCTGTGCGGTGTTCAGCGAACATTAAGACCCAAACTGCAGCCTTCCGGCGACGAGGAATAACTGCTTTAGTGCCTCAGCCTGATTCCTTCCAGATTGCTGCAGTTTTTGCCCGATTCTAGACGGTCCACTCTTAACGAAAATCACCACGTCAACATAAATGTGAATGATGCTTCATTAGAACAAGAAGGCGGCTCATGAGGAGGAAAACGGAGATGCAGGCTGCCAGAACAATAATGGCGTCCTACTGTGCGCCTAACAAAGAAATCTCAGATATTATTATAGACCTGCGGTGTCATAGTCGTTTAAGGTAACTGGCCACATTAAACTTAGTCCAGTCTCAGGCAGGCTGGTCCACAACTGATACATTAAATATTTTCATTTATCCTCATTAATCTGACAGGTATTTAAAAAAGTTGTGACTGCTTTAGGATTCATTTTTGTTTTAGGAGAGAGGCATAAGTACAGTGTCACATTTTTAGCTTTCTAATAAACGTTTACATTTCATGAGCACATTTTGTTAGTAGCTCTGTTTATAGCCTCATATTCATTCCTCCAATAAAATAATAATAACTGACTCGTTTTTTTTAATTATTATTATTCTTTGTGGGTGTTTTCTAATGTACACCTGAAAAAAAAAACTGTTACAGATGTTCGTGGCTCCATAATGATATTGGGTTTGTTTAGCTGGCATTCCATAGAACCCCTGGTACATCTACTAAATGACAGGTAGACAACTATCTGTGCCTCCTTTCTGATGAGTTACACCAGTTCATGTCCTGCAGTCATTCTAAATTGGTTTGGCCTCTTGTATCAGGACAATGCACCACCATACACATCTAGAGACGCCAAATTATGGTTAGAGGAACGCTCATTTGAGTTTGGGGTTTTTACCATTCACACCTAACTCACCAGATCTCAGTGTTATCGATTGTGGACCGTTCTTCAGGAAGTATGGTGTTTAGTAACGACAGAATATTCCCACAAGCTTGTGGAGTCTTGTGCATTGTGGTGGACCTACCAATTATTATTAGACTGTTGTACCAGTTTTCCTGCTATTATTCATAGTTAGTTTTCTTATTTATTAAATATCATAGAGAGATTATTTCAATGTTATTACAAAAATTCAAAAAAAAAGTGCCGCTTTTTGCCTATCCCACATCCCATTTGACTTCCTGTGGGAAAATCTGGACTTGAATTCATCTCGTCTAGCTGAACAGTATAGTTAAATGAGGGCAGCGAAAAGACCTGACCAATGGAAATATCAAATCTGTGACCCTCATGTCAGCTGGCACACAAAGGCTGTGTTCTCTCTCTTTCTGAATAAGAGTGCCCTATACACAGCTCCGCATGCACAGACGAATGAATGGACGAAGACACAAGAGCACTCCAGCAGCTCGTTTCCACCCTCATTCACCCCTCGTGCGTCATGAGAGGAGAGGGGGGGGGGGAGAGACACAACAAAAAGGCGAATCATGAAATAGAACAGAGAAGGACACTCTGAGCTTTATCGCTAATCAGAGAGGTGAAAGGCTTGTGAAGGAGCCGGAAAATAAAAAACGCTTTCTGATGGGAAACGAGGCGGAGATGGAGATTCTGTGACAGGAGATGGAGCGTTCTACCCCGGCCCCAGGAATGCACCGCAGCAGCCAGAGCAAACTGAGGTTTATCTACAGCGGGAGAGCTGGAATCAACACTCAGACGTGCCTCACCACAAAGTGAAGAACTGTGACCATACAAAGAAACGCTTGACTTGAGGTTGAGATTCTTTCCCCTCTAAAAAAAAAAAATCTTCCTGAAGGCGTGTCTCCTTACTAATTAATTCATTTGGGGAAATATAACTACAGATACCTCCGAAAAATCAAAATTAAATAAAGAAGAAGCAGAAACTCTATTTAAAGTAATACCCCAGGATATGTCTGACAACCAGACATGAATGCCCTTATGTACACTGAAGTCCCAGAAAAACTGGTACACCAGTCTAATACTTGGTAGGTCTTCCACAGAGCATGGACTCTACAAGCTTACAGAGTCTGAAGCTGTATGTTCTGTAGGCAATAAAACACCATACTTCCCGCAGAACGGTCCACGATTCAGACATCTAGTAATTTAGGTGTTAATGGCAAAACCCCAAACTCGACAAGTTTTCTTTTAACCATAATTTGGTGTCTGTAGACGTCTGTGGTGGTGTATTGACATGTCGGAGGAGGACAAACCTTAATGCAAATTGAATGCAGAAACCTGAACCATAATGAATGCAGGACGTGAACGGGTGACCATCTGAAAGGAGGTGGACATAACGTTCACCTCTCAGAGATGTACCAGGGGTACCATGGTGTGCCCGCTAAACAAACCCTGTACCATTATGTACATTCTATCAATGTCTATCGCTTTATACATGCATGCACTGACGGACGCAACCAATGACGTGCATAGGTGGCATTGCTGTGTATTTTGGCTAGGGTCGTCTGTACAAGTTTTTCTGGCACTTCGGTGTATAAAAGTTCAATTTTATTTTTTATTTGTACAGAGATGGGAGTTATTTTTAAGAGGGCAGAATTTGTGGTGTGTGAAGGAAAGGGAAGGGGGGGGGTTGAAGCTAGACTTGGTCAGATGATTTGTTTTCTTATAGCACAGCCAATTAAAAGTAAAAAAAAAAATCAGGACAGGCGGGGTTGACCTTTGACAGCTGAACGTGAACATGTTTGAGTACACTGTACACTGGTTGATGTCAAGTGCTGTAAGCGAGCGGGAGGACAGCGATTTGGAACGGTTCCAATTTTTCCCACAGGATAAAAATAGCATTCATTAAAACGTCAAAACAAATATCCATAGCAAGATATTTCAAGGGTCTGGAAGATATGGAGTGGAGGAGCCTGAAGCATGTGAGGACTTGGTAACTGCCGACATTATGGCCGACCGCTACAGCACAGGCAAGCGCCATTGTATATAACACCTCATACTGAGGAGTCTGTGGGGCTACCATCAGATCCGTCGGCCCTCGATGAGCCAGACTGGTTAAGTTAGGTTAGGTCTGGTTGGTTCTCTTTGAGCTTTGTTGTCTTTGTCTGTACATCTCAACTGTCATTTTCACTCTGACGATTTATTAGGGTTATACCTGCCTGGCGCATGTGAGAGCCTGTTATTTCAAACCTGCGGGTAATTTGGTAGTAAAACTGATTTTATTTTTATTGCTTTGGCATCACCATAGTCGATTTGGGAGAGCAGGGTGTGTGTGGCAAATAAAGACCTGCCTATGCCACTTGCTTAGACAGAACAAAACCTTCATAGATTGCAAACAGCTAGAACTATTTGAAATGTATAGCTGCAGAATGGAGCATGGGGCTCGTAGTCCACTTATTGTATGATCCTGAGCTTGGTTTGACGTCTGTATGGGTTTCTTCTGGGTTGTCCGAGGTTTCGTTCTACCTCCCAAAAACAGGTGTGACCTCTATGACTGCTGCTCTGTAATAGAGTGGCGTCCCGTGCAGGGTGTATTTCCTGCCTCATCCTCAGTATTCCTGGGATATGCTCCAGATCCGTCACAACTGCTGATGTAGATGCACGAATTCACATATTATTCCGATGTGAAAACAACTGAAATCATTTTTGAATACGCATGCTTCCGAATGAACGCACGGCGCAATAATAAATTGGCAAGGAATCCGAATTCTGAGCTCAGGAAATACAGAGTCCGGATTCAGTGACACTCGACTCTGCAGTATGCTGCTCTATGGAAGTAGATCCACCCTCTCTCTTTCTCTCTCTCGTCCGGTTATGGGCATATTGCAGCTGTAAGATCCCCTTCCTCTCCTTCCTAGCCTTGCTGTAATTGCTCTGGTGTCTCAGGGGACTGCGAGTGTGCAGGGAGCCGGGGCCTGGCTGCACTGCAGTACTCTGACAGGTCCATTTCCAGCATGATTAATGAGAGCAGCGGCCTAATCTCAGGCAGCCTAAGGTGAGTGGGCAAAGGCACAGGCCCTTAAGTGCAGCTCTCCTGCTGAGGGGAGCAGCTCAGGACCTCAGGCTCGGGCTGCACTCTCTCAGGGCCTCGTGCAGAGCGCTGATCTGCCTCGCTCACCGGTTCGCTCGTTATAATGCTTACCAGCTGGCAGAAGTCACGCTGCAGTGCCTACCGTAGTCACTTCCTCAACCGCGCACACACGTCTGCAGAAGCTTGGGCTGAGAGTCACAGATAAGAACTGGGTAAAAGCCACAGGCATCAGTCACAGGAACCTTGTATTGCACAACACGGCCAGACATCCAGCTATAAATAAACCGTCAAAGTGACCAATAACCACATATTCACAGAAAAACAGGCATTTGGCTGAATATGTAGTCAAACAAAGACAGCTGCTTTGCTAGAAATGTAAAAGGAGGGGATTTGGGAAATGGTGCAGCAACCTGATAACAGTTATGACATTCTGTGATCCTAAGAGACTTTTTTTATACCCTACAAAACAAACCTAATTATTCCCACAGTGTTTAAACATTTATTTTCTCTTGCCTGGACTTGGATATTGGCAAGACTCTGATGTCTGATATCAGACTACAAGACCTAAAAGAGACCTAAGTTAGATCAGAGTTAGGTCTTTACCATCTTGGGTGACTGAGTCATAAGAGGACAACCAAAGCAGAACGGACAGACCTTCAACATCTGATAATTTCATGCATCTCTGTTGGCAGTTTGAGTTGAAAGTGAACTATTTTCCTACTGTGCTTGCACACAGAGGAACGTGACCTCCGCATTTAACCCATCCATGCAGTGAATCACAAACACATACACACACACACACACACACACACCAGTGAACACTAGAGAGCAGTGAACACACCGGTCCGAAGTCGGTGGAAAACTACAGCACCCTGGGAGCTTGTCTCTTGTGTCCTGGACAGAGATCAAACCCGGGACCTTCCAGTCACGAGACCGGTGCCCTAACCTCTAGGCCATGTCTGCGCTGATATCATGATGCCCAGCTCAAAATACACTGAAGTGCCAGAAAAAAAAAAATCTACACTATCAAGAAGCTTCCATAGGCGTCTATAGATTTATATACGGACTGGCAGAAGCGACCCATGGTGCACATACGTGGCGTACCAGCTTTTTTGGCACTGCAGTGTATCTGTAAGCAAAGGTAAACCAACAGCACGAAAAACCTCAGACCGGGCAACCCCAGTCCTCTGGTATAACCCTGCCGTGCATGCTACAATGTGGCCACGTGTATCTTTGACCACTTCCTGATGTGGTTTGAGCGCTCAAGTCATAAGACGCACTTGTCCCAGTTTACACTTCTATTAGGGGTGTCTCCGTTCTGTCTTTTTGTGCTGTTAGGAAGGAGACAAAGCAAGAGTTGTCCAAGATTTGTTATTTCTCTCCGAGAAAACATGCGGTTCTCTGAGCTCCGAGACGGAAAGTTAGGTGAGCTGACTTGTAAGCGACCTGAGCAGCCCATGTGCTACTAATAGCCAAAAACTAAGGCTCAGGTAGGTGAAAGACCCATGTCTCTCAAGAGAGGTCCCCCTTTTTTTCTGCCAGCAGATGAAAGAAAGGTATTATTTCCGAGAGGTTTTATAGCGGTGGAGACAGAAAACAGAGACAGACAGAACATTTCCTTTAGGCCCATGTGCTTGCTGCTGGCTGTTCGCCTCCTTGACTTAAACTCCAAGTGATGAAAACGGTCGCTCTGGCCTTCTGGGATTGATGGCAGGGGCCTGTCATCGTAGCAAAGCTGTTACCAGACAGCTAGGATAAAGACAGAGTTTCCACCGGCCGAGTCCAGCGCCTGACCACAAGCCTCCTTACACCGGTTTTGCATCATTACTTCAGTTTGTTTGGGTTTATGCTTGCATGCAGCCCAAGACTGAAAGCTTCATACTGTGTGCTCTGGACGGAAATAGAACCAGTGAGAATTCGTCTTCTAGCAGTAAACCTCACACTGACAGTGAAGGTTATTAGTTGTGAGGATCAGTGTGTGGGAAGTGAGACACAGATCAAGTTGTTTCTAAACGTCTGGTCCAGAATCAGATCCAGAATCAGGCGCTGTTGGAGGAATATATATATATATACATATATTTTAATATTAATCGTGGAACAGTTAGTTGACTTACCTGTCTTGCGGAGTGGAAAGTCGTCTTTGGAATCGTAGAGTCCCAGCACTGGGTGGTTGTAAGTGGACATCCCTGTCTGAGGAGGAGAACTCTGATCCAGTGAACTGTGCTGGGTTTTCCTGTACAAAAACACAAACATGAAAATTGAAGGCTATTTAAAGTTCGCTCTCTGACATACTGTCTCTGGGTTTTTCTTCTGAATCCACAGCCCTGATTAATCTCTGACCATTATTTTTCCACTCTTATTCTCTGACCGGCGCTCCGAACCAAATGGGAAGTTCAACCAAAACCCGAAGAGTCAACATCACTTAATTCAGCCAGACAGCCTCAAACATCATAAATTCATCCAACAGACACTCTTTCATCTTCTCGGAATAATATTATTTCTTTCTCGGTACAGGTTACAAATCCAAATCCTGTAAACGTAGCTAAGCATTTTTCACTCGAGGAAAAATGGCAGATGATTTTAACATTTGAGTATTTATGGCGTGGCGAATTTTATTTTATTATTTTTCAAAGTGTTCAAAGAGCTTGAAGCCAGTGGCGGCTGGTGTAATATATTCTATGTGGGGCTGTTTATGCCATATTGTCAGTTTCAACATCCATCCAAACACAAACTGCAGGACACCAAAGCCCTGTTAAAATCAGTAACTAAATCGACATTATAATAAATCAGTAGACATACGCATATGATCTGAGGATGCTGATTGGCTACATTTACGTTGCTATGTGTGTATTATGTCTCAGCAACGGTTTGCCATCGGCTGAAACCAATGTTCCTATCGCCCTGTGCCAAGAATCACGATTAATGTTTGTACTATTTGTAACATGCTCATACTTTAAATAAGTGATTATTGACTATATCTAAAAATTATATAATTAAAAATATATATATAATATGATTTCTACCAGAGAGAGGGGTGCCCTGGTGCTCTCTATTGGCAAGCCACCACTGGTTGAAGCTTAACTCTTCACTGTTTACAAATACATCAGACAAGCCATTTGGAATAAGTGTTGACATCAGATATAAAGAGAGAGCACATCGACTAATCATTTTTTCCGCTACGGGTTTGATACACCACTTGAAAACACGGCGTCCTGCTCAAAATGCAGAAAACAGCTAAACAACCAGCAAAAAGGGAAATTGAGCACACAGACGCCATCTGTAACTAATTTTGAAAAGCAGAAAAAAAAATCACAATTCACATTGAAAAAAAACAAACAAACAAATGATCAACACTTCTCTGTCGAGGACACTGGATTTTACAGGCTGATAGAGCTGTGTTACACAGTGCCTAGCCACATGGTGATATTTTGATTCAGTGGCACAGGTGCTTGAAAAAGTAAAGGAGGAAGGAACAAAAGATTAGCGAATGGGAGGGTTGACACACCACCTTAAAACCCTGATTGGGTATTCACCAGCAAAGCCATCTCTTCTGATTGGTTCACTTATGTTAGACACACCCCTTTAAAACTCTGGGTGTTTACCAGCACAGCCGGCTCTGCTTATTGGTTCTCTTATGTTAGACACACCCCTTTAAAACTCTGGGTGTTTACCAGCACAGCCAGTACTGCTTATTGGTTCTCTAATGTTAGACACACCCCTTTAAAACTATTACTGTTTACCAGCACAGCCGGCTCTGCTTATTGGTTCTCTGATATTAGACACACCTCTTTAAAACTCTGGGAGGTGTTTACCAGCACAGCAGGCTCTGCTTATTGGCTTTCTGACGTTAGACACACCCCTTTAAAACTATGGGTGTTTACCAGCACAGCCAGCACTGCTTATTGGTTCTCTAATGTTAGACACACCCCTTTAAAACTATTACTGTTTACCAGCACAGCCAGCACTGCTTATTGGTTCTCTGATATTAGACACACCTCTTTAAAACTCTGGGAGGTGTTTACCAGCACAGCAGGCTCTGCT
>JAOVVF010000047.1:20214783-20225965 GCA_028565595.1 Duopalatinus emarginatus
GCCCCCTAGTGTTCACTGGGGTGTGTGTGTTTCACTGCACGGATGGGTTAAATGCGGAGGTCACATTCCTTCTGTGTGCCAAACACAGTAAGCACAATAGCTCACTTTCACTTCCTTTTCACACCCACACACACACAGACACACGCTCACACAGCAGCACAGCACACCTAAAGAAACGAATACTATAATAAATAAAATATTAGGCAGGTAAGTATTACTAACGGATTTCTAAAAGCCTAAAGACACTGTGATTAAAATCTAATTTTACAGTAACATTTACTGAAGAATTTCTAATTAAATTCACTTGAATATATGCTCTATTATTTTCATAGCTGTTTTTACATAGTACAAACTACATCCTACTTCACTCCTACTTTTCAGCGTAGACTGGTGAATCCGTTTGTCTGGCACTTCAACATATATACCTAGATAGCATCAGAATTTATTATAAGCCTTCTTTTTTCTGCTGCTATATAATACATAGCGCGAGTACGAGGAAGCGGAGATCGGCGGCGAGAAGTGCTTCTTATTCTCCTAACGATTCATCGACGCTGTAAAATAAGAACAGCGACGTGCTCGAGTAATAACCTCCTGAGTAATTTCAGTCCTATTGATATTCTTTATTCTCGACATATTGTGTGGTTAAATTACTGGGAGCGTAATTCTATAAAACAGGTTACAGTCTTCTGCTAGAAACTCTGGCACACCAGATGTCAGATCTGTTAGCTATAGCGAAGAGCGGGATCGCGGGCAGACTCGCGGTCAAACACGCCCTTGTCTGTGAAGATAACCGGTACAATAATGAGGTGGAGAGATGTATATTTTTAATAATATTCCATTTTACTGTGCAACTAATAAATCTAGGTGACTTTGAATGTGTTCTTATGTGGAAGGGGACAAAATAGGAAAGAAGATGGGGACACAGACAGACAGAGGGAGACAGACAGAGAGAGAGACAGCATGAGGGAGCAAAAGAAAGAAAAAGAAAGAAAAGAAATACTCTACTGACATTAGAATGGGAAAGAAAACAGTGATTAAGGCTGTCCCTTTGACTAATGTGCATGATGAAATGAGTTGGGGTTGGGAAGACATTTTAACAGCATTAGAAATGAGGTGATTAGACCAGAGATGGATGAAGCCATCAGGACCACGGAGAACACGAGAAGCAATATTCGCTCTTTCTCTCCAAAATGTGCACACACGTGCCTTAAGTGGTCATAATCTAGAACAGGTGCTGTAGGAGGAAAAACCGGTACATCGGTGTAACACTTGTTGGATTGCCTCAAGCTTGCAGAAATATTCTATACGCAGTCAATACCATACTTTACAATTTCAGTGTAGATGTGATAACATTGAGATCTGGTGACTTGGGTGTGAATGGGGAAAATCCCCCAAACTCAGATAAGTGTTTCTCTAACCGTAATTTGGCGTTTCTATATATATGCGGTGGCTATTAGAAGAGACCAAACCCGTCATTACAAAGCCACCACCATATCTATGTATTTTACACAGGCCCTTCGTTTTTCCATGGAGAAGGGAGTGCAACAGTAAGGGTAAGCAGCAGGGTTGAAGGCTTGGTCGTGTCTCCTGGGACTGGCAGAGAGGGAGGAGAAGAGGAAGAAATAAGGGACATGGTGCTAGGGCCAGCACTTAACCAAGCGGCAGATCAATGGCACATTTACTCCAGCACGACTAATCGATAGCCGGCGTGTCGGCTACGTGGGAGCAGAGAGAGAGCAATACTGCGCTGAAATAAATATCCCACGGATCACTTTCACGCAAAGTCGTCCCACGTCCTACGATGGTCAACATCCGTACAGAATGGCTAACGCCTCTTTTCTAAAGAGCCCTGGCCAACAGGATCCGTATAGCAAAGCATACACAAACTGTATCCTAAACCTTCAGATTACACAGAGCAGAACTTTTTCTGCCACTAAGCGTGATTAATAGAGCGTCCGTCAGAACAAATAACACTGCAAATTATTACAATATACACCAGTCATAACATTAACATGAAGTGATTAGTACCTGTCACAGGTACATTACATACATTAGGCAGCAAGCGAACAGTCAGTATGCAAAGTTGATGTGTTGGAAGCAGGAAAAATGGGCAAGCGTACGAATCTGAGTGACTTTGACAAGGGCTGAATTGTGATATTTAGATGACTGGGTCCACATCACCTCCAAAACAGCAAGTTGTTGTGAGGTGTTCTCAGTATATAGTGGTTAGTACATGCCAAACGTGGTCCAAGGAGGGTCAACCGGTAAACTAGTGACAGGGGCTGTACTCGAAATGGCATACTACATACTACTCGCATACTAAAACTGCCTAAAAGTAGTATACAGTATGAGATCAGACTGGAGCTCTGCAGTGTACTACAGGTACCCGGATGTCAGACTACTTCGGTCAGATTTTCTTCTACACACAGCAAGTGTATATCTGCATGGTGTACTACATCCTGGCATGCCTCACCGACTCAGCCTGCTTCACTTTACATATATTATTCTATAATTATTTAATACAAAAGTCATTTATTTAAATATATCCTAAACAGCCTTGGTAAAATTGTATCTACTTTTACTTTTAGGTAACTGGTTGTTAGCATTGCTGTCACTGTACTTTATTTAAGAGCAAAAAGAAAACAGTTACAGCTGTTTTGGACAGCTGTGCATATCTCCCCCTCCTCCTCCTCCTCACACACCGATTGGATGTAATAACAAAAAGTTTTAGAATAACAAAAAGGTTTAAGAAAATGTTTAAATTCTGCCTCTAAATTCTCTCAGACAAATTCGTAACTGACTAGCTGACTTACTATACTACATACTACAGACGGTAGGCAGTAGGCAGTATATATATGGGGTGTTAAGACTAGACAGGATCTGGGCCGATCCTGCAGAAGAATCTGTTGCTAATGTCTTGGTGCCAGATATCACAGCACACCTTCAGACGTCTTGTGGAGTTCACGCCTCGATGGGTCAGAGCTGTTTTGACGCCTGCCTAGGCAGGTGGTTCAAGACATTATGGCTGTGGTCTACATATTTACATACATATCTAAAGGAAACTAATATACTTTCTACATTACTTCTTCTACATTTCGCCTGTGTTATTTAAGAGTTGAAGATGGCTGGACCTCGGACATCCCGTGCACTACATACGTCTATTCTAAATACATTTCAGAAAATGTTTTTATTCACGGTTGAATTTAATCGCACTGCGGTGTTGAAAATGTACCGTCAGCGACATGCAAACGTCTTTTACGCGAAAAGGTAATCGTCGATCATGCGTTTGGATGCTAGAGCTTTATTAAGACACATACGGTTTATTATGCAAACTCCAGCAAGAAAAGAATTGAACGCACAGAAAAGGGAACTGAACCCAGACTCTTCTTGTGGTCAGGTGACAGTGCTGCCCAAAGGGCACCATCACGCAGAAGTTTTAGAAATGAATTCAATTTATTTTTGACCTTGATCTACACAATGTAACAACTGCTTTTAAAAAATGATTAAAAATCTCGTTGAGATAAGCGTTTAGAATGTTGATTTAATACGTTCTGAAGGATTTACAGCTTTGAGCTTTCCGGCTTTGGGCAGTTTCTCTCATTCTTCTTGGCAGATCTACTCAAACTCTATCAGATTTAATTACTAAAGACTGTGATCTGCCATCTTCAGGTGTCTCCATAGTTTTTATACAGGGTTCAAGTCTCTGCTTTTGCCTTATCTTTATGGATTATCGTGCGCAGGTCGACGTCTGTGTCATATTAAAATGATGGTACGTGAATGTTAAATGAAATATAAATTCAGTGTAAAAAAAAGGACAAACAGTGAAGAGGTCTCAAAGCCACAATATTTCAGTTCAGGAACTCAGGCAGTTGTTTTAAGTCTATATATAGAAGGAAATGTCAATATTTCACCATGTGAAGGGTTTCCCCAGGCTGCAACACATGTAGTAAATAAAAAGGCTTTAGAGATTCAACATTGATGTGGTGAGGTGGGTGGATGGAGATCCTCAGTAACCTATAAAAAAGTAAGCAATAGCTTCATATCAGGGATAAATGAGCATTAGGGAAAAAAAACTAGATTTTATCATGAACTCTATAATGTTTACCTGAGATTTATTTACAAGGATTTTGATACAAGCGCATGTTTGTTACTAACTGGTTGAGCCATCAAGGCATGGACTTCACAAGACCTCTGAAAGTGTGTGGTATCTGTGGCCCCAAGACATTAGCAACAGATCCCTTTTGTAGATCTTCTATAGAATCAGACCAGTTGTCCTGCTTTGGACCACTTCTGGTAGTTACGAAGTGAAAATGAAAGTGAAAGTGAACTATTTGCCTACTGTGTTTGCATACAGAGGTACGTGACCTTCGCATTTAACCTATCAGTGCAGTGAAACACACACATACACACACACACGAGTGAACACTAGGGGCAGTGAACACTCTTGCCCGGAGTGGGGGCAAGCCCCAAATCCCGGCGCCCAGGGAAGAAGTTCTTGGAGTTAGGTGGGGCTCAAGGGCACCTCAGTCGCGTCTTGCCCTGTGCAGGGATCGAACCTGGCACCTTCCCTAAGCACTGTGCCACAACTGCCCCACTGCATACTGAGAACAAACCACAAGACCTGTTGTTTTGGAGATGCTCAGACTCCTGATATCACAATTTGCCAATTCCTAGGCAAAAGTGCTAAAATGTTCACACTTGCCCATTTTTCATGCTTCAAACACATACAATTTTATACTTCATACTGAACAGCAAAGGTGGACATGGGAAAGATGCATCTCCAAACCAGCTTATCTTAAAAATGTTACTAGCAAGGCCAGTCAGGTCAGCAGTTCAGCAACTGAGGCAACAGACGAGTCTTTCCACTCGTTGTCCCACCGAGTGAACTGAGCTGAACTTTCAGGCTTCTTTTTTACAATCTGAAACCAGTTCCACGGCCTGCTTTAAAAAAATCATCTATTTCTGACGCTACACACACTGCTATGCTGTTGATAACATCCGCATGCATGAACACACCCAGTGATCAGACTGATAACGAATTCATGTACATACAAACATGCAAGCATGTACACACAACACTAACTGTCAGACATTTCCCCCTGACCTGATGGAGAGGAACAGCAGTAGCGGGGAGATTTCCGAGGCCGGCTGGCGTGTTAACGCGAGCCAAAGAAGAGCACGTGTAAAAACAACGCTGCAAACGGAGCTCCCGTTCCACGAAACTCCCATGTGATGACGGCTCGGAAAGCTCGACGGATTGGCAGGCGTGCGCTTTGTTTTTATGCAAAAGTGCCGAGGGGTGCCATAAATAGAATTTACGGAAAGCTGTTCAAAGCTTAAGGATGAAACGGACAGCTCGACGGTGATATACAGTCAGAGTTAAGGAAAGGAAATGCTGAAGTCGGCACCATGAGGAACAAAAAAAAAAAAAAAAAAAAAAAAGATTTCCCAAAAGCTGAAACAGAATGAAGAAATAGGATGACGGATATGCTACTACCCTCAGAAATTTTCTCCCTCAGGACACGGCTGAACACCAGTGTGAGAAACACCATATCATTCATTATTAATTACAGCTCTTGATGGATTTCTGCCGTCTCTCGCTCTCTTTCCCTCTCTCTCTCTTTCCAGCTCTGTCTTTCTGAATGTAAGCGTTATGCGCCTCTGACAGATACAGTGGCATTTCATTGTAATAAAGTGGAGCATGGTGAGAAATGCACTAGCAGCTAGATCCACTGTCTCGTGACGTGATTTATGCTTCCAGAGGAAGTATTTTCCTTTTCCCTCTTGAGCTCAGTAAGAGCAGGTCAGATGGTGAAAATTTGGGTGTGGAATAAACTCTCCGTCTGATCTGAAGCATGCTTTTGATTTGAAAAGATTCAGCTGCGTACAAAATCCTTCCCTCGCCTGCTTTTTAAGATCCGGGGCCGAACGCGCGGGGAGCACGTGAGCCGCAGCGCAAAGGAGGAGTCACAAGCTATTCCAGCGCCGAACAGAACCAGCTCCGGGGATTTGGGCCAGGCTCCAGGCTCAACGATCCCTCAAGAGCCGTAATTATCACATTTGTGGAAAAACAAGGTTTGGAGCAGCTTTTCTCCGTTCAACGAGGCTGCTCATTTAACAGGGTTGTCTAATTATCTCACCCCAACACTCAGCTACCTCGTCTTCCATCATGCGCCTGTCACTGTGGAATTTTTTCAGCAGCCAGATACACACTTGGCTACAAGGCTTAAAGAAATACTCCTGAGTCTATCATCATGATCGCGCTTTACTTGAGCGGTGAAGTATCCTAGAAATCGCACTGGTGAATGTGTCGTGACAGTGAGCTCCTGTCAAGTCTGAACCACATGTGTAGTCACACACTAAGGTTGTATGACGGTTAGTCACGATGCATTATTGACTACCAGTTCGTTATTAAATCCAGTCAGGTTCATTACTCATGTGCTTCTCATCTCTTTTATGTCTGGTTGCGACACCCCAGGCTGGAATTTCGCAACTCTTGCCCTCTGGACTAAGTCATATCTCTACTGACACTATCATGTTTCTTTATCATACTGGACATGAAAACCAAAACTTACAAAACAACATGCCATTGTTGACCACAACTAAATAAAACACATATCTATTTCTGGCTAAAAGGTGCAGACAATTATATTACACATACACAAGGATGGGCAAAGAGACTTTGGACACGGATTTCATTTTTTGAATTCTTCAGAAAATGACCGATTAAAACATGAGCTCCGTAGCAACATCATTTTAACCACAAATAGAGCTCCAAAGTCGGCTAAAATGGCTGTATTCAGTGGTGCTACTAGAGAACTATTTTAACTTATATTGTTGATGTTTTATTTAAAAAAAATCTATATTTAACAAGTGGAGACAATTCCTGTAATGGGATAGTCTCTCCGCAAAAGAACGTAATCTTGTGGGCAGCATGCTGTCTATATTTGAACTCTATGGATATTACAGATTGAGATTTCTGGTGGTCAGTTTTATTACAGGCATAAATAACAGAATGCTGATTTCCATTTCATATTATGAATTTCACATTTTTGCACCAAAATCTATGTATCTCCTTATTAGATTTTTTTGTCTAGCCACAGCAGCATCCAAATGCAAGTGTCCGCCCTTAAATATAATATTAAATACAGTATCTATGATGATATACTAAAATTAGTCGTAAAGAAAGACAGCACAGTGGCACAATCTATGCCGGCGGGAGGAATATATGTACACAATACAATGTGAATGAATTGGTCACCGTTATGGGGTGCCGCTTGTAATTTGCATAAAGCTTGGAAGTTCTCAGTGCTCAGAAATTTTTGAACTCCATGATATGACTAGGTGATGAATTTGTAAGCAATGGCTTGAACCATACACTTCTTTATTTTTCACTAAAACTAATGTCTATACATACACAACAGCATTAACGGACACAGCTCTGCAACTGAAAGTGAAGTGACTGACCTACTGTGCTTGCACACAGAGGAATTTGACCTTAGCATTTAACCCATCCAAGCATTAAAATATGCTCACGCTAGGGGTAATTCAAAACATTTGCCCTGGGCGTGGGCTGCCCCTACCCACAGCACCAGAGGAACATTTGGTGGGTTAGGTCCCTTGCTTAAGGGCATTTCAGTTGTCTTGTTAGAAATGGGGACCAAAAATACCTACGCTCTGATCACAAGACTGGTTCCTTAACCTCAATTTTCACACCAGGTAAAAATATAAGAAAGTCTTATTTACACTTCACTTGTAGAGGTACAGGTGAAAAAATAGAAATGGTGTGTGAAGAAATCACAGCAAGACAAAAAAAAAGGTTTTGTTTGTTGAGAGTCACACGGCTAACACTGGAGTTAAGGAAGAGTTTTCATGAACTGAGCAAAGAACTAGGAACCTGTTTAATCAAATCTCACTTATAATGTATGTCTGAGGGCAAACGTTGAACATCAGTAAACATTTATGCAAAACACCTGCTTCAGTTAGAACAATTTGCAAATTACGCTCCGTATGTGTGCAAAAAGTGGACTTTTTTTTCGAGCAAGAAACATAAAACCTTAAAGGCAAAAACAAGTCATTTAAATTTCAGCTTAATTGATTTTTATTTATAAAAGTTGTATTTGTTTTATTTAAATGTTTTTTAAAAGCTTACACTAATGCTCCAACAAACTTGAAAGATTCAGTTTGAGAAATATTCTAAAACATTTATGTAAACGATTACATGAAAACATTTATGTAAACAGTTTTTTATGTTTATACTTCAGTGTATCGATATTGTTTGGTTAACTTTGGTTAAATATTTAAACGCACAAAATTAAGATTCAAGTGATGGTTCAAATCAGTGGTCAATAAATGATGTTAAGTTCAGAAATGTTGTGCATCCACTTATTATTAGTGAGATTTTTTAGCATGCAAATGAGAAAAAAGGGGAAAACTTTAAGATATTGGCCCTAAAAATCGGGGAAAAAAAACGGCGAAAAAAAATCGGAAAAAAAAAATCGGCAGCGCAGATCGGCTGACTCTGACCTCTAAACATCGGCATCGGTTTTAGTAAAAACCATATCGGTCGATCTCTACACTGAAATGCCCGAAAAAACAGGTACAGACGGTAAAAAAATAAAAAAATAAATTTAAAAAAAGGTACAGATTGGTTGTGGCTCCATAGTGGTAGGGGGTTTGTTTAGCTGGCACTCCATGTGACCCACTGGTATGTCTCCGAACGTCTCTGACAGGTGAACGTGTGCCTATTTTCCGATGAGTTACACCCGTTTATGTCCTGCATTCATTCTGATGGGTTTGGCCTCTTCTAACAGGACAAAACACGTCTAAAAGACGCAAAAGGAGCACTGATATGATTTGTTCTGCAGGAAGTATGGTGTTCATTGCCTACGGAATATTTCCACAAGCTCGTGGAGTCCATGCCCCATGCGGGACCTATCAAGTATTAGACTTGTGTACCAGTTTTTTCTGCTACTTTAATGTAAAGAAGAATAAAGCCGGAGTGTTCCTTTAACTTTAACACAAGCTCAACAGAGTCAAACCTGTATGCTACCTGTGTGAAGAGAATCCTGCATGTATTTGCTGTAATGTATTTATGCCAGTCGGCTCATGTTACTGAATCCATCACACTCTTCCTCAGTTTCTCTTTCTCAGCACAATGTGGCTCTGGTCCATTAGTCCAGCGGATTGTGCATTCGGCGGTGTGAGGCGCGCTCATCCCTGCAATGACCTACCGAACATTTGCTCCACCCACTGAAACAACACCAAGCTGTTATATTAGCTCAGGTCCCTGTAGACGTGATATCAATAATGCATGTGAGAAAAACACTATGTTGCGGAATGGTTTTAGACCATATTTTAAAAACAAAAACAATAATAAAAAAGCAGGTTTCCGCATTAAAAGGGCAGAAATGGCACAGCGACCTAGAAAAAAAAAAAAAGAGAGAGAAAGCTGTGTACAGTCGTCTCATCCCAACCTCTTAACACGTGTCTTTATTTCACAGAGTGACGGAGAGAAAACGAAAACAAACGAGAAATATCACTCTCACCTATTCTTAGCGTGGCCCGATCTACGCTTGTCATTTAGTATCCCAAGTAATATAACCCTAGGAGGAGATAAAGTTAAGAAATAAGGCTCCATGTTTGAATCCTCTCCCACTCCAGAGAGTGTGAGGAAGATAAAAGGGGTCATGGCCTTTCCTCTAACCCTCCTCCAGCACAAGAGGCTTCTCACATACAAAATTCAGCAGGCTATAAAAAAAGCAGGGGAGAAATTGCTTCTAGTGAAAGCTTCGGGAATGTAGCTGAAGTAGATTAAAACGTTAGCCACCCAGCTGGAAGACAAAAGCACGACTGACTCACAGATGAGTGATTTCAAGCTTTAAAGGAAAAAAAAACATGAACAAAACCAGACATCAAGCTGCAGCAGGTTACAGTCTGGGTGTGTACCGTGTTGGATGCCACATGATGTACATCTATACTGTTTTGTGGTTTTTGTATATAAACAAGAAAAAAAGAGGACACTGTGGAGGAGTAGAGGATATTTTGGAGTCTGTTCTGCAAAGAGAACTGCAGATAAAGTGCACAGAAATGTAGCAGCTTGTAGTGGGTTACAATAGTATGTGTTGTGCATGAAATACACAGATATACACTTATTGCATATTACATCAATAACGTTACATTTAGTCCTGGGCTTGTTTGACCCTTTTGATCATCCATATCAGTGGAAAAAGACAAAAGATGTCACTAACCTTTTCCCTATCAATATCTCCAATGTTAGACAAAAGAACTGATTTGACCCTTTTCCGCATCCATATAACTATCAGCAAAAGAACTAATTTGGGCCTTGCGGCTTTCCATATCACCAGAACTCAGAATTAGGGAGTGTGCTAGAAACCCATGGTTAAATCCTAATAAATTAATAAATAAATAGCAAATTTGGACTTGTTCAGCTAAACTTCTTTACTGCATGACCCACGTGTTACACGTGAGGAAATTATCCCCATTTATACACTCCATAATCAACTAAAACAAACTTACACGTATTAAGCATTAAAATGCTCATGTAGTACTTCTGAAATGAAGTGAAAGTGAACTATTTGCCTACTGTGTTTTTAACCCATTCTTGCAGTGAAACACACAACCACACACACACACAGGGATCGAACCCAGGACCTTCCAGTCATGAGACAATTTCCCTAACCCCTATCTAATCCTGAGTTCTAAGACAATATTGGACCAATAGCGATGCCATGGGTCGTATCAGGACATCACTAAATTAGATCACAATAGTAATTTGATTATCATACGAAAAGGACAGACGACTGGTGGATAAACGATTGTGCATCGTCATAGTTCAAAGCACTCAAATACTGAACTCTGAGGGTCACATATCAATCAGAAGCTACTAAATCACGCTGTATTGTATTATACACATCAGCAGATTCAGTGGCATTGCTAAATATCAAACGGTTGCCTTATGAATCCAAATCATATTGTATGAACTGAAGTGAAAGTTGACTATTTGCCTGCTGTGCACAGAGAAAACACACATAAGGGGCAGTGGACACACTTGCCCAGAGCACGGGGCAGCCCCAAACCACAACACTGTGGGGGGGGTGAGACAGATCTGTTCTTTCTTGTTTACAGTGGAAGGTTGTAAGATAAAAGGAAGGCTTCCTGG
>JAOVVF010000047.1:20238635-20279831 GCA_028565595.1 Duopalatinus emarginatus
AACCCACACTAAACACAAACCCAACCCAGTCTGAACTCAAACCAAACACACTCTAAACCCAAACACAACCCACACTAAACCCAAACCCAATCAAAACCCAAACCCAACCCACACTAAACTCAAACCAAACCCACTCTAAATCCAGTCTATACCCCAACCAAACACACTTTAAACAAAATCCAAACACACTCTAAACCTACAGTAAACCCAGTGAATCCCAGTCACCCAATCAAACCCACCAAGGCCAAATCAAGGCCACCAAACCAAGACCAAACCTGATTTAAACCTAAACTAAAACCACTGTACATGCAAAACAAACCCATTCTAAGCCCAAACCAAACCCAAACTAAACCCAAACCAAACCCAATCTAAACCTTAAACCAGCTCAATCTAAACACATTCTAAACCTAGGCCAATAACCTTACCCAAATACCAGGGTTTAGAACTGGTTCTGCAATCAAAAGCCCAGCCCACTCCCATAAACATTCATACCCACCCATAAGCCCAATAGACACCCAACCCAAACACAATCAAAACCAAACCCAACATAATCCAACCCAAAAACAATAAAACCCCATCTCAAACTCAGCCCAAACCCTAAACTCAACCCAGAGCCATTTATCACATTGATACTCCTGTACATTATAATTCACACCTCAGAGACATACCAAAGGCCTCTGCTATATAACAGCTGTCACAGGATGTTGCGTTGCTTTTCTCCCCTGACAACTGGTGTATGGACTACTCTGGGCTATAGACATTATGTCCTACGAAGGAAGGATTATTGCATTATGACACCATTATAACATAACACTCGTGCGCTCATTTCCTCGTAACGGAAGCTACCAGTATGTTGCTTCCTGCACATCCGAGCACATGTGTAGATGAGACAAAGTACACACGCGCACGTCCATACGGCGCAATGGAACCACTTAAGGAATAAGCACTTTTTCTGTGGACAGGCAGTTTAACCCTCAGCATCTCCGGCATGGAGTCAAAAAAAGGAAGTGCGTGTCAAATTCTCTGCAGAGTCTGTTGCGGGCTCGGCTGGAATAAAAATAATAATAATACTCGTACTCAGGCACAGAAAAAGAAAGCGTTTCATTTTGCTGTTGCAGAAAAATCTGGCACGCACTTCATCTATTTAGCGATAGGAGCCTAGCGTGGTTTCAACATGTTCAACATGAATAAGAACGGTGTATACTGCTCATAAAGCAGGCTGAAGGTAAGACATGCCAATCTTAAGTAAACTCGGATCACAGGCACAAACACACACACACACACATGTGAATAAAGGTCCTACCTGAGGGAATGTGGTTGAGTCCAGATGGCTTGAGAAGCTCCAGAGGCTGCTCTTTACTGGAAAGGCTATCTGTGGGAGAGGCAGAGAGAGAGAAGACAAGCATTCAGAAACGATCCGGTGCGCTGACTGCAAGCCAGAGTGCAGCTGTGTGAAGCATCACACTGAGAGAAACACAGAGAGAGAGAGAGAGAGAGAGAGAGAGAGGGATGGAGAGAGGGCAATACACATGCTTAAAGACACACACACACACACACTCAGATGAAGGAAACGGCATTAGGGAAAAATTACACGTTGGAAAAGAATTTGCATTTCTGTTCACACTACTAATACAATAACACACAGGGGAATACCAATATGTGCTCACACACACACACACACACACACACACACACACACACACAAATACAGAGCTCTCGGTAAGTGGCTGCCTGGTTCATCTGGATCAAGGGTTAAACCATTAAGATTTTCCATTAAGAACAGTCAGTCAGTCGTTCTCTTATCTACTTCCTCCATCAGGGTCGCGGTTTGTCCAGAGTCAACCCCAGGATCAGAAGGCGCAAGGCAGGAATACCCCCTGGACACACCCCATAAACTCTCACACACTCACACCGAGGGGAATTTTGCACCTCCAGTTCACCTACCGTGTGTGTTTTCTGGGAGGTGGAAGGAAACCAGAGCACCCGGAGAAAACCCACAGCAAGAACGCACCAAAGTTATCACACAGACACCAGACAGAGGATCGAACCCACAAGCCTGTGTAGGACACACACTATCTGTGGTGCCACCGTACCACCCTCCCATTAAAAACTTTAATGCATTTAAAATAATCTCAAGATTAGAAAGCACTGACACTGGAGACTCCTTCCTATACATGAAATAAACAAGCCTTTACTGCAAACTTCAGCATATCAACAATTACAACAATTAGTGCCTAGGTAAACTGCCACTACAGAAATGTATTACAATATGATCTTGTGTGCTCCTGAGTGGCGCAACAGAAAATCTATCGTCCGGAGATCGCTAGTTCAAATCCAGGGTGATGTTACAGCCATACGTAAGAGGAAGCCCAGACATGGAACTGGCCATGCTTTTAGGGAGGGAAGGAGAGGTGGCATACTCTCTCGTCTGGGAACTCAGACATACAGAAGTAGGCAGTTTCGTCTGAGTGTTACATTGCAAGATCAAATAGTCGATGGTTGGCTGTGTGTGGCTCGCATAAATCGCATGATCCATGCGATTGCCTTTATCTTTCTTGGTTGGTGGCTGTTGTATGATGAGATGATGTCGTGTGATGTATGATGAGATGATGTCGGATGGGTGGAAATGGAATATAAACCCATTATGTGTCTTAAAATTTTTTAAAAATAAATCGACATTCTCTGACCAATCCGAATTGAGAAAAAAATATGATAAAAACAAAGAACATGAAGAACTCTGAGCACAAACTCAAGCCTCAGAACACTGATTTAACGTTATGTAGAGTAAGCTGCTTTATATTCTGTTTTTACAAAAAAAAAAAAAAAAAAAAAGACAGGAAAAAAAAAAAAGGTGAGAACCCTGACACAATGATCTGGCTGCTCCTCACACCTACACACTGAGAGATGAGCCCCGAAGCACGAGTTTTACGAAGACAGCCAGGCATTTGACTTCAGCAGAAAAGCCTGAAAAGAGCACCAATTATAGTTCACGCAGAGAGGCTACGTGCGTGTCTAGAACGTACAGCAGGTTAGAAGAGGGGCAAAAGAGCCCGCGCTTCAGTCGCCAGCCATTCCAGGCACAGAGCGCGCACCCGGTTCCACAGTTAGACGCTCTGAGGAGGAGGAAAGACCTTCCACCCTAATTCTCCTACACAAACCATTCACATCCACACCGAGGACAGGTGGTCCGTTCAAGCCCAGGTGTCCTTGTCCATTCTCAGGCAGAAACACGGGCGTTCAAATACCTCCTCTTGCTTTTCATGTAATTCTGGGTATTTTAAGCGGTGGGTTGTGGAAGAGACCCAGGAGCCTTAAAGCAGTATCATTTATTTAGTGAAAGATGGGGGGGAATGAGCAAAACTGCACTCAACTTACATGCTCAAACCTACAAGTGGTCTGAGCTGCTAAAGCGTACAGACGCACACATATACAAAGCCATCTGGCTTCTACTTCAGTCGCACAAGTCAAACCAAAACTCGCTCCAAACCGTTTTTTTCCCCTATATTTATTCATACATGGTTTGACATGGCAGTTCCACAAAACGTGGCAGAACAAGCGCCCACACTTATCATTGTGAAAAAAAAATCCAAATTCTCTGAATATGCAAATTAGAAATGCCTCCAACACTACACACACACACACACACACACACACACACACTCCCCATTTTCCCTGGTTGACTGGTACTGAGTAAAACTGAGTAAATACCGGATTCAATTTAAGATTCTTCTACTTACCTATAGGGCTTTAAACAATCTGTTTGACCTCCTTCCCTACAAGCCTTCTCGCTCTCTCAGATCTGCCACTGGCGTGTTACATGTCCCCGTCATCCAAACTCTGTAGCTTTGGTGATCAGGCTTTCTCCAGGCTCATCAACTATGGAACTCCCACCAAACTGTGGTTAAACAATCTCCCTCTCTTTCCATATTTAAAACGAATCTTAAGACTCACATCTTCTCTCTTGCCTATGGCCAAAACTGCTAATCTGTAGGTTCCATGTAATAGTACTGTTAGGTTGATGTCTCTTAATAATTGATGACCCTGTATTGTTTGCGTACTAAATGTCTGGGTTTTAGAAAAGCACTATATAAGAATAAAGTATTATTATTATTATTTAGTTAATCTGACTGACCAATCAGAACAGAGTCTTCACTAATATTTCGCTAATAACTCACAATGGCATGTTTAAAAGACAAATCCAACTAGAGAGAACCCCAGCAAAATAGAATCTCAGTGTACAGAACATAGTGGAACCCAAGAAAAATGGAATCTTAGTGTACAGAACATAGTGGAACCCAATGAAAAAGTAATCTCAGTATACAGAACATAGTGGAACCCAACAAAAAAAGGAATCACAGAGTACAGAACATAGTGGAACCCAATGAAAAAGGAATCTCAGTGTACAGAACATAGTAGAACCCAATGAAAAAGGAATCTCAGAGTACAGAACATAGTGGAACCCAAAGAAAATGGAATCTCAGAGTACAGAACATAGTGAAACCCAATGAAAAAGGAATCTCAGAGTACAGAACATAGTGGAACCCAATGAAAAAGGAATCTCAGAGTACAGAACATAGTGGAACCCAATGAAAAGGAATCTCAGAGTACAGAACATAGTAAACCCAATCAAAAAGGAATACCAGAGTACAGCACACAGTAGAACCCCAGAAAAAAGAAATCCCCGTGTACAGAATACAGTGGAACCCTAGGACAAAGAATTACCAGCATAGAGAATATAGTAAAAAACCCAGTAAAAAACAATCCAGTGGAATGAATGCAGAATTCTACTAAAAGAAGAATCACAGTGTAGAGATTTCAGAAGAACTGCAACAAAAAAAGAGATTCCCAGACACCGACAAATAGGAGAAAGCAGAACTCCAAAAAATTGAGGAATAACAGTGAAGAAAATTGCAGAAGAACCACAGCAAAAGAGGAATCCAATTGGAGAGAATGCAGAAGGATGCCAGAAACAGAGGAATCCCAGTACAGGAAATTCAGAACTTTAGCCAATAAGAAGCATGTGTTTAGACCTGACCAATATAATAGAGTAGTTTAAACACTGGTCAATCGGAATTAAAAATTCAACAATGCTTTGGTATAAGGATATTCACTAATAACATTATATATAAAGCTTCAATTTGCAATAAAAAGAGGATAGACAATATCAAAAGAAGAAATCATAGTGTAGAGAATTCAGAAAAACAAAACAGTGATCCCTGTGGAACAATTTCAGAACCCCTGCAAGAGGAATCCCAGAGTGGAAAATTCAGAAGGATCCCAGCTGAAGAAGAATTCCAGTGTAAAAACTGCAGACCTCCAGCAAGAATGGACACAAGTCAACACCTACTGGTCAATATGAATTGAGGAGTCAATAAGAATATTCACTAATGTCTAAAAGACATTCAGCAGATGAATCTAAGTGGGGAAAAATGCTGAAGAACTCCAACAAAAGAGGAATCCCAGTGGAGGAAATTCAGAACCCTTGCTAATGAGGAACTTGTGTTTAGACTTAACCAATCTTAGAGAGAGTTAAACAACAGCAACTGGCCAACTGGAACTGGAAATTCAACAATGCTTTTGGTATAAGAATTTTCACTAATGACTAATAATTGCTATGGAATGCCAGTGTAGGGAATTCAGATGAACTAAAACAAAACAGGAATCCCAGTGGAGGAAATTCAGAGAACATGGGCCAAACAGGAATCCCAGTGAGAAAACAAAGCAGAGGAGCCCCAGCAAAAGAGAATGTGCAGTGCAGAGAATGCAGATCTCCAGGAACCCAGGATTTAACACATGCAGAAGAACCCCCAAACAGAGGAACCAAAGTGGAACCACTGAAGACGCAGGTACAGGTTTGAAAAGCAGACAGTCTTAACTTGGGATACAAAGCAGCGCGACTGGAGGGAGGCACGGCTACTTTCCTTTTCTGGTTCGGACTTTTTCCAGCCAGCCAGACTGCAGGCATGATTAATACATGATGGAACACAAGAGGAATGAAAAATTCAAAAGTGAGCAACCCCCACCCCAGTGGAATGGTTACTAAAGAAAGATGCCTCCACGCTCCACAGGCAGGCCTAATTTCTGTCTGACAGAGGAAAGAATAAAAAGACTGGCAGATGGGGGTGGGGGGGTGGGGGGTGTCGGAGCAGAGGAGGAGGAGGAGAAGGGCTGGTTTGTTAGGTTTGTAGATCAGGGCCTTGTTCTCAGGCTAGCCTTCCTCCTTGATCTATTTCTGGACGAAGACTTCTCACACCATAACAGAATTTTAATTAGCCTACCATGCCAGAACATCCATCATGCATCACTCAGTGCACGCCTGCAACTGAAATATCAGCAAAAACAATGCTTGATGTTCAGTGAATCTCATTCAGATGCAGTAGCAACATTGCATGTACAGACTTCGGGGGTGTGACGTAGGTGGCGGACAACAACACTAGTAGATCCACTCACGGTAAAGCAAAAATGACAAAAAGGGGTGTTTAATTTCCGTATAATATCCAATCAACCCCACTGTCACTGCAGATTCATCCTCGTCATTAAATTCACAAATATCATCGCAATCTGAAGATCAAGCACTGAGAAATTCCCGGTCCAAGTCCGTCGTAATGGTGTCTTACCGCTGCCTTGTTCACCGTTGTCCACCCTTGGCGTCATCACGTAGCTTCAGGAATTTCCCTAGCGAGCTCGGGTTTTTCCGTCAATTTAATCTAAATCATCGATTTTAAAGCAATTGAAGTTTAACCAGGTGGGCCCATTAGGTGCTGCTTAGCCTTTAACACTAAAACATCTCTGACCAGTCAAGGCATAATCTCCACAACACCTCTGGAGGTGTGCTGAGGTATCCAGCACTTGGTGACAGATCCTTCTGTGGATCTTCTGTTGGATCAGACCACCTGGGCTAACCTTCACTCACCTGCAACATCAGTGAGCTTAAGAGGTGCCCATGGGCCCGTTTCTGGTTGTCCTTTGCTTGACATCACAATTTGTCCCTTGTCAAAGTTGCTCAAATTCTTACATCTGCCCGTTTGTTTCACTTCCAACACATGCCTTGTACCATGTGACCGGTGCCACTGTAACAGGTTAATTCATCTTATATATCTTACATATACTGATTATCTAACAGTTAGTGCTAAAAGTTGATGTGTTGGAAGCAAGTAAAACATGCTGCGGCACAGTGGTGGAGTAGTTAGCGCCGTCGCCTCACAGCAAGACGATCCGGGTTCGAATCCCGGCCCAGGCCATTCTGCGTGGGGTTTGCATGTTCTCCCTGTGCTTGGTACTCCAGGATCTCTCCCACAGTCCAAAGACACGGACGTTAGGTCACGCTAAATTGCCCGTAGGTGCGAGTGTGTGTCCGCTGACAAGAGATTGGGATGCTCGGTCAGTTTATCTACTCCCATAGAGCACCATGAATACGAATCGTCCATGCGAAGTGATGATGGCGATGTAGGTGTATATATATGGAGTGCCAAACGGTGATGGCTAAGAAAAGAGGTATATCTGAGAATAAGCAGCTGAATTCTTTAATTTTCTTAAGACATTATTAAAATGTTACAAATACTTGGTAAACCCTCTTTGGCCAGAAAATCCAAATAAAGTGGAACATTCATTTTTTCACTCCGTACTCTCAACTGTAAAAGGTTCCTGTAATCCTAGACGTGTCTCACAAATATATTCGTCATGCACTGAGCTCTAACACTTCTCAGTTCACTACTTAGATTTTCCAATTCGACAGTATTTATTATGAACTTCATTCTTGAAATGTAACCAAAAATGTGAACACACACACACAGACAAACAACTACACCAAACCAGGCTCTAACAGTTTCCACATTCACTTGGCACACATTTAGACATTCTCTGGTGTGTTATAATAGCAACCTATTCATTAATAGATCACAGAAATCCTGTATCCTGTATTTTTTTTTCCTTTTACACCATCATATTTAGAGGACATGGCCTCACAGACATGATGAAACGGGAGACAGCGAACAAAAAGGCCGAATATCCAGTCACGCTGTCCACATGCGAGATCCAACACACGCTCACCACATCCCACATGCACTGTCTAAACCCCAACATGATTCTGCCCCGTCTGATTCGATCCATCCTCCCGTAAACTAAATCAGACCAGATGCGTTTTCCCATGAACGTTATCTGATCCAATCTTCAGTCTGAAGAAAGGACGCGTGTTGGTTGTGTTTATGAAAATAAAAATCGCACTGTTTCTCATTATAGCTGCAACAACACTCTTAGAAAATAGAATGCTGATGAATAAATACATGAGAGAACTGAACTGTGTTTCATGTGTGTATCTCTGTGTGTCTGTGTGTGTGTGTGTCACTGAGATGGGAGCCGGGCAGACGGGCAGCCGGTGGCAGATGGCAGAAAGATGACACCAGAGCCTGATGGGCTGGATGAGGAGAAGTCCTTCTGTCTGTGTGGCATCAGACCCACGGTTACACACATGAACACGTTCGCACCCAATCTAGAACAATCAACATGTAGTACACTGGTACCGAGTTCAGAGGTGGAAAAAAAAACTGTTAGCAATCAACGCCGTCAAATTCAAGCATGTATAATGTGAGAACCTGATATTTATAGGGCTTCTTGAAATTTTCATAACCAGAAACAACCAGAGTGACGCATAATGGTGGGTGAAATACGACTCCAGAGAACCTGGTTCACGTTTACGATTTGCAATGTTACGTTTTAGTCCTGTTTTGTTTAGCATTAGACTTACAATCAAACCAATATATACACTGATGTGCCAGGGATAAAACTGCTACAGATGAGCCTAACACAGATTGTGTAAAAGTATTAAAGTTAAGATTTTTACTAATGAAACAATGCATATTTTTATGATTTAAAAATAATTGTAGGGAACACACACACACACACACAGACTATTTGTGGTTATTCATTGAATATTTTGAACAACTGTGATCAAAGCACACATCACTTGAAATGAATACACTCTATGTAAAAGGTCATATTTTAGTTTTAATATAAATCAAAAATTCTCTGGAATGTAAAAAAAAAAGAAATAACTTGCATTACTCAGGATTATTTGCATTTGGCTTCTTTTTGTTCAATGTCATCTTCACTGAAACTAAAATTCGCCCAGACACACCTACACCAGGAACATTTTATTTATTTATTTATTTATTTATTTATTTATTTGCACACTCGGTTCCGTATTTAAATTCACCTCCATGACGCTCGCTTGCTGAAGACTGGATGGTGCCGATTCACTAGACACGCGGAAATGTATTAAAGGGACAGTATATGAACACGCACGGTGGGGAAAGGATTAAGGGAAATTTAAAAATCAAAATAACCAACATGGGCAAGATCAGTCCGATTTGAGGGTTTGAATTCGGTTTCGGTTATATTTCGATTAATTGCCCAGCCCTAGCTTGGGGTTTGTTAAGTTGCCAGTCCATAGTACCTCTGCAAACGTCTCTGACAGGTGGACACTATCTATGTCTCCTTTCTGTTAGTTACACCAGTTCATGTCCTGCATTCATTCTGATCGCTCCGGCCTCTTCTAACAGTTCAATGCAGCACCACACACGTCTAGAGTCACCAAATCATGGTTAGAGGAACAATCATCTGAGTTTGGGATTTTGTCATTCACACCTAAGTCAACAGATCTCAACATTATCTCACACACACAACTGGGATGCCTTACAACAGTTCGGAATACAACAGAATTGTGGACCGTTCTGCCCCATGATGGACCTACCAAGTATTAGACTGGTGTACCAATTCTCCTGGCAATTCAGTATATATATGATGCACATATGATGTATATTTTGCAAGCCAGCTATTCAAACAAAAACACCACACTGGCCTTAATGCACTTTTTAGCAGAATTTCACCTCCTTATTCCTCCAGATTTGTCCTCTGTGAATTCTTCTTCCATACACTCTGTTCTGTCGAGGTGTGTCATCTTGTAACATCATATTTGGTTTGTTCAGATGCCGTCGCTTTCATAGCCGAAACCAATCACACAAGAGACCCTGTTTAGTTCTTTTTTCCCTATAAGATAGGTTAAATGAATTAATATTATACCACAGTTAGTCCTGACCCTGCAATCTGATTGGCCGAGGGACGTTCCACGTGTGTTGTTATTACACGATAATGGCACTGGGATCAAAGCTCTCCAAATCACTCCGCCACATGCACATGTAACCATAGTAACGACTCCAGCGTTTACAAGCCGTAGCAATAAACAAACCAAAATGAATTATAGCGAGTTCATAAATCCTATTTTATGAATGGATATATTTCTGTTTATTATCTGTATAATAATCATTGGCTAGTTAATGATGCTCCTCGACTGTTATAGTCTAATGTTTCAACAGACGTTTACATATATAACGCTAGATGTTTTAGTAGTGGGCCGTCTGATAGAATAGAATTTTCCCTCGCGGAATGTTGATAAACAAACAGATCGCACTTTTCCGTCCTCTTTATCCTAAAAACTATCAAGAAACGCTGATAACCGCACTTATATATCGTGAGATATTGGCACTGATATATAGGACTTCCTCTTATGTATTATTGCTTTAGCAATGCTGAACGTTTTTGAAAACTATTAAATAACATGACCACAGGACCCCTGTGGTATTGTGGATTTCCACACGATTTACATTCAGCCACTATATTAAAGAACTGGTGAACCAGAAATATAAAAAGAATCTATGCAACACACAAACTAACTAGAAGGACACTCAGAGAGCGCAAACCACCACCAAGGCAAAACCCCACACTCTCGATATATTGTGAAACTACAAGAAGCCCTCGTGTTTTTTCACAGATTCACTTTCACACATCCCAGGCTTATCAAAAGGTGGGGGTCAGAGTGCATGGACAGCCATGATACAGCGCCCCTGGAGAAGAGACAGTTAAAGGCCTTAATTAATGGCCTATCAGTAGAAGCTTGGTAGTGCTGGGGCTTGAACCCCTGACCTTCTGATCAGTAACCCAAAGCCACCACTGACCTAAGCATTAGAATTAGCATATCTAACACCAACTGAGTTGTACACAGCAGCACTTCTCCAGCTACACAAACAGCAGCAGGGTTTGTACATGTGCGAAAGAAAAGTTGAAAATAATAATGCGATCCATCGTTAATGGGTTCTTCCCTGGCCTGTGCTACACCTTTCCAACAAATTTCATGACAACTGGCTCTGTAGTTGCTCCACAATCCTGCTGAGAGTCAAACAAATGAATAAACGGCACTGAACACATAACCTCCTTGGTGGAGGAATAAATAAAAAAGCTGGCTAGAAAACAGCTACAGGGATGCATCGATACAATATTTTCAGACTAAGAACACCTTTACTTGTACTTGTCAATGCAAACATTGATACTGAAACGACATCATGTGAAGTATTAAGCATTAGGGGCTTTTATTTAGCTTTGTTTCATTGTAGGCTGCCAGCAATGATCACCATGTGTTTTGTACAGTACAGCAGCATCATTAAATACCGGGAACAGCACCGGCAAGCAAAGTGCAGACCCTTAGTGCTCACTGAAGTGAAGTGCACAGGACGGCCACCCTCGCACACTCTATAGCATTTACATTTACAGCATTTAGCAGACGCCCTTATCCAGAGCTTACAGACTTACAAAAGTGCTGAGTCGACTTCTTGGAGTATCTGAAAGCTAGTGAAGGTAGATCAGGATTCAAGTACTCAAACCAGAATCCTACTAGAAAAGAGCCATGTAGTATCAATCATAAGTCTGAAAACATTCTACACTAGTCAACCTGCAGAGAGACAATAGTCACAAAGCTGACAGTTCGTAAACAAGTCACTTCTTAATTAAGTGCTGGCAGAACAGGTGAGCTTTTAGCCGGCGTTTGAAGACAGTACGTGACTCTGCTGTACGGATATCTAGGGAAAGTTCATTCCACTTTCTGGAGTCTGCATGTTTGCCTCCCATGATAGAGGGTCAAGTCGGGCCATACTTGAAGCACGAAGAGCTCTAGGTGTGTACCTGGCCTTTACCACTGCCGTCAGGTAGGAGGGAACTGGACTGTTTTTGGCTTTGTAGGCCAGCATCAGGGTTTAATATCTGATATGAGCTGCTACAGGACGCCAGTAAAGGGGTTCGCAGCAAGGGGGTGACATGGCTGTTTAAGATAACAGACTGTTTAAACTCTGACAAACCATAACACATGCAAACTCATGTTAAATAAAGGACTAAATAAAATTGAATAAAATAGAACAAACCAAGCTGTAGCAGCCCGTATCAGATATAAAACCCTGATACTAGCCTAAAAAGCAAAGTACCAGATAGCAATGGTCAAAGCCGGATGCATACCCAAAGCCTTTCGTGCATCAAGTAGGGCTCCGTTTGACCCTCCATTATCCAAGACACATGGGAGGCAAACACCCAGACTCCTCTCTGTCCTTAAACCAAGGTAGTGTAATAAACCCCCCTTTGGTGACCGTATAGAAGAGTCACTGGCTGTCTTTAAATGCCGTCTGAAGACACTGAATGGCTCATTTCTGGCAGTATCATGGCTTCAAACGACTGGATAAGAGCGTCTGCTAGATGCCGTAAATGTTTAACACACTGCATCAAAATGCTAAACGAGACGTGATTAGATAAGACATTACCTATTTTCCGTTAGTGTCTAATGCTAAAACAAGACGCTGGACAGGTACAAATAGTTGTGTAAAATGCTCGGGTGAATTTCTGACCAAAAAACCCCTAACGACATAGATGTGAGGCTGTAGGGTCGATCCTGAGCTTGAGAACACGACACAAGAGAAACAAGCTTATTTATGTGAAAATAGCCGTTAGCTATGGCGAGTGACTGGAGGAAATGTAGCGGAGATCACGGAGTATGTTTACAGTGTAGCCGAAGCTTTGAAGTCAGAGACCTTATCGGCCAGCAGAAGCTCCATCTCCAGAAACATGCAATTCTGCACCATTTTGGCCACATACATCCCTGAGGACATGGGAAATGACATCAGAGCTGTTCAACAGGAAAGCAGGGCTAATCGCCTATATCTCTGGTCGAGGAGAAACAGGAAATGCCGAAAACTGACAAGCTGGAAGCCGTCTGTTTACTTCCTTTATTCTCTCAGATCAATGATGTCCTCCGTTTGGACAAACGTCTCTTCTTGGACTCGTATGCTCAGACCCAAACGCGGGGCATGACGCCCCAGACTAGGCAGAAGGAGTGCATGCAATCTGCTAAAAATAGTGTATGAACTGCTGATGACAGGTCTGCCTGAGGTCACCTTGCCTTGACTCTCAGACAAGCAGCAGGGAGGAAAGAGGACCGACACGAGCAGAGCAGATGAACGATGGGGAGAGAGAGAGAGAGAGAGAGAGAGAGAGAGAGAGAGACGAAATGAAACGGAGTGACTGTGACTAAGAGAACAGCATGACCATTAGCGTCCTGCATTAGAAGCCTTTAAGCATTCCGAGCTCTCATTGTTTATCATCCAGTATAAAAATACATACGTACAGCAAATACTGCATGGACAAGCATACAGATTAATACAGCTGTCTGTAAACTGTCTGTAAAGACTCTGCTCTGATCAACTAGATCAACTGTAGATCCTACACAGGCTCATTTAAAGCCTGTCAGCATGACTGACAGACATAAAAAGTCCAAGCTAAAAGTCAGAGTAATAATAATAAAAATAATAATAATAATAGCAAAAACAATAATAACAGTTTTGCTGTCGTTGCATTTATTTGTTTTGCTTTTTTTATTTATTTTTTATCATCACACAATCCTAATCCTAATTCCTTATTATTATTGCATTTCTTAGTTTTTTTTTTTTATTTTCCTAATCACACAATCCTAATCTGCAAATGTGACTTACAAGATCATCATATTTTTCCCCAAATCATAACATAAAGAATATAATGTTTAAATTTACAACAGGGCTCAATTCATAATGATATTCATTTACAAACTGCAAAACAGCCTTTTCTGCGTAAAATATTTTAAATGTAAATATATAAATAAATGAACAAATGCATAAATAAATTAACAAAAGGGCTAAATATTATTAAGGAAAAAATATTAACATTCACATCTGAAAAATAAAATGCTGACTAAAATCACAGAAAATAATTTTCAAAAAAGGATTTGGTTAAAAATGTGTTAACTGTTGTATACGCTGGGATTTTGTGTAGCACATCTGCCTAAAAACAGCCTTAACCAGCCTTAAGACACACTGTACATGGTTTCATATTCCTTCCCATGTCCAATACTGTTTACAGCAGCGTTGCCACGGCAACCTGTTTTTCATCGATTGTGCTTGTTGACTACTTTGTCCCACTGCGTCCAAAAATAAAAACCTATTTATAAACTTATTTGGTCTAAACATGGACTGAAAGCTAAGAAACCCGGGTCTCGTTACAGGACTGCGAGCAGACAACAAACGGAGAGAAGACAACGAGACAGAGAGTGATGGCTAACACACTCGCTGACGGATGCCCGCTCACACTTGGACCATCCACTCTGATCGAGGCGGCTGACTGACGAGGTCCATGTGCTCACTATCTACCTGCCTCTGCCAAGTGCCCGGTGCCGGCAGGAACCGAGTGTCTGGCAGGAAGTGTGGCAGTTGGATGTGTAGTGAGGGATGGTCACTTCCCTGCAGCCCCAGTGAGCACACATGAGTCCAACCAAACACACACAGTACACACACAGTACACACACACACCCACACAACAGGGCTCTGGTTCCCAGTGGTATACACGCAAGTCGTATCACTTCTCAACATTCACACACGCACATGCTGTGGAAGGTCGTGCTCCTCGTCTGAGTCAGGTACGCCAAAGAACAAAAACAAGCTTATTGTCTATAATTAATAGCTTGAACATCCGTTACTTTTTTATTACTTCCTTTATTAGTCACACAATAAGGGATACAACTATAAATGATCTATGTAGCAAAGAATGAATAAAAACGATTCAATTCCTTAGTCTTTTCCCCCCCGAAAAAAGTCTGCAAATAATTGTGGGTACTGGGAGCACTTCAACATCGACCAAATTCTTGGTTCATTTTCACTTTCACTCCCTTTGTCTTTTAAGTTGTAAGGATAGGTAAAATAAAATGCAATAATTAATTTTAAGTGGTTGTGATTCAGTTAATTAAATAACCATTAAAAAGTATTTAAAAAGATCAACTGTCCATCCAACAAGTTTATTTAAAGTTTCTTAGCATGACTGATGTACAGAAGAAAAATTCTTGACAGAGAATTTGATTTAACAAAACAATTACTAAATGTAAAAATGTATCAATTATTATTATTATTATTATTATTATTAATATTATCATGATGATCACCCAATCCTGTGACTTATGATATGATTATAAAATAAATTTTTGCATCTTAAATTAAAAGAAAATATTGATAATGTAATAAGATAAGTAAAATTATGTTTAAAGTGTGCAACAGGGCTCAGTTCATAATGAAATTTTTAATAAATTGTGAAACGCTGCATTAACGCTTCAGAATTAATTAGTTTTAAATTACATGCAGATTCTTTTGATGCTTTTATTACTTAAACTGTGTGCATTTTTAAATTGAAAAAATTGTTATTATATAATTTATTGTTTTATTATTATTTCAGAAATATTTATTGTATTGACTATGTAATGGATTGTCCCTGGGTAGAATACCATAAGAAATCAAAATAAACCAAACAAACATAAAAATATGTGAGGGGAAAAATGTTTAGAAATAAAAAAAGTTAACATTTACGGTTAAAATACACAAATAAATGTCTAAAACTTCCATTAATAGATTTTGTTAAAAACATTTTAACTGAAGTCTACAGAAGTTCTTTTTCACTCGCACTCCCTTCATCATTTAAACTGTAATGATGGATAAAATGAATTTTATTCATTAATTTTAAGTGGTTACATAATTAAATTAATTAATTAACCATTAAAAAGTATTTAAGAACATCATTTAACATGCCGCTGTCAATTCTCAGATTATTTAATCCCTCGTCAATAACAAGCTCTATGAGCTGTAAAGTTTATTTTTCAGCTTTAGAGACTTTACATACAATAATTACGTGTTCGTCTTGTCAAATTATTCAGCTACATAAGTATACTTATAAAATAAACTATACATCTTCAAGCCTAGAGCTAAAGAGCCAGAAAAACACTGGCACACCAGTCTAATACTTGCCAGGTCCCCTAACAGGCCTGAACTCCATGACTTTAAGTGGAAATATTCTATGATCCAGGAACACGATACTTTCTACAATATGGTCCACAGTTCCAAGATCTGGTGACCAACCCCCCTAAATTCAGCAGTGTGTTCCTCTAACCATAATTTGGTGTCTCTAGACATGGTTTTGTCCTATTAGAAAAGGCCAAACCTGAACAGGTGTAACTCGTCACACGTAGCATTCACCTTTCAGAGACGTTTGTAGATGTTTCCGGGGTCCTATGTAATGTCAACTGAACAAACCCCACACTATTGTGATGCTACCATAGATGTCTGGAACTTTATTACACACTGGCAAACAGTAAATCATCCCAGCAACTAAACTAAGAGTATTAAATGTAGTTATCTTTAATCTGATGGCTGTATGACTGTCAAATCCATGAGCTCCTGTGCAGAAACCTAAGCTCTGGCCACTCGTGGCCCTTCATCACGTCCTTATTACGGCTGCAGCTTTCAGCAGCTCGTCTCTGTAGCTGCCTGTCTACCATCCTCGCGTGTTTACAGGCTACTTAGCCGTCACTCCACAGATACTGCGGCGAGTGGAGAACTACTGTCAGCACTCTGTTTTGCCTATTAGCATGCTCTTCCGTACCCTGCTCCATCCAGTTGGTCGTGCGCCAGGGAACGCTTCCGCTATTAACGACGTCGTTCGCAGGGCCATCAAACTAATCCTGGACATCTGTACGGTCCTTGTGCTTAATGTGAGAAGAAAACGATACAAAGCTAAGATAATCTTAGGCTGGAGAAGTGGGTTGGAGAAAGTCTCCAGAGAGCTCAAAGATGACCTACCAAGTGTGCAGTGAGCGCATAAAAGAGAACCTTGTGTCTCTAACTCGAACGTGTATTAGCATTTGGAGGACCACCTAAGTATGTTAGTGTATGAATTGTCACCGCTAGAGTCAGTCCGTCTGTGGTAATATCTATTCCTAGAGGTCTATTCCTAATGAGCATAAACGCATGGCAAGTCACAACATATCTGGATATAATGAGAGGAGGTTGATACAGATATATATCGGCTTTAGAGGCAAAAACGAGGGAGCGAGAGAAAAAGAGGGGTGTGCTTGTGAAAGGATATGTTAACTGGGATCTCAAATGGCAGCCATTAGCGGCACTGCGAAGCATTTATGGCATCCGCTTTCTCTCTGATGAGAAACAATTAGTCCTGAAACGATGCGCTTTTTTTTGTTACGCAACAGCTGAGACTAGGCGCTGGGCCACGATAAGAGCCCATCTCCTCTTGGCATAGTTCTAGTCATTACCCCGAACATGTTGTATAAAAGGTTGAGCTCTCCCTGTGAAGCGTGCGAGAAAAGCCCCGACACTTCACTGGAGCTCCTGTGAAAAAAAAGCGGAGCGTGTTTTTGCGAAAATTAACAGATCGATTTTCAAACAATCCCCTCCGTGCCTGCAGGGGGCGATGAGAATCAGCAGGACTGCGCGTCGCTCCTCTAATAACCTGCCAACAGGCTGATTACTCCAGTAATGGTTGTTAGACATGGTATAAACACGCTCGGGCTGCAGTCTGCCTTTAAGCTTTTACGTTTTTCTTGTTGATTTCTTGTTGATTTTCGCTTTTCCAGTGCCACATTCCTGAGGTTAGGGGGCAGCTGGAGAAACCTGGGGGTAAGTTTAGTGCTCAAGCACTATCTGTTGTGTTTCTTATGCAGTCTGAGTCTCTAGAGTGGTCCAATTGTAGGCAAAAAATAGGCCAAGGCCCTGATTTCGGCCAAATTCCATGAAGCAAAGCAAAGTTGTTGTGCGTTATGAGAAGAGAACAGAACGTTATGATGTGAGAGCAGACTGAACTCAGAGACTAATGGAAAAATGGGTACAGGACAGAAACAGAACCAGAGTGCTGGGGAAAATGAAAGAAATGGTGGCCACAATAAGAACTCGCACTGTCAACATCTCTACAGCCAACAGGTCGAGGTGCTCTTGTTACTATCCTGCATCCCAAACAGGAAGGCAGCTACTGAACAACAACTATTTCAGACATGTGATACTGCCGTGACTACGAGCCTGTCTGGATCAATTCCAAAATCCTAAAGATAAGATTCCATATACACTGATCAGCCACGATATTAAAACCCCCTGCCTGAGCAGATAGCAAAACATCTCCGACACATTTAAGCACTCCATAGGACCTCTGGAGGTGTTCTGTTGTATCTTTGGCATCAAAATGTCAGCAACTGATTCCTCTAGGGATCTTCTTTGGGATCGGACCAGACAACCTATCCTACACCCTTAATGCAAATCAGGAGTCTCTCCCTGGACCACTTTTGGTATGTACTAACCACTGCATACAGGGACCACCAAACAAGCTGTTTTGGAGATACTCAGAGACAGTTGTCTAACCATCACAATTTGGGCAAATCATCACAACACATCCTTACTCATTTTTCCTTCTTTCAACACGTCGACTTCAACTTTTGACCTCCGCATTTAACCTATCTGTGCAGTGAAACACACACACCAGTGAACACTAGGGGGTAGTGAACACACTTGCCCAGAGAAGGAGGCAGTCCCTAAGCACGGCACCTGGGGAGCAGTAAGGAGAGTTAGGTGCTTACACAATGGCACCTCAGTCATGTCTGGTCCTGTGCTGGGATCAAACCCGGGACCCTCCGGGTCACAAGACCAGTTCCCTAACCACTAGGCCACAGCTACTCACTTTACCTGTCAGTGGTATTGTGGTTTTAATGTTATGGCAGTTTATGTAAATCCTACAAGCATTCAAACACTCATTCTCAGATGGACAGCCAATGTGATCCTTCTTATTTCTGATGTTTTAAACTAGCTGTTTGCAGGATTTTATGTGTAATTCTAACTTCTGTTTACATTTTCTCTCCACCAGCTAATCATAACTTTAGCATTATACGGTTCTATCTGCTATTCGATCTTAATCAAGATGAAGCCAAGTGTTGACCTAAATCAAACCAAACAGCACATGAACCCAAAGTATGAAACCTGCTCTGATTAACAAACGACTGAATGTCCAAACTACTAAATCCATCTCCTACTGTAATCAATCAGAATCTCTTCAGATTAAACATACATCTGTACATGTTGCTCATAGTAAATGCATATACTCGATCGCTAAAAATGATACAATCCTTTCAAAACACCTTTATTAAACCTCCAACCTAACCTGCAGTAGCACTGAGCACTGATGTAGCTGTTAGAATGCTTGCACAAAGCTGGCTCGGGTTTCATTGTTTCAGCAGCACAGTATGACAGCCTGTAACGAGGACATGTCCTGTTTATCATTTAGCACATGAAGATGTAAACACTGCCTCAGCACCTCCAGAGTCGCACGTACCGCTGACTGGATGACACCCTAGTCCGTCTTCTGAAAGAGGCGGACCTACAGCTGATGGTCCTGAGGGACGGGCTTGTTTTGCTCGAAATGCCCCCAGAAGGAGAAAGTGATGACATAGGTTCTCGGCGTTACAGCAGCTCGGAACGGAATATCAGCGTGTCTGCCGCTGCAGACGCTCTTGCTTAGTCACCTTTAGAGGAACTGACAACAGCTGGGTGAACCATAACCAAACCAGCAGCCAAGGTGCACCATAAAGGACCTCCTACAGTAACATCATCTTACTGGAGGTTTGAGTCATATAGGACCAAACATTTCCACAGAATTATGATAACTATGTGCCCTAAATAGTCAGGCCTCAGACTCCACTTGAGAAAGCCTTTCCTTAGAAGATCTTCTTTCTTTTATAACTCAAGACTCCTATACTGCACTTCCTGCTCTGAAGCAGGAAACGGGGTACTTGCGCCTCAGAAGTGCGTACTGAGAGAAAAAAAAAAAATCAGCAAGACAAACTGCAAACTGAATCTGTAATATTCACTTCATCTGCTGATTCAACCTTCACCTGCTGACTTTCTTCCTATCTCCAACACTTTTATTCTTACACTTTGTTTCAAGTTTGTACATTTGATACAATTTGCACTTGCGGTAGATGATAACTGCATTTTGTTGCCTTGTACTTGTACTGAGTGATGTCAAAGATGAATCTATCTATAAAGTTGCGATCCCTGTGCTGCTGCTGTAACACTGAAGTCCGTCACTCTAGGTTTAATGAAGGCTTATCTTATCTTAACTAGTGATGACCTGATCCCCATTTTCTCAGTTTCGATCTGATATCCAACTACAAACACCAATACACCTGATATCAGTGTATTTTTTTTAAACCTTTGTTATTATAATTACTGGGGGTGCGAATCCTACAGTGTCTGGCGATTCGATTCGATTCTGATATTTGGGATCACAATTAGATTCAGAATCGATTTTTGACTCAAGAACAAATTTTCTATTCAAGCGGGCTATAAATTGTGTGGTTGACAAGATGAAAAGACAATGTAAACAAATAGAACATTTATTTAAAATTAACTGTTTAGGTTTCTTATTGTATCAAATATTTTTATACCAAAAATAGGATTGTGCATAAAATTTTGTAACTTAAATGACCAGTATTAGGTTAGCTTAGCTGCCTGGCTTTTCCTTAAATGAAAAAAAAAACTATCAATAAACAAATAACTTAAAACATATTAATACAAAAGTAAACATAGATTTCAATCTACCATCGTTCATTAACCTTTAATTGAAAACAAAATACAGACTTTAAAGTCATAATGCGCTAGTCCGCTAGCAAGGGATATGGCTACGTAGCTTGCTGTACAGTGGCCAAGACAGACCTCTTATATGGTGGCAGAGTAATGCGATATGCAGTACTCTCAGGAGTAGGAGCAGTAAACAATAAAATGTAAATGCATTTTGAAATCAATTTTTGGGCATTTGGAATCAATTAAAGCACCCCTAATAATTATAATTGTTTAGGTTTAAGGTTACATCGTGAGGCAGAAACAAAAAAAAATTGTTAAACACAACAATATTCTCAGCTAAGTTATCTAAACAAGTCCAGGATTAGGACAACTGCAGCAGTGACAACTGGGTAAGAATTTACAAATAAATCTTTAAGACTGAAAAAGAAAGAAATACCTGAAATACCGTAACCAAAAACTATCAATAACCCTTTAAAAACATCAATAAGCTTGACTGCATTATTTAACAGGGTCAAGTAATAGAACACTGCCTAAACGGCGTAATATACTAACATTAAATCTTTAAATAAAACCGCAAAACTGCAGAGAAATAAACACATTACAAGTAGCTGTCTTGCCTTCCAGCGCATTCAGACTGAAATATCTCCGATCAAATGATATTGTAGTCAAACCGACAGCTAATGTAATGTGTGGGTTCGTGGTTGGATGTAGAATGGAATCTGGATTGGTCTCGTGTAATGTTATGTTGTGTAATGTTATGCTATGTTATGTTAAATGTTATGCTATGCGTTATGTTATGTTAAGTTATGTTCCGTTATGTTGTTATGTTCTGTTATCTGTTCTGTTCTGTTATGTTATAGCAGGTTTATCGTCCAGAGCAAGCTGTGGACTGGAATATGGATCGGTAAGCCTACTGACCCTGTCTTTACAATATCTGATGACTGGATGATGTCAGTAACAGACTGGATATTGATATCTGACTGGCTCCATCTCTACTATAAACCTAGCAGCAGATACAGGGCAGGAGCACCCGTGGACTTGGGAGGTCCCAGAGGGCCCCCAGGTTCAATCCCAGCAACTGACTAAGGCGACCTTGAGCAAGGCACCTAAACCCCAATTGCTCTCCGGGTGCTAAACATAGGGGCTGCCCACTTTACTAGAGTGTATGTGTGTTTCACTGCACAGATGGGTCAAATGCAGAGACAAATTCCACTACACAGTGGTCTAAAGAGTAGTTGGAACCAGTTGCTATCCAGTTGACGATTGCCAGAGACATGCCAGAAACTTCATATCAATCAGCAAATATTGTTCCTACTCGCTTTTTTTTAGGATACTCCGGAGTACACAGGAAACACTGGGCTGCCAGAGAACATTCCGGACTACTCCAAAAATCTGTTGTACGTTTCGAGCATGACCCGATATATATAGGCAAAGTCACTAGGCCACACAGTATCGATGCTCAGTTAAGTGTGTGCAATGTAGACCGTAAGTCACTAGAAACAAATCCATGCTTTTCACTTAGCCAGGCTTCGTGATGGTATATACGCACACATCTGTGAGAGAGTAGGCATGCAGCGTCATGATTTCATCTGTCAGTGTGGTGACAAACAGGATGGATGAGTCAGAAGGTATCGGGCGCTCGTTCGCGCTCTCACTTCCTCTCGCACACCGTTCGGCTTTCAGAAAAACAGCCGTCACCTACGAAGCTCTCGCCGAGCGGAACGCTCGTACACACTTCAGCTGTGATTCACGCGCGTTTCATTCACAGGCTTTCTCAATGAAGAGGAAGCTGTTTACTGAGGAACGTTTCGGCGCAGAATATTAAAGAGGCCGAGGCTTTTTAGTCATCGCCACATCAGTCGAAAGAAAGACGCACGGTTTACGTTATGCATTGCTCATTCTGAACCGAGTTCTGCTCCGTGATGGAACTTCTGAAAACTTTACAAAAGGGGCACAGGAGAGCAAGGACTCTGGAGTACGCTTAGGGTGTATAGTAGAGAAATCCCTTATTTCCTGACTGGCTGTGATTAGCATGCATGTGTGCATTCAATTTGCTGTTGCTCTTCATCTTTTATTTATTTATTCATTTTTTTTGTTTCCAGGAGAAAAAGAGCTGCTCCTCTGATACTGATACCAACATGATTTGCCATCTGTTCCCTAATCAAAGCCATGAATTAAATAAAATCATCATCATGCTCTGCTTACCTCTGGTCATCCAGACACTACAGGGTAGTACCGCACGTATTGTTTCCCTTTTGCGATTGCTCCTAGTTGCAGACACAGAAGCTCCATCTGATGTGGCTGACTTCATTTGTTTCAGAGGAAGCGTCTACTAGCCCTTACCCTCAGATATCACGTGACAGGGAAGAACTTAGTAAATGGGAGGGGACTTGTAGGGTTTCATAAAACTGAATCAGAAATGGGGGAAAAACACACACACACACACACACACACACACACACACCAGACTGATTTCATATCAGTGCTTTGGTAGAAATCCAGAGATCTGAACTCACAACCTTGCGATCCCGTATTTACCGAGGTTTCCGCTGTGCTACCGCTTGCTGTTGAGTGATGAAACCCATCAGATTCTAGCGATCGATAGAAGTCTAGATTGCGAGCCCGGAACGCTCATAATGCAAGAAGGATCCTGTAATGCGCAGTCAGATAAATGATATGTGCCACAATAAATAGCCCTGCTGCTCCAGATGATGTCAGTGGAACGTGTGGGCAAACAACCTGCGCTCTGCTAATTGCTAAATGTCCTGGGCACAGCAGCTTTAATTATAGGATGAGAGCATCAACAGAAATCCAGACAGCACTAGCACACCACAGCTCTACAAGTGTTTGTATGTGCACACACTCGGATATGAAAGAGGCTGGGGTCTGGATATGGCTCAGTTTCTCCGGCTCTCGGTCCTCTGAAGACTCAAATCCCTACATGCTCTGGCAAATTTGCACCTCGTATCTAAAAAAAGCACACAGATAAACTAGCCTGGGCTTATTATGTCTGGCAGAATGAGGGCTAATTCTGCCTTCAGATGGTGGTAGGATCCAACCTCCGAGCTCGGAAATAGTCATTTCAATATGTATCACGTTAATTTAATTCCGGAAATAAGAGGCACGGAAAATCAAGTTTACCTCAATCTAACCTTCTGTTTATGACACAAAGCATTTAACCTATTACATAAAAATACTCTGAAGTGCCAGAAAAACTGGAACAGGTTGGTGGTGGCTTCATATCGATATGGGGTTTGTTTAGCTGGTATTCCATGGGATCCCTGGTACACCTATAAACGTCTCTGATAGGAAAACACCACGTGTGGCTTCTTTCTGATAAGTTACATCTGTTCATGGTGTCGTGAAGTCATTCTGATTGGTTTGGCCTCTTCCAACAAGACAAATGCACCACCACACACGTCTAGAGATGGCAAATTATGGTTAGAGGAACACTCGTCTGAGTTTGGGGTTTCACCAGATCTCAACGTATCAAACGCATCTGGACTGCCGTGCAACGTGCTGTGGAACACAGAAATCCTACACCTCGGAATACAACGGAATTGTGGGACGAAGTATGAACATATCCCTTGTCTTAATATGAGATGAATGTACTAGCATCACAGCAAGCAGAAATGAAATGCACCATGCACACAGCTGGAGATGTCTGTGCTGCTGCCAACAAATCACACTAAACAGCTAATCAATGAAGCAAGCTAAACCGTCGCAGGGTATTATAAAAAACCCCTGTATGAAGGTTGTGTTAAATCCTGGGTAGTGGCCAAGATGAAGATCGACTGATTGGAGGTTTAATCCTGAGAGTGTGTGCAATTTTTCCATAACCAGCGCAGGCTTTTCCATCTAGTGCTATTATGCTAATTTAGAAATGAGAATAAAAAAAATTAATGGAAAGAGCTAAAGGAAAATTATTAAAAATCTACCTAATAAAATAGTTTTTAAGCCCTAAAGTTAAAAAGTTGGTCTATTGATTAAGACAAGGTGTCTAAAAACAGTGGACATTGTTAAGATATAAAAGAGAAAAAGGATCAAACGATAAAATGATAACAATACTTATTGCAATAAAACATTTCCCAGATAGAAGTATAAGACGTAGTCAGTAACACGTTGATAGAATTAGTTTCATCCATGTTTTGACAGACACCACAAATAGTCAATGAGAATGAGAATAGCGCTGTGTCGAACCAATCATGTTGCTGCACTAGAATTACAACCATTTCAGGTTTGGATGACGCACTCAGCGGCTTAGCCCACATGCTAATGTTTGGGTTCCTGCAGGAGTCTATGGCAGGACTAATTCACAACTCGGTCAATGTTCGTTTTGTTTTTTTTCTTTGGTTTACTTTTGAAAGCTGCTCGAATTCATACTGAGGATTTATACAAAATTAATGTTTATTTATTTGCGTTTTCCAACTATTTAAAAATGTTTGAGTCAATACAAGAAAAAGGAGACAGTATAGAGGTCGAGTTTCGATTTTATTTTGTGTTAATACCTGTTTTTATTTAATTAGAATTTACTTGGTTTTCCTGCCAACAGATCACACTAAACAGCTACTTAATGAAGCAAGCTAAAGTTAAAAAGTTGGTCTATTGATAAAGACAAACTGTCTAAAAGAGTGGACATTGTTAAGATATAGACGAGTCTAAAGATCCTAGAGGCAGCTGTGGCCTTGTAGTTAGGGAACTAGTCTTGTGACTGAAAGTTACAAAGGACAAGACATGACTGAGGTACCCTTGAGCAAGGCACTTCCAACTGCTCCCTGGGCACCCCAGCTCCGGGCAAGTGTGTTCACTGCCCCCTAGCTTTCACTAAGTGTGTGTGTTTTAACATGGTTGGGTTAAATGCGGAGATCGCATTCCTCCAAAGTAGGCAAATAGTTTCACACCTTCACAAAAAGACGAAACTTCCACGTTTCGGAAATACAGAAAAACAAGTACAGTACGAGTCTAGGCAAAATACATAGCAAAGCCACATATGCACGTCATTGTTTGCGTCTGCCAGTGCATAAATAAAGCAAAGGACATCTTCCAACAGGACAATGAGCCACCACACTTGTCTAGAGACGGCAAATTATGGTTTGAGGAACAATCATTTTAGTTTGAGGTTCTGCTGTTTTTATCTGAGTCACCAGATCTAAAATTGTGGCCCATTATGCAGTATGGCGTTCATTGCCGACAGAATATTTCCCCAAGCTTGTGGAGGACTGACCAATTATTACACTAGTGTACCAGTTTTTCCAGGCACTTCAGTCTACATATTTCCAAACATATTCATAGCTACACACATGATCATTTGGATGGCTTGAATGTTTTACGTTCTTCTCAATTAAACCAACAAATAAAAGCAAAATCATCATCGCAACCCTGCAAACCTTTGGATTATAAAACCAAAGATTCGATCCCCGTTCCGTCTGCCAACGTCATTCTGAACATCCATCCTACAACTACGAAACATCTGAAAACACAGCCAGTGACCCGGTCCTGCTCCTTCAACTCCTTCAAGCCTATTAACACTCTCCAACTGGTCATTTAATTCAGACGCAGATTGTCGCTGACGCTCTGAGAGCGTTAGGTCTAACCCGGACTTGCATTCCCGTACCTGGAGTAACACAGAAGTAATAAAACGAGTGCTAGGGGCCATTAGTCATTCTGACGTCGCTGAATCGGAAAGGAGTGATTATTAGTGAATGAGGGAATATATGAACTGGTGGACAGAAAGCCCATTTATTATTTATGCAAATATTGAAGTCATGCACTTCATAACAGGACTACCTGGAAATGGGCTACGATGGGCTTGCTGTGAAAGTGTTCAGAGGAACAAGGAGAGGAATCTTAGTATGACTCTCCCTCTCTCTCTCCCTCTCTCACACTCTCTCTCGATGTTATTGATAGTATACTGACAGTAGATCAGCTGGTAATAACATCTCAGGATACTTGTAGCATGAATGTATAAACACTCTTGTTGTGATACGTTCTCTTATCTTTATTAACTACTTACACACTAGACACTTCACACACTAGATGGTGACGTTTTGTGACAAGAGAAATATATTTAGCATTTCCTGAACTACACTAAAGTGCCAGAAAAACTGGAACATCACTCTAATACTTGGTCGCTCCTCTACAGGACATGGACTCCACAACTTTGTTCAAATTCCTTCCCAAATTCAAGTTTCACATTCTGTCACATTCACATTGCATGGCATCCCGGATGCGTTCAATTACGCTGAGATCTGGTGATAAGAATGGCAAAACACCAAACACACGAGTGTTCCTCTAACCATAATTTGGTGTGTCTAGACATGTGCGGTGGTGTATTGTCCTGTTCAAAGAGGTCAACCCTGTCTGAATGAATGCAGGACATGAACGGGTGTAACTCATCAGAAGGGATGGACAAACGGAGTTCACCTCTCAGAGACGTTAGTAGATGTACCAGGGGTCATCTGGAATGTCAGCTAAAAAAAACTTAATATCATTTTGGAGCCAAAACCAGCCTGTGTATTTTGCATGAAGCCGTTTGTACCGTTTCTTTCCTGGCAGTTCAGTGCACCGTCCAGTGTTGTTACTTTGTAACAGCAAAGTTTTTGTGTAACATTTTTGCCAAGAGAAATTCTTTAGAAAGATGACATTGTGCTTTGTAACCGACAGAACTGGCGAGAGGATGACAGTTTCTGTTATAAACGTACATGATAACAGGAATGAACTTGTTTCGCGGACATTCCACCAGATTCCATGTAACTACAAATGGCTAAAAATGTATGGTGGTGTTCTTTAATTCATTTTACTGTAAAATGTAACTGCTGTGATGGAAAGAAAAAGAAAGCGTAGCGTTTAGCGACGTGCTAGACATTACTTTGCGCTACCCTTTTGGTTACTGTTTTGCTATAACGGCATGTCCTGTCATGTTGTAATCCTGGCACATTTAACTGCCATTGAAATTAACTTGTCATTTAATGGTGCGGCACAGAACGATCTTGCAGCCTGATCTTGTTCTGTTCTCTGAAAAGCACAGTCTTACCTATCCTGAAGCCAGCCAGTAGCACGGAGACGTGTTTGGAAAGCCGGTCGCCCTGAACAGTTTGTACAATAAGCCTGCACATTCCTCTCAATTAGGCAAGAATCTCTTACATGTGGGTCTGTCTCTGACGTCAATATTGTACCTTCCCAGACTGTCTTTGCCTCCTGCTCTTTTACATAACCCCCTTTTTTTTCTGGCAGCCTCATCAGGTCATGGGTGGAGCCTCCCATTACAAACACACACACACTTCCTACACTGTATCTCTCTCTTTCTTTCTCTCTCTCTCTCTCTCTCTTTCTCCATCACACACACACACACACACACCTTATCTTAACATCTTTCTATAAGACTCACTTCTCTTTTTTCTTCGCAAAGACGCTTGGTGTCAGCCTACGGTTGCATAAAATAAACGTCCGTGACAGTCAGAGAAGAATATTCTAGAGCATCGTGCCCTAAAGTTCAGAACAACACTCGAGGCCTGCATCTTACACACCTCATATTAGTAGTAATTAAGCACCGTTTTCAGCATGTTGAGACTCATTCTGGCTCATAATCAGATTACACCAGGAGGGCATAACCGTGACACACATTATTCTGAGGTAGCATGGTGCCTCTGATTGGACGCAGATGATCTGATGTTAGATCTGAATTACTGAAGATAATTACGGATATTTCCTGTCCTGTAATACTGTTGACATCAATACAAAGATTTACCATTTTTTTTGTTCCTTTTTTTTTAATACAGAACACTATTCTGCTTTTGTACGAATTCATGTTCTGCCTTCATTTTAATGGGTTTGGTCATCTAACAAGACAATGCACTGCTACACACATTTTTACAACCCATATTGGGTTTTGCCATTTCCACCAATTCTCAGAATTGTTGAGCGTTCTGCAGGAACGGGGAAGTATGGTATGTATTGCCTATAGAATATTTCCGCAACCTGATGTATGTAAACTCCTGACCAACGCACACACACACATGGTTCTTCCCACACAATTATCTAGAACATCTCTGTATGCTGAAGCATTACAGTGCATAGCAAAGCATAAGGGGCACAAACATGTCTCAACATGACAATGCCTCTGTGCACAAAGCAACTTCCATTCACAAGACACACTCTGCACTCAAAATCACATACATTCATACTGAACAGTACTGGAATGCGATGTGTCCGAAGGCATAGTTAAACAGCGTGTGGAAAGTCCCTGGATGATGTATTGCATTGAGAGACGTTTGAAACAGTATGCGAACACACCACACTGTGGACTCACAGTCTATCCCATAATTCAAACGGAGCTGCGAAGGCGTTCGGAGGTGAAGAAGGAAACTAAAAAACTGCAAATAGTACAATCAAGTACAACCTCAAGTAATGTGACAAGAAAGCTTTGTGGAGCACGGACATTGTCTGATATTAAAATGATCAGCATGACGTGACGGTGTACTGGACCTAATCTAGTACATACTGATTAAGTATGCCATTTCGGATGCAGCCATGGTGTGCCAAGGTTAGACTGGAATAACTTCAGTAGCTTGCACAGAACCCTGACGTCAACCCTACTGAACACCTCAGACCTCTCCGATCCCACTAACGCTCTTGTGGCTGAATGACCACAATTCCTAATAGTCATGCTCGAAAAAAATCAACTGGAAAAACTTCCCAGAAGAGTGGAGGTTATTATAACAGCACAGGGAGATTAAATCTGGAACGAGATGCTCAGAAAGCACGTATGGATGCAAGGACCAGGCGTTCAGAAACTTTTGACCACATAGTGTGTCGTGTATCGCAGAAATGTCTTCAAGCATCATGATTATAGCCCATCCAGAACTTTCCTCCTAACCACAAAACAATGTGCATTAAAACTTTCAGAAAAGACACGGTCTTGTTTCACTATGATTACAAAAGCCCCGCTTTACCTGACCCTGAAGACTGCAGTGATTAATCGAACTGATTTATGCCGCAATAAACCTTCTGCTTCAACTCTGAAGTATCTACCCTGTTTTCTTTTAATTACACAAGATTCGCTGAACGTCTCTGCCTTGCCGTTTGTTGACAATGAATCAGACTGGAGGAGGATTTCAGCCAGAATCCCAGCTTTTAGCGGTTCGTTTTCTATCTCCATACTCCTACAGAATGAGGATCTAACAGGGTTTTAGCAGGTCCGTAAGCTCCCATCTGATGTCAACAGGCATTTCAGTAACAGCTAATCCACACGCTGGCTGGATTTCATCATGCGGAGCTAGAGAGCTCTCAGAGAGAAGAAACTACTCACCAGAAAAAAATCAGGTCATCCTGTAATCATGTTTCAAAAAAAAAAACGACCTTATACCTGCGAATAACCATACCGTCAGGAGTTAACTGAAATGTGTCCACATCACCCCCTGGGTGCAGAACAGTTTATCCAGGCTATCTTCCTCACCAGCAGGAAGGATGACCCTGACTTACCCCACCAACATATACGGCTTGTTTAACACCCCGGCCATTTCCTTTCCCAGCTCTGCGAGCAAGCTGGGACTGATGATGAAGGCTATAAAACAACAGAAGCAATCGAGGACAGAGGGCGACATGACCAGCCTGCCTCTTTCCTGAGGTACTTCCTGAGGGCTCAACTCAGTGCTGTGGCACCCTCCTCTGCTGTACAACACACACTACCACTTTTGCTTCCTGTCAGAGAGAAAAAAAAAGGGCAGCATTCTTTTTCTGGGACTGCTCAATGAAACAATACAAGCCTCTTTTATTTCCCTACTTCCCACATCGCACCTAAAACGGTCCCAGTCATGAGATGCAGGGAAGGAAACAGTGAGAGCATAAAACCTTCCACATACCACAGCCAAGCCTTTTGAATGTTCCTCGCTGTTGTTTTGTTGCCTTGGATGCAGAGAAAGTTATTCAGATGACTGCAGCACTGAATCTCACCTGACTTCAGGAGTAGAAAATCGCTAGCATGGGATAAACAGACTTTAGGACTCGGCTAATCTTTGTTTGTTCAAAGTTGCCTAGCTCTTTACTTCACTCTTTATTGACTTGCAGTGTGCATGATTAAGCATGGCAAGCTTAATCCAGTCTCTTCCTGGACTACCAACATTGCCCAAGATGCCATTTAGGTAAACATTTAGGTTTAGGGGGGTTAACTGCCATGTATGAGCTACAGTCTATTCAGAACCATAAAGATGTTCATCCACTATATGGTAAAAGTGTGTGGAAACAAGACCACCATACATATATGTGCTTGTTGAACATCCCCATCACACACACAGTTCTCCACTCTTCTGGGAAGGCTACGCACTAGATTTTGAAACATAGGCCATATGTTCTTTCACTTCAACTTTGGCAAATCAGGTCGTTACAAACCTCATGTTGTGACCATGTTCGGTGCCCTTAATTCCACTGAAGAGAAATCATTCAGTTGCATGCTTTCAATTACAAGAGTTTAAGGAGCATAATACCACATATATAGATGTGATTGTTGGGTGTCCATGAACCTTTGGTCATATAGAGTAGGCGAAAACCCTGATGAGCTGGAAGTATAATCGGTCCACCATGAAGCTGCAATAAAACCATCCTTGCAGGAGAAATTGCTAAGCACAAATTGGAAACCACACTCACATATTTCCTAAGATGGTCCTAAGACAGGCTTTTGGAAAGACGTATATAATGTCTAAGGAAGTGCTGCAGCGGAATATCCCACAAGATCCTATGGTGACACCTGATGGTGTAGAGGGCAGGGCTAAGAAATATTTCCTAGGAATATTAGCCTTGAAATGTATCACAATTAAGTGGATGAACCCAGACCCCAAATTATGATGTACAGGTCCAAAAGGTATGGGATATGTATTACATTTAGGATTATATGTTACATGTATATGTAGGAAAATGCTTTTATATGAAGGTCTAAAGTTAAATAAAAGCTAAGTTTATATATACATCTATATCTATATATATACACACTTATATATATAGATATATGGTATATATATAAAAAAGAAACACACACACACACACACACACACACACACACATATATGTGTGTGTGTGTGTGTGTGTGTGTGTGAGATTTTCTTTTTTTGAATACACACACAGAGACACAGTATAAGTACACATATACATATTATAAATGAATCAAACAGTCCAGGTTATTCAAAGCAAACCCAGACAGATAAGGAAGGCAGACTAAACTACCTAAAGCATAAATAAATATACGTCAGATTAAAGGGAAGCGCTCACACTGTATTAAGTAGCGGATCTTGTTCTCGAACTAAAAGAGGGAAATGTGATAATAATAGCACAGGCACAATGGGCTATATGACAACTAGAAGATACCCATTACTTTCATTGGAGAGATGCTTTAATTATAAGTAGGGTTTCAGAAACCTAGAGTCTCTTCGTGTTGATGTAGATCACAAACCGCTAATTAAGAAGCCAATGGCTGACAGGTACTAGTATGCTGGACCCAGGGGGTAACCGGTATGAAAAGACTTGCGCATGTAATTATGGGATCAGAGCTCTTATTTTAAGCCCCGATTACAGCTGAAGCGCTGCGCAAACTTTAGCACTCCTATATTTTGACATTTTCTCATCCTGAGACGCTTTTCAGGAACAGCGCAACTAAACGCCAGAAAGTGATTTGATAACCACTGCAAAAATAAAACAGCATGTAAAACACATTTTTTTTTTACATCAGCGCACAGATTATTCATGCTGTCTGAAGATACCATGAAAGGAAATACTGTTATAGACTCTCGCTGTTCACTTTATTAGAAACATTCTAGCCATTTGGGGACGGTCGGTGGAGAAAGGGAGGGTTTGGGCAATAGCAGACATGTAACCAGTATCTTAAATTCCTTTTGTGGCAGACATGGTCATGTGGTTAAGAAACCAGCCTTGTGACCAGAAGGTTGCCAGTTTGAGCCCCACAACCGGCAAGACACGACTGAAGAGCCCTCGAGCAAGGCACCTAATCCCTTTGGGTGCTGTGGATAACGTTGCCCACCACTCTGGGCGAGTGTGTTTACTGACCCCTAGTCTTTGTGTGAGTCACTGCATGGATGGGTTAAATGTGTTTCCTTATATGACACAAGTGGAACCCGATGTATTAGGTTTTGCTGTTTTGGCCTAGCCACTTCTGAAACCAAATTCTGAAATTCTTGTTATACAAGTTACCGCAGTCTCCCTAAAACACTCTAACCTTTCTTTTCTGACCTCTTTCATCGACAAGGGGTTTCCACCCACAAAACCACCTCTTCCTCAATGTTCTTTCTGTGTTATACCTATCTGAAGACTGTTGTGCATGAATTCCCAGAAGATCAGCAATTTCTCAAACTCTCAAGCCACCCTGAGACTGTCAGCAACAACCACCGCCACCGCCACAGAGCTCACATTTTTTTCCTCACTCATCATTCAGACGTCCGATGCGAACGTTAACCAAAGCTCTTGACCATTTGCAGGATTTTATGCACTGCGCTGCCTCCGCATGGCTGTCTGACTGGTTAACTGCGTAAATAAGCAGCGTGTACAGGTGTTCCTAATAAAGTGGCTGCTACATGCGTCATAATTCTTTCCTAGAAATAGAGCTGGTCTCCGTTTTCTGTTAAATGTTCATGAAGTCTCAATAAATACCACCAGACAGCTTTGTACTCTGAATGCCTTCCACAGAAATAGTCTCAACATTCAATAAAGAGATCATAAAGAATTTTAATGTCATAATGAATTTTTTCGGGGGCTGACGACGTTTTTTTTTTTTTCTGCCATCAGCGCAGACTTTGTCCATGAGAACAAAAACTCGAGCTGAACGTGAACTTTGGGTCATTGTCCTGACGTGACTCCTACATCGAGCTGCATGAACTAATTAAATTTAAAGTCAGCGTGCTTCTACAAATCCTCTAACGAACAGAATTAGCACAGCTGGCAACCACGCTGCAGAAAGGATCGTAGAACTAGGGCCTGGTGATGAGACCAAAATATCATATCACGATTTCTTTCTACACATTATAGAAGGTATACAGTTTTTGACTGTGTTTTTTCTTCCAAGCACTTTGAATTACAAAAAAAAAAAGAAAAAAAAAGCCTGACCTAAGGACAGCAGCAGTGGATGCATGTAGCTTTTGGAGAAGCAACAGTCGCTGAGGTCTGCCTTTTTAAATATTCTCTGTAGTCACTCACCTGGCTGGCTCTTAAATGAGAACAAGGACTGCTTGTGTTTCCACTCTTTGCAGTAGCACATGGTTTGCACAGCTTGTTTAGGTAATTTAAGTTCCTCGGCCAAACCAAAGCATGTCCGTGCTACGGACCAACGTTTGGTGCAGCATCCAGGTTTGTTAGTGATGGACGTAGCTTGCTTTAAGTGTTTCGGTGGTGCAAATGAATGTAAGACACTAAACCAAAGCATCTTGTGTTTGGAGCTGAAATGTACGTGTATGGCATTTGGTAGTTCGATCGGGTTCCGGCAGTTTCCCGGGTTCGATCCCAGCACAGGACAAGACACAACTGAGACGCTACAACTTCCCCAACTGCTCCACCAGACGCCGTGGTTTGGGGCTGCCCCCCAGCTCCAGGCAAGCGTATTCACTGCCCCCTAGTGGTCACAGGTGTGTGTGTGTGTTTCACTGCACAGATGGGTTAAATGCAGAGGTCACATTCCTCGGTGTGCAAGCACAGCAGGGAAATAGTTTACTTTCACTTGTACGGAGCTACTTACAAACGTGCTTTAAGGTCTCCATCAGTTATTTCATCCTGATACAGGTTAACTAGGTCACAGACTAAGAATAATATATTTCCAAACTCTGCTGAGAGGAAAGAAAATGAAAAGGCCAAGCAAGAAAAGCAAAGATCAGAGCAAAGATACCTTTTTTTGCATACAGTGCTAATTTAAGAGCATCCAGTAGAGGTAGGACTTTAAATGCTGTTTGACGGACTGGCAGTAGATCACCTTTATGGAAATCTAGTACAAGTTCATTCCACTACCTATGTGATGCATGTCTTGCTTGTACTCTGGGAGATGTTTTACCCTGGTCAAGCTTTCAATGGATCTGGAGCACATTTTTGGAACAATGTATGGGGAGGTAAGAATCGATAGCTGATCCATATACTGGCATGGCACTGGAAGGTGGAAGGAAACCCATGAAGACTCAGAAAGAAAACGGGAAGCTCAACTCAAAACGTGCTGCAACAGTAAATACCTTTATGTCAATTACTACCAGTTTTCCATAAGATACATGCAACCATTAAGCATAACATTAAAACCACAAACACAGTGACTGGTGAAGTGTATAACATTGATTATCTCATCACAGTGTAGGATACATCATGCCTCAAGTAAACAGTAAATTCTCTTAGTTGATGTGTTGGAAGAAGAAAAAATGGGCAAGTACAGAAAGCTGAGTGGCTCTGAAAAGCACCAGATCGTGATGCCTAGACGACCGGGTCCAAGCATCTCCGTAGTCTTGTGTGATGTTCCTGGCATGCCGTGGTTAGTACCTAGCAAAAGTGGTCCAAGGAAGAAGAGCCAGATTACCACCAACAGAGTCACCCAAAATACACTGATGTGTGTAGGACTGACAGCTAGACCGTCTGGTCCATTCCTGCAGAAGATCCACAAAAGGATCTGTTGCCAGATACCCCAGAACACCTCGCTTTTAATGTTATAGCTGATTATAAGACCATCACATAAAACACCAATAAGCAGCCGTAACACATTTTCAAATTCTTGCGCGAGTATTTTGTTTTCTTTCTTCAATTCAAAATGACAAAAACATCAAATGTCAGAATATATAAAAGAAAAATAAACCCCAGTCATTATGAGGATATGAAGTACTGTACCAAGTGACCGAAAGAACCCATCCAGTCTAGTTACAATTCATAAGAGAAAATAGCCGTGTAATTATGGTGTCAGTGCTTGACATGACGACTGCGTGAGGAGAGCAGAATAGGTATGGAACGGTTACGAACACCGCCTCAATGGAGAGGTCAATGTAGGCACCTCAACTCGCTCACGGGGACAAAAAGCAGGGAGAAAACATGAGCTAAAAGCTTATTACCATGTGTGCGGTGACAGGAAGATAGCCGTGTTTCTGCTGTGTCCTTACCGCACGTAACACTTTCCACGGGCAATGTAAAAAGCCTACAAGTCACATGGCATACGAATAATAGCAATTTTCTAACTGTGTGCTTTATATAGCTAACTGGAGAGGACACACCAGGTAGGTTGTCAGCTTTTCGTTCTTTCTGTATCTCAACCCAGGTCCACATGTACACGCAGTCCTGTTTTTCTAAAGCAAGACTTCGCAAGAGGGTTAAATGGGGTCGCGTAAGGACCAAAAGAATGTCCCTTAGCATTATAGTGCGGTTTTGATGCTTGATTTCTTAAAGTAGAGTCGCGTGATCGATATAAAGCTTTAAGCTGTTTTCAAGCTACAACATTATACACTGATTCTATAACATTTTTTTAGAATATGACTTTTCCTGCAGGTGAAATGCATTTATACTCCATCAAGGTGTAAGGCTGAAAGAGAAGGAGGCTGATTTGGGCATATTTATTTTACCGTGCTTATCAAGACGTGTAGACATAATAAAAAAAAAACGTAACAGACACAATAAAGCCAGGATTGTTTACTAGATGGATGTGTACGCTGTAGCGAGCAATAATCAAAACCCGGGTTATCTCACAGTCTGAAATCTGCTATAGATAGATTGTGTTTAAAACACCGCAACAGTGACCTGTTTCTGGTGAACAGTGCATGCACAGTGCACGCAGTGTGTGTTTCTCTCCACGCACCGGGCCTTTACTCGCCACTTATCGGGCACTATTTTTAGCTTCGTAATTGTGTCGTTTGGGATTGTACAAATGGGCTATGACTATAATTACTGCAACTACCGTTTTTGTGCATGTTTTTTTTTTTTTTTTTTTTTCCCGGAGAACTTATGATGTTATCAACGCTGCACGGCTCCAACAAATGATTTTTAACAATACAAACAATACAAATACAAACCCTGTCCATCTTATTAACATGTAAGCACAGGTTTGAAAGGAGACCAACATGCAGGAAGCTACACAACCAAAACGACTACTCATGGTTGATGCGAAACTTCCTGCTACTGTAGCGTGACTGTTCTAGTCTGGTTTGTTTAACAGAGACTACAGTGTCTGTTAACAGATCAGACCAGATGGCCTAGCCTTTATTCCCCATACACATCAGTGAGCCTTGGGCACCGGTGATTTGTCACCGGTTGTCCTGCCTTGGACCTTTTTTTGGTAGGTATTAACCACCCAACAAGCCCTGCTGTTTTGGTGATGCTTTGCCTCCAGTCGTCTAGCCATTACAATTTGGCCCTTGTCAAAGTCACTCAGCTCCTTACGCCTGCCCATTTTTCCTGCTTCCAACACATCAGATTTGAGAACTGAATGTTCACTCGCTGCCTAACATATCATTCAGGTAACAGGTGCTTTTGTAACGAGCTAATCAGCGTCAATGTTATGGCTAATCAGTGTATACATACACATAAATAGATTTGTCTAAAGCCAAAAAAAACCACATCGGTTTCTATTTTAGCCCCAAGTATCATTCTGGTATCCAGAGCTGAGACACGATTTTGACGTTAGTATCACAAAATCCCTATGAGCAACTGCATACATCCTTAAAGGTTAATGTTATGATTATCCGATTGATTTTAGAATCACTCAATAAGCAGTGATAACTGAGAAATCCGAGCCGCATTTGGCCTTATGATCAGCCCATTCCCAAGATGGATTTTCCTCAGAAAGGATGGTGCACATACACTAGAAACAATATAATCTAGGCTGCACACTGGTCCTGTTCTCATCAGTTTCTCATTACAGCATTATTTTATTAGATTGATGTAACTAGGGCTGTAAACCTTCTGGGAAAAAGCTCTGTCAACAAGTGGAAACAAACACGATTTTTCCCCCCCTCATTCCAATCTTTTCATATTATAGGAAGGCAAAGTAGAGAGTCTGGGTAGTAAGAGATAACCAAATCATCCAGGAGGGAGTCTGATCTAGCAAATGCACAATAATGTGAAAGTGTTTGGCCATAAGGTGAGCACTGATTCTGGTTGGGAATTCACTGAAAAGCAATGGACATTTACTCCTCTGTAGTGAGGCTCATCGAATACAAGTAACATCATTATAAAATGGGAGCCAAGTGCTACCTTGAGGTCAGTAACGTTCGCCTGATTTATGCCTGGAGAACATAAACGGGCGCCACATAAATAGCTCTTGTGCAAATAACCATGTGACTGCTTTGGTCCGTCATGCATTAACTCTTTCAGACTATTATAATGTGTATAGCGTGCCTGCAAACTCCTACGAAGTCCTGTGGAAAACAGGTTTGGTCAATAAAATTTGAAAAATGTACACGTTTTGTGACAGGGAATCTGTAAAAGCTCTCATATAATAAGTTATAGCCTCCAGAGAAGCTCCTAAAAATTTCCGGATGGCTCTCAAAACCTCTAATGAGACCTGTTGGGGTGAAACGTGACAACAGAGCGTGCCTACAGTCCTTCCTGACAGGGAAGTTCATTAATATTGCCACCTCTGAGACAGTGGGGGTAGATCTGGCAGTAATTAAGGCTGCTCGATGAAGCATCAGGGCCCTGAGATCACAGCCACACTGACCGGTTTGAAGCTGGTCTCACAGATGTTAGGTCATTATTGTTGAATCCAACACAGCTCCGAGAAACATGAACACTATATCAAATGCCCAGGTGTATAAACAGCATATGAAGACATTGTCTGATATTAGATGAGACAACCGTACTGGTATAAACACCCATCTGAACAGAGAATGAGACTCACAAGTCCTAATTTTACTGGCATATCAATAAATAGGTCTGGGTGTAACTGAAATCCAGACAAGCTGACACCAGAACGATTTAACCGAGCTTTGTGAAGACTTCCACGATCTGTTGATGGGTTCAGACGGTGATGGTTTTGCTTAAGGATCCAACACTGGAAGCTCAGAGTTACTAGGGTTTGTACTAGAGATGGAAGGATCCATTGTCTATGTATCGCTACTGGCTGATTCTCAACCCAAATGTGATCTTGATCAGCTGTTATTCTTTTAACTGAAAGTTTGTCGATAGCATGAAACATATGAGCCGTATTTACTGAGGTAAGGACTGATCCAGCCTTGGATGAGCCTCATTTCTGTATTTCTATCTAGCATTTCATTTAAGTGAAGCCCTGTGCGGACCCCCTCAGCCACAAGTCCCCGAAGTTTCTAGCTGATGGAACTCTAGATGGAAATAACAGACCCTTTATATTTTGACTAAGGGACTGAAAAACAGCATGCATTACGCACAACTGAAGAAACCCCATATTGTAATCAGATGTGAGGACAGAAATCATCATCATCAGTTTTCTAGTTTTACTGTATTTGAGCAATAAGGCCCGCTTTCCCGAAGACTTCCCGAAGAGTTTAGAAATGGTCCTATATTGTGATTGCACTGGTTACAAGTTGGCCTCCATCCCCGTCCCTGCCCTCAGCCCCAAAAACACTGATTGGTCCATTGAACTCATGATATTGTAATTAGGAACCAAAAGTCTTAATAAGCAAAAAAAAAAAAAAGAAAAAAAGTTCTTCGATCCAACAGGAATTAAACAAAAACGTGAAATCAAAATCCACATTTTAATCCAGATCTGGACAGATAACTAACCTTCTGCTGCTTGCTCAACTTGCGAAAGTGGCAAAGCTCCCACGTAATTTGGAAAGGCCAAAGAGGCACAGCATAATGTCTCATCATCATTTCAGTCACACAGCACTCTACAAGGACACCGAAACTTGCAAGTGGTGAGAAGCTGGAGGTCAGACCATTAGAGAAGACACGATCTATTTTGCATGGAATATAAAAGCAAAGATGCACCAGGAATCATTTTTGAGTCGCATCATGACACTGTGAATCGAAATCATATTAAATTAAATACTTTCCTATTCGTTGCCAATGCCACAGCAACAGCTGAGACATTAATGGATTAACTGACTCATCCTCATATCAGAGGACAAAAAAAACAAAAAAAAAAAAACGTCTCCATCTCAAGACCAACAGAGAGATGTGTTTCACGCCAGGACAAATTACCGGACTCAGATGTCGCAATCGTTGTCTTGTCTGCCAAACATGTACCATCTTGCCCAGTTGCTCTCATCAGCTCTGCCTCTCGGACAGCTAAACCAATCCGCACCAAAGTGTTAATGCAAATATTTTCCCAGCTGGAACTCCCATTTCCTATTGGGGTGAGGCGGCCCACGCTAGCGGCCTGCACTGGTATCAGAGGGGAAAAAAGCGGTGTAGGAGGATGACAAATCACTCTGCAGATGGCCGCTCGCTCTGTCCTGTCAAACTTCATTTTTTAACCAGAAACCACATTAATTGCTCTCTTTCCTGGTCCTCGGATTGTGCTTTGAGGTCACTATGTCACCGTCATTGCTCCTGACAGTGCTCCTGACTTGTTCACCAAGGCTGCAGCAGAAACTTTAGAAAACCTGCTGGCGGTTTCTCCGTTTGGCTCTGATTAGGCCACAGGACCGAGTGTGTGGCCAAAGTACTTCCTTTCTGAAGTGTTATGGGGTCAGGATGGCTAGGAAAGCTTCAGAAACTAGGAACACACCAAACCTCAAGCCTGAGCAAATGATCTAGGGAGGGAAAAAAATAATAATCGTGTGATACTTTTACCAGTCTCTTAAAATGACTTACACCAGAGGTTGTGCTGTTAAGTGCATCAGAAGCTTAACACATAAGAAAATCTGGTAGAGATTTGCTTTCTGGGACACGGACAACAATCATTATTACGGTTATATCTTAGGTATGCTGATGGTCGGTTGATCGTTTTGTGAATTGTTTCTCCCGCCGGGGTAATATTCCTCCTACGGTTAAGTTAACCTGAGATAGCAGACCAGGAGTCGTCCCAAATCACTCGCTGACCTAGAAAACTCACTAAATATCTACCTCCACCTTCACCCTCACCTCCAGTGAGAGACCTGAACAGGCTTGCGCCATCGCTCGGTGGACCGCAAACCTGTAGGCTCCGGTATCGCTGCGAGTCAAGTCCCAAGTGCTCACTGTGTGGGCAGGCTGCCACTGTGGCTCTGCAAGCTGGAGCTGGAAGTGTGTGGTAGCAAAAGGAACAGTAATGCAGACGGACCATATTAGGGTATCCGGAGAAAAGACGGTGTTGTGCACTACAGCAGGGGCGTCGGAAGCATTTTTAATGTGGGGTAGGGGGGACATGGATGAGATGAGATTGGGTGGGGGGGTCACAACATTTTTAATGAATCAAATGCCTTTTCTTGCATTTTGGTGTATTTTTAACAGATTTAAATGATAGCTATCATTAAGCTAGCTGATAGATCTC
>JAOVVF010000047.1:20279931-20293037 GCA_028565595.1 Duopalatinus emarginatus
GCTATCATTAAGCTAGCTGATAGATCTCCTAACATTAATTAGCCCGCTAACTGCACTAACATTTCCACTGGAAAAATTTTTTTCTCGCTATTTCGTTATTTTCATGTAGTTTTTAAATGAAATAAGGGTAGTTTCATATTCTGTTCTCATTCTCTGTATTTTATTTATTTGGAAGTACTTTTAGGCTATAGTCTATAATCCCGCAGTGTATTGTTTTAGCCGCCCATTCCCGCCCGCAGCTAAGTACAAACCGCCCGTTCCCGCGAGATGTGTGTCCCGCGGGACCCGATCCCAGTGCATAACTCTATTGTGCACCTCTTGAGCAGGATGAAGAGCTTAGCAGCTTTAGGCTTGTTAACACACTAACACTTGGTTACTGCCAGGCAAAGCTTAGATCACTAACAGCAGAAGGACAAGTTTAACTCCATGGCAGCTTTACGCAAGTGGATAAGTGACTGCAGGAATTCTTCAGGCGTACTTCTTCCTCTTCGATTTGAAACTGCATATGGTAGTGTTTTGATTCTGGGTGGAGTGCAGTGCAGTCTTTTTCGCATATCTGACAATTCTGAGAGTAAGATACTGAACCATAAAATTGTGAGCCTCAATCAGACCAAAGCTTGAGGGTGGATAGGGGTGGGGTCGTTCTGGAAGATTTGTAGAAACCCTTTGGCCTAAAGGGACAAGTCGAGCCAAACCACACTAGGAAAAGATAAATGCCTTTCGCATTCTTTATTTAATTTACAGCACAACCTTTTAATATTATAGTGTAAACTCGTGTCAGATGAATGACAAAGCCACGCAATCTTAGCAAGGTTTTGGGTCACCACAAGCTGTTACAGCACCTGAAAACGTACTGGTAATATGAACACCATTTACCTTGTACACAGGGGCAGTCTCATTTTTGTCGAGACCACTCCCATCGGATTAGAAAGACCTTAGCGGTGACTCTTCCCTCTCAGGGAAGCCGGTATGACGCATCGACAGTGCTGCTTGTTTTTCTTTTAAGTTGTCTTATAGCGCTGAGTCATTTATACCGCAAAGAAAGGTCACAGAACATTAGTACTGCATGCTTGCTATGTTGAAATATCCGAAAGCGAACGAGGTCGCAATGGAAGCTTGTTTACGGACCACCAGATCAGTGCGAAACATCAAACTCCTCAGGAAATGAGATGGAAAAAAAGTCTTCAAGTTAAACACGTGAATTGCTGTAAAGGTCACATTAGCAGCCAGGCCAAAGCACAGCCGTTGTACCCACCGGGCTCGCAAAAAAAAAAACAAAAAAAACCCATCATGCTTTGGAGCAGTGAGAGGCAGGAATTTGCGCAAAGGCCAGCACTGCCACGGAGACAGAAAGCTCCCTGGGTAAAGACAACAGCAGTCCTCTACTAAGGGGCCTCCCGGGGACCGAAAAAAAGCCCAATGAATCCGTCAGACCAGAATGAAAACATGCTTAGAGGAGGAGGAACGCGGGGGTGTCACTCTGCCATACGGCCCACAGCTGTTCTCCAAAACAGAGAGCGAGAAAGACAGAGAGATGGAGCGAATGCCTCGGGGCTTATGAAGCACGGAGGAGGATAAAGATGCAGTCATGATACCGCCATTTGAGTGCATGCACATAACACACGCACAAATAAAAGGCCAAGCTGGATCCAACCACCCACATTTATTCACAGACCTAGTTACACCATTACACACTGACATTCATGAACTCTCATTTTTAACCGGGCTGGTTATTCTGAGATACTACTGCGAACTGAATTAGTGCCAGAAAACGGAAAGTATATTTTCAAACTAAGCCGTGTAGGGTAATGACAAAGTTTAGGTCAAATACTGATAAAGCGTTTCATGCTGCTAGCTTTAAACACACGGCTTTTATCTTAGCTGTCATGCACTAACGAACTGCAAAATGACAGCAAACAGAAAGGACTTCTTTAAAAAAAAAAGAAAAGAAAAGAACAATTTGTATAAACATGTCTACGTGTGGCTCGGAAATCAGGCACTGAGCTAAAACCAACATAATAGAAGATAGTAAATAGTGTACACAAGACTGAACACTTACAAACTTTGCAATGTTCCTTAGACATATCCAGGCCACACAGGTTTCAGATTATGAGACAGAAACTTCCATAACAGGTGATAAGCGCTGTCTAGACACGTTGCGTCACGTCAGTCAAACCAATTATCCAAGAAACATGTAACAAGTTGTCATCGGTGAAGTTTTCAACAATCTGGACAGACGTCACTGATCAGACCCGTTCAGATTCTCAAACTGCTGCTCTTCCGTCCGTCCTGAGAAAATTCAAAACATCTGGAATTAAGACTCACGGCATATAAATGAGCTGAAAAAGATAAACGTACGGAGAGACGGAGAGAACGACTTGTGGAGTTAGCGCAGACATGCGGCGGTAATAAAGTCTGCATTGTGCCGGCTGTGCTGTCATCGCCGCAACAGCAGGAAATGGCTCTATCGCAGCAGGACGACACCAAAGCCCTTTCACTATTCCGCCACGTCCCTCTGCTTCCTTTAGTTTCTTTTCCTCTAAGTGGCGTCGCACAACGTTGGAAATGTTATCTGCTTCGAACAGCGGCCGGATAATGCAGGAGTGCGCCTACCTGCCACAACTAATTATTTAATCACAGCACTTACAATAACAATCCGCAGAGAACACGCATGTTATTACTGTCGAGCCGATCGACGTCTCTGAGGAATTCTTCGCCGCTTGTGTACACTGAGCTATTTTCGTCTCCACCATCAGGCTGATTGATGTTAGGCTGCAGGGCTGAAACGGGCCTCTGCCCTGCACGGCACAGCTTTAAACAGATAAGCGCGGAGATTGCGTAGGCCTCGGCTCTTATCTCCAGCAGGAAGATGAACACCGAGAGGCCTGCTGTGCTATCAGGCCACAGATAAGTGCCCTCTGCCCCTGAAACAAAAGCAAAAAAACCTGGCTAGGTCAGACAGGTGAAGAGTAAAGCTGAAGCGACATTGCAGAGTCTGAAATCCTAACAGCAGGTCAAATTATCTTCAGATGTAGGAAATGCTTTTGGACTTCTGCGCTAGTTTTTTTTTTTTTTTTCATTTTAACCACGCTGTGCCATGTGTTATGCTGTCTTTGACCGTGTCAAACAGTGTATTTTTAACGTATATTTATACACAGATGTTGATAAAGGTCTGGTTTAAAGCTGCATAAGGCAGGGTTTTATTCATGGTGGATTTGTGGTCTTTTACACACTATCTGTGTACTATCTATCTTTTTTTTTTTTTTTTTATAAACAACCATGTTGTACATCTAACCCATGTCCTGCAAGACCTTGGACACGGAAGGTTCTATCTGACAATCTCTGATTTTAAGATACCGAGCCATAAAGTTCGACCGCCGGTGTGGTCATAACATTTTTTTTTTTTGTTTTTTTTTACAACAGCCATGAGATAGGTAGGTAGATAGATGACAATCAGAAGACCAATACATACCAGAAAATCAAGCAGTTACAGGAATAACAACAGAGCAAAAATTAGAATTGCTGAAGATAATATAAAAATGCAACTGGGAGAGGTGGGGGGTGGGGTGAGGTAACCATTAAAAACACAAATATTGTAATTGGAGGCAGACATACACTGAACAGCCATAACAATAACCACCAGACACCAAAATAGCTCTGACTCATCAGGTCGTGCACATCTGAAGGTGTTCTGTTTTTTTTTTTTTTGGCACCAAGACTGAAGCAGATCCTTCTGTGGATTTTCTGCAGAAATCTGACTTCTGACCCTGTCACTGGTTCACCGGTTGTCTTTCTTTGGAACACCTTTGGTAGATATTAACAACTGTATACCAGAGTCACTCTATGTGACCTGCTATTTTGGTGAAGCTCTTGCTCACTCGTATAACCGTTACAATATAGCCATTGTCAGAATCCTTACACTTGCCCATTTTCCTGCTTCAAACACGTCAACTTAGAGAACCGATTGCTCACCTGCTGCCTAAAACATCCCTCCCGTTGACAGGTGCCACAGGAAATAAGACAACCAGTGATATTCACTTTACCGGTCAGTGGTTTTAGTGTCATGGCTGACTGCTGTATAACAACAGCTACTACTAACAGAGATTATATGCAACTGTATATAACTATAACATGGTATAAAATACACTAAATACTGTACACATACTATGTAAAAACAGATACCACTGTGCGTATTTACGTACAAGGAAAAGCAACAGTCATGTCTAAACCTTCTCACAAAATGAACCGTGGCCATTTTTCACCTCCTTAGAGTCTTAGGCTGCGTCCAAAATCACGTACTCAAGCATTATATACTTAATTCGAAGCAGTGTTCCAGTATGCGAGCGAGCAGTATGCTCAGCCTCGGACGCACTAGATCCTCCATCTTTCCATTGTCATGTGACGCATGACGTCACATCACAGCCGTTTTTTAATCCCCAAATGTTTAATCCTTTTTTTAACCTTAGAATGTATTTTTTTTTTTACCTTAGAAGAAATTATTAATACTTGTTATAAAATACTTTTATGTTGCTCCGCTTCATTTCCGAACGTCTGCGCTGCTCGAATGGCATTATGGGACAGAACAGTGTGCTCGGTTCACGTACTGCAAAATGTCTCCCGATGCAGTGCGTCATCCGGGAACTTTTCGCGTACTGCTTGATGCATACTGCACATTCGGACACACTAGTCACGCTCACGTACTGCTTTCGCATACTGTTCAGTACGGAAGCACAAGATTTCGGACGCGGCCTTAGTAAAATGTTGGCTCACTATGAGGCTCACTACCAGAACATCTGCATTGGTCTGGAACTCTGAAGATGAAGTCTGTTCATCCAAAAAGCAATTTGGAAAAGCAATTACTCCAATCAGTGTTGCCGTGATGGTGACAGGAGGTCTAAAAACAGGTCAACCCCAAAATCTCCCATTGGCTCTCTATAGGATTATGATCTGTAGCATCGTTTTCATACTAATCAGACCATTCGGTGAGTTCCCTGTGGATGATGGTAGGGTAGAATCCTACACCCGTGACAGAATGAATGCTTCAGTGCCTGGAAGTGATCCTTCTGTCTACCGTGCGAGATAAAGCAGACTTTTTCAGAGGAGACAAAAAAAAAAACAACTTTATTTATTAATGCTAACTTTTACAGATGATTAATATGTTTCTTTTACGTAGGAAAGATGGGAACGTTGTTAGAAACATGGCAGTCGTGCTGCACTGACTGAAGGTGCGGGCGAGGCGCTGTGCGTCAACGTGGAAAAGCAAATAATTTGCCTAGCCTATACAAAAAGCAAAGGTCTTTGAGTAGCAAACCAAAGTTCTTAAAGCTCAGGCTGTGGTGTTTCAACAGTATCTCCAACCCAGAGTGCGAGGACTGGCCCCATCGTACTCTCATGGGCATTATCTCACGACAACATGTGGTACTCCTCTTCCCAACAGAAAGCAAGGTGTCCCCTTAATACACTTCTTTTGATGTTTAAGGTCTAATTTAGAAAATTAAAGGGATCTCACAGGAGCTCTCCATCTGCATGGCTCAGTGAAGGTCAACAGCACTTTCATCTTGTTGATTTTGTGTAGCGCTGATTATTTGGAAAGGTCACGGGCATCACGACTCGGAGGAATAACCAACCGTCGGGTCAAATGCGCGTAAAGAAGCGGAACGAAATCTCAAAGAAAAAAAAAAAAAAAAAAACATAGCCTGCTGACAGCACCAGCCAGCACAGACGAACAGCAGATTTCTATTGACGTGCAAATTCGAAATGACATGCAAATCATTATCCTACTTGTATTTGTTAGCACACATTATTAAGGGCACAGGGGCATGGACTGCTGCCAGTCTGAGACATTAGCGCCATCGGCCACATTCCTGCTGTCTGTGTCACGGCCCATTCATACCCGTTCTAAATGTCATTGGGTGAACTAGTGCTGCTATTTGGATCTGGCGAGATCAGGTGGTGAAGGATGGGGCAGCGTGCTTTATAACAGAGGACAGAGCACGAGTCTTCTGTCCTCCACATCTCGGGGAGGGGTTCTTATTTACTGCAATCGCAAAGGAAATCCAACAACCCATCGAACATTTCTGTAGAGTTGTTGTGAGATGTAGCACGTTGCTGATAAGCTTGGCACGCTACACAGCTGGTTCAGAAAGCTCATGAGTGGTGCTATGATTCTTGCTCTCACGCATAGCCGAGCTTCTTTAAAAAAAAATTGTCGCGTTTGTTTTTAAACACAAGTACGAGCATAATAGTTCTGAGCATATTTTCCGAGAAAGTCACGGTTTGGGGAGGAGCGTGACGCCATCTTTAACTAGCACCACGAGCTTTTTCCATTGACACAATGTTAAAAAGCATCTTGTCACGATTAGCTGTTGATAGATTAACTATCGTGAGTGTATAAAGCAAGGTTTTTGGTGGAAGATTTAGTTGCCTCCTCCCTTTAGAAATCCCTACTCAAACACACCCAAGACTGCAGCGACCTGTCTAGACCGAATCAGTTCTCAAACCTCACCTCTTACATCAACTGCATTTCGCAGACACAGCTATCCGGAGTGACTTACAAGGTTACTGGTGTTACAGGTAGGCCAACATCATAGTGTTAGGAGTCTTGCCCAAGGACCCTTATTGGTGTAGCACAGACTGGCTGCCCAGACCGGGAATCAAACCCGGGTCTCTTACATGAGAGCCAATGATGTAACCACACCAACCACACAGAAATGTACATATCATCCTCATGGCTACTCACGGTGCCCTGCGGGAACAGATAGACTGACCAAGCACTCCAGTCTCTCGTCAGCAACACTCACTCGCACCTACAGGCAACTTAGACTGACCGATCAACCTAACATGCATGTCTTTCGACTGTGGGAGGAAACCGAAGTACCTGGAAGAAATCCACTCAAGCATGTGGAGAACATGTAAACTCCACACAGAGCAGCTCGGCCCGGGGTTCAAACCGTGACGTCTTGCTGTGAGGCGACGGTGCTAACCAATTAATGCTGTTATACGTTTTACTTACTATTTTTTATGTATGTTACACATCTATTTTTATTATTATTATTACTATTATTATTATTATTATTGTTGTTGCTGCTCCGTTTTATTATTATTATTATTATTATACTTCTTTATCGATCTCATTAGATGTCGGACAAGTTAATGAATTTATTATACGAGTCTGTCCCTGAAATGAGAAATTAGTCAAGAATATATAATCAGGTTTCTAATGCATTAGTAAAAAATTGTCTTAATTTTCTGTTTGCACAGATATCTCATCATCCTAACACTACTGAGGTATTGTACATAATACTGGGTATAATTATTTTTGCTGGATATTATTATTATTATTATTATTATTGGTCTTATTCCTTCCTGCACTAGTATAAGAATAAGAATGATTTTAACAAGAGTCTGTTTGTGATGGTCAGGTGACAGAGGGCTGAGAGCATCTCCAAAACAGCAGGTCCAAGTGGTCCAAGGAAGAACAAGCGGAGAACCGGTGACAGGATCATGAGTGCCCGAAATTCACTGGAACATGTGGGTAGTGGAGGTCAGCCCATGTGGTTTGATCCTAATGTAGATCCAAATTAGGATCTGTTGCTAATGTGTTGGTTCCAGATACCACAGCAGACCTTTAGAGGTCTTGTGCAGTTTATACCTATGGGTCAGAGCTCTTTAGGTATGTGGTTATGGCTCATATGGGTGTGTGTATATTAAGAGAAACACCATCTGTGTTTAGATGGTTTCTACCGTGTACTGAATGACAATATTAGCGGCACACTTTTCAATATGCCCATGTACATAATAAGTGTTATTCAAATGGAAAAACTAGCCTGGACCGTAAATGCTAACCTCACATAAGGAAGGCGTAATTACTTCTTCATAGTAGAAAAGTTCAGAAGGAGCGTTAGGGATTTAGGTACCAGGAACCACCTTAGAAACACACCTCACTGACTTTCCCAAGCCTGGCTTACTCGTTCAGTTTATTCTCATCAGCCACACTGGGTATCACATTAAGATGAAACTTAATACCACCTGGATCTGGTTGATTCGAAACCAAGTGGAACAAGCTAAGTATCGGGACAAAACACAGCACGGACAGATGGATGCAGGCTGGATTCACGCTGGAGTGGAGAAAGCTTCACTGTAAGCACTGGCACTGGTGGAGCACCGGTTGTGTTTTCCTCATGCCAATTACAAAGCCCACACCCATCTACACGTGCACGTACATGACATGTCCTGAAAACGTGCCAAACCTACAATGGATTGTTAGAATGGATGTAATGGAAAGAAGAAAAAAATCCACTGGTGGTCTAAAAAGAGGCTCGGGTTTTTAAGGGAGGGAGGGGGGGGTGTCGAGGATTTTAAAGAGCACTGTGCTACATCTGGCTACAGAATCTTTGAAGATCGTGCCTCTTCCTGCACACTGGTTAGATGTGTGGCCTCTCCAGAGGCTGCCTGATGTGGCCTGCTCTGGTGTGTTTCCGTAATGCTGCAGTATGCCTCATCAGGAGCCACCGGGCTGCCGTGTTTCAGCTCCTCTGAGAAACTTAAACGCGTGCAGGCCTCTTGATGTGTGTTAGCCGCAGCTATAAAACAGGCTCTTTTACTACTGTGTCCACAGCCATTGGGAGACAAAGTTTAAATGCTGTTAACTTTGTAATTAGTGCCCTTTTTTCCGCCGTTTGAGGTTACGTGGCCCTGGCTGAGAGTCTGCTCGGGGAATTTCTCTCAAGACATTTCTCTTTATATGCAGCAACATTAGCTTTTAATATCTATTAATAGTATGTCGTGCTGTATTTGGAATCCACTCAGCCGGCATGTCTGGTTGCCTGAACAGAAAGTTCAGCACTTCTTATACTCAGACAAGATTAGTCAAATTAGATATTACAAAAAGCGCACGAAGGAGACAAAAGCATCATACAAATCAGCATAGAAATTACCCTGACGGAATTTCCATTATGCTCTGAAGCTTTGTTTAGGCTCGTCCCTCTCGCTTTTCCGCCTACAAATCTGTTTCCATTGAGAAGAATTTTCCAGAACAGTCACAGAACAACAACAGTGATATTTTTGTGACCTTACAGAACTGGTAACTTTGAACATCGTAAAACAAAGACCTAGAAAATAATCAAGCTGGTGTTTCCCCTCGAGTAGTTTAGTCTAAAATGTATTGCTGAGAAGAGAAAAAAAAAAAAAGACGGTTAATTTAGCAGACACAGAGAGAAGTGGTTTCCTCACTGTCTCCTTGCAAAGCAACAAAATTGAATATGCATATATCATACTGTTCTGCTTTTAAACTCCACGCTTTTATTATGAAAAACACATCATTTCACACACAATTAAATTCCGTATCAATTCTCCAGCCTCTCCTCCGCTAAAGAATATTGCGATTAAATTGGCAGGAGTTAAGCTCATCTTTCACAAGGTCACGATTCATTTACCGAACTTTAGTTTCACAGACTAGCCGTCTTATATAATCCCATGCTGGCACCTTTTGATAATACACACAACTGTTCATTAGAGAGGCGCTGACTCCCACGATGGGAGAGTCGTTCCTCTCGGTCATAACACGCTCGCTCGTGAACAACAACGATGAGAGAAGCCTGGCTGTTGTTTTTATAATAACCTGAGTCAAGGAAGAGTTGGGGAAAATAAAAATGAAGGAAACTCTGTCCACCAGAATCACTTTAGTCACTAAATGTACAATGTGCACAGGCTTGGTCGAATAGTACAACGAGACAAAGGATATCAGGATATTACAAAGACGAGCACTCTAGGATTTAACTGAGGGGAAAGTGAAAGCGTAGCGTGTTTGACCAACTGTGCTTGTACACAGAGGAATTCGACCTACGCACTTAAACCAATTTGTGCAGTGAATCACACACACTAGGTGCAGTGAAAACACTTGCTCGGAACAGGAAGGGCAGCTCCTATCCAGAGCCTCTGGGGAAAGTTGAGGGGTTAGGTGCCTTGCTCAAGGGCACTTTGGTCATGTCTTGTTGGTACAGAGGGATCAAAATGGCACAAGACCCGGTTCCTAACCTTGAGCCACGGCATCCCAGAAAAGAAAAGGAAATATTTTGGAATAAATATATAATAATTAAAAAAGCACTTGTTTCAAGTAATAATATATGATACATCATGCTATCTGTTGCATTTAAGTTTACAGGTTCTCTTGAAATTTGTTAAGAATTGTGTATAACGATAATATAATTAAATGTAATAATAGCGCATGGGCTACAACTTCGGAAGAGTACATTTGGTTTCACTCCTATGAGCCAAAAACAGGAATCGGAGACTAAAGCAGACATGGGTAGGATAGGATAAATGTCACCTAGCCGTTTCTGATCTCAATCTTTCTCAGTTTTCAGCCACCTGAGGTGCTTTTTAGCTCAACACATTTGTACAGAATTGTTTTTTGGTTTGCTCCAGCCTTGGTATGAGCTTGAAACAAGGCACACATAACTTCTGTTTTTTTGGGGGGGGTGTTTCAGTGGTTGTTCTATATAAACTCTCCAGATATCGGAGTGTGAAGATCAGCCGTTTCTCAAAAACCAGACTGTCTGACACTAAAGACAACAGTCTGGTAAAAGCCACTGAGATCACATTTCCCCATTCTGATGCCTGATGTGACATGATCTAAATGCTCGTCACCTGTAACCCGCATGACTTCACGCGCACCGCACTGCTGAACGTGAAGGCGTACGGGTGTTTCTAATAAAGTGACAAGTGGGTGTATGACAAATTTCCTTCAAACCAGTGCTTCTGTAATGACTCGCATTTGAACAAATGTTATCGTCTCATAAATAATGAAGCAATACCGTGCAATACGTACATGGTTATGATTTATTAGAGTCGTATTACTATTATTCAGGATCCGCATATCAAATTTACTTTCACTCGAACACTGTACTTACAGAATCACTTACCGTGAAGGCTGCAAATGTAGAAATCTTGCAAATGTAGCTGTTCTATTCGAATCTATGGCACCTTACACTTCACGTATAAACTAGTTACTTTGTGCGTGTCAGCAGCTTGTTTTACGATTCAATTTAAATAGAATAAACAACCGTATCAACTAACCGGAGTGATTAATCAAGGCATTAAATCTCATTTCTCGGGGCTGCAGTGCGGCACTTAAAAATATCAAACCGCTGAGTGAAGTTTCTGAAGATGAGAGCTCGCTCAACATTTTGGATCGGTTTTCTTACTCTGAAATCTAATAGCCTCCAAGATAAATGTGATGCCGAACACTACCCACAAACTTTTCATGAATTATTCAAAACCATCTGCTACCCAACCGGAGCTGAAAAAAAAAAGAGATTTGGGGATACGCTGAGTCTTTGAGCTCCTGTTCGTTGATTCACATTCGCACAGGCCTTACTGTTAATGGTTTACTATACTACACTCTCTGTAATACTACAGGTAGTCATGAAGAGCTACAATCCACAAAGACAATCCAAGTAAGAATGTAGTTCAAGATTCACAGGGACGTGCACTCAAAAAGGACGAAGGCCCTCTGTGACGTTTAATCAAACAAAGTGTGCGTATATGAAAACACGCATAAAACACTGACCCTGGCCTGACTCGACCGGCGTTCATTCCAGTTGAATGTCTGACATAAGCTCAAGTATTTGTCCAGACCATGTAAAAACCAAAGCCTTGGTTCATGGCAGATTAAACAGCCCAGAGAGATCCGTGGCCAGATCTCCTCTAATAAAATCTGGGTGTTAAATAAACGACACTGCGGAGCTCGCAGGGCCTGTGGAGCTCTAACTAGCTCTGGCCTGGCTTCAGTCGTAGCACAGCCTGTCTCTGTGTTTATGTTCGAAGCAGGGGAGTTGCCTTCATGACGATTTATTGACGCAAGATCCCCTCGTCTGTGCCTGCCAGCAATTAATCACGGCGGGAGAGGGGCTTGTTCAGGCAAAGGCCTGAGAAAAAGAACGTAAGCTTGACAAAGCTTAAGCCAGGCATGAAACCTTGCAAAATCGGTGCAACACGTGTTCTCCAGAGCCAGGATCACCGCCCAACAAAAAAGGCTCACCCGCAATTTCACAAAAGCTGTAATTCTGCAAACGAGAACATGGATTTAATCACAAAGCATCGTAACTCGCACAACAATTTAGGGCTCCTAAAACGGGAAATGTCGAAATAAATGTGCAGATTGTTTGCATTTTAAAACGTGTCAGTTCAGCTGTTGAGACAGCTGCCTGCATGTGATGCAATCTGAAAACACAGTCCAAGTGTAACTGCTATATAAACTCGTGCTGGACACCAGTGAGTAATAGATCCTGCTGTGCTTCCTGCTCCACTTCCCATTACTTAAGGCTCCTCTCTGAAGGATTATCTATTGGAATTTGATTTAATGCTAATAACATGAGCGCTGATAGCTGATGGATAAGAGCAACTATTTCTTATTCACTGATAATGAAGCAGTGGGTAGCAGCTGCCTCACAGCTCCAGTGTCCTCGGGTCGATCCTAAGCTCGGGTTACTATCTGTGTGGAGTTTTGCTTGTTCTCACTGAGGTTTCATCCAGGGCCTCCCAAAAACATACGGGTGTCCCATCCAGGGTGTATTCCCACTTGGTGCTCAGCATTCCTGGGATAGATTCGGAGATAGGGTGTACAACTGTCTTCAAATGTATTTCCATCTGTTACCGTCTCTATCAAAGTTCTTGCTCAAGTGGTTCTGATCCATTTGACTCCAAAACTCACCAGAAAAAAAAGCTGCCAGAAAAGCCAAAAGTTCACAAACCTCTGAACTCTATACCTACAACATGTACTACAACAACCTCTATATCCCTATGCCTGGGATGCAAACTGCCCTTTGGCTGTATAATATACCACTGTTTCAGTTTATATTACTACCTCTCCTGCCACCTTCAGATGTATAATTTTATCAACCACAACGTACATCAGATGCACAGAACATGACGTTGTTGACTACAGTTAAAAAAAAAAAAAAAAAACATCTAGACCTTTATGACTTTATTACCAGACCCCTTTTACCATTGGCTTGTGTTACAAACCCCTTTACCATTGGCTTATGTTGCGTACCCTTTTACCATTGGCTTATGTTGCGTACCCTTTTACCATTGGCTTATGTTGC
>JAOVVF010000047.1:20293137-20307096 GCA_028565595.1 Duopalatinus emarginatus
TTGGCTTATGTTGCGTACCCTTTTACCATTGGCTTATGTTGCGTACCCTTTTACCATTGGCTTATGTTGCGTACCCTTTTACCATTGGCTTATGTTGTGTACCCCTTTACCATTTGGTTGTGTTACAAACCCTTTTACCATTGGCTTATTTTGCGTACCCTTTTACCATTAGCTTGTGTTACAAACCCTTTTACCATTGGCTTATTTTGTGTTCCTTTTTTCCATTGACTTGTGTTACAAACCCTTTTACCATTGGCTTATGTTGTGTACTCTTTTACCATTGGCAATGTCCTGAACACCTTAGGTTGACTGCCACAATGTTGGTCTTGCACGTGAACATGAGACACAGATTGTTTTAAAGCCTGCCACCGTCACGCCTCTGTTTCTTCCCATAACTTAGCAACAGAAAACTGCAGAGAGCAGATCAGTGACTAAGAGGATGTCAGTACTAGATCATATAACTGAACTGTATGGAAAGTGTGAGAAAGAATAAGACAACTGTACTTTTGCTGTTTTTTTTGGGGTGGAGTATGGTTTGGTGTCTTGGTCTGTAGATTGTCAGGGAGCGGACAAAACACATAATGATATAATGAGAGATGAGAATAATTACCGAAAATGAAAGTGATTCAAAGACTGTTCCAGTACAATGTGGCTTCTTAGCTCAGATGATGGCAAACTGCCCAGGATCGTCTACTGCATGGTTATACAAGTGGAGCCACCCAATAAATTTCAGGGCTAAACAATTGCGAGCAAAACCTATACCATGGAAACCAAAGCACACACATCTCAAGCCAAAGGCGCATGATTCAAATTCCCAAGGACATACAGGGCAAGTATCCAATCAACACAGCAGACTCCAAAACAGTCGAAAGATCAGATAGCAGAGTACTATTATTACATAAAAAACATACTTATTCGAGGTTAAAGCGCCATGTAATGTATTTTTAGGGGACAATGAACAGGATTAATCTTTCAGCTATTCAAACCCATCCACCCTAAAAACAGTACTTATTTTCCAACGAGTACCATAATCATATATTAGGCTTCCTCCTGTTTTACAATCCCAATCAAAACAACGGTAGAACACTTTACGCATGAAGACTGCTCTAATTAGCACATGAGCCCATTAGTAATAAAGGGAAACCCAGTTAACTTTTGAACTGAAAACTTTCCGACCAGAAAAGGACAGAAATGAAAAAAAAAATAGATGATGCCCTAGAAAGTAGGCTGATAATATACACCGGGACTTTTTAACCCCAATACTGCTGTGCTGACTGCAACTGACAACCTTGAAACTGTGGGGAAAAAAAGGAAACCGATAAAAACAGAAAAGAGTTGGCCTTCTTATGCAGAGACTGCAAACTCGAATCCTGATGATGCCACAGCCGCGTATGACCATCAATTCAAGAAGACAAACTTGTCCGTGCTCTCAGAAGGAAATTGAAGGAGGGGTGGCGTACCATCTCTACAATCGACACTAATCAATCATGGGTGTCTATTAGCTTGTGTATACAGAAGTGGGCGGAAGCTCGTTTCTGTGTGTACGTTTCACCATTACCCTGACATTGCACAAGCGGCAGTTCAAAATGATGTGGCTTCACGTGACTCTGAGTAAGCATCTGTCTGCCTTTGCATGATATGTAGCCATAGTATCATAGTGAAAAGATGTCTGATAGGTGGGAATTGAATATGTTGTCACATACAATTTGAGACCCCTGACTACAGATGATTTCTGATACTCAAGAAGCCAAGAAAGATAATATATACACTTCATATCCGGTCACCATGGCCGCTCACACTGTCAAAGAGAAATATAATATATTTACAAAACACATTACAAAACTATTTTAATAAGTTTATAGGAGTGACGACTTTAGACAAAGCAACACAAACACATTAGTCGGTTAAATTAATAACACTGGCTATACACTTTGAGTATGATATTTTACGAAAGTAAACACATCATTAACTCAAGTTCACGTTAATGTTACATAGCTAGCTAAACAAGTTCAGACTTACAGCAAACATAAACAATTGCAAACATAGCAATTGTATCTAATGAGCATAACCAGAGCTGATGGCTACAACTGAGAACTTGAGTCAGGATGAAACCTGACCCATCCCCTCATAGTGAGAAAATAAATCTTTACAGTACAGAAGAGGAAAGTAGATGAAATAAAGACTAACAGCACCGAATGATCTTAGTCTCAGTAATAAAAAGTTGCCTGCGGAGTCAACTCAACTAACCGACCCTGTGCAGTCCTGCTGCTCTGTTAACATTCCTAACGCAGAGTAGCTGGGTCACTGGCTCCGTCATACATCATTAGTGCCAGGCATCTCGGGGCAGTAAAGCTTGTAGATTAGTGGCGCTGACGTCAAACTGACTGGTCCAACCAGACTAGGCAGCCGAGGACGAAAAAAAAAAAGCAGATAATGGGCTCTGCGAAACAGCAAAGCAGCCACTGTTGAGACGTTACATCTGCTCTCCATTGAGCTTTTACCATGAGGAACTTTAGGTAGGAAGGCAGAACCTCAAAACAACTGCCTTGCCTCGGGCCACCACTCTGTAAATGCACGGTCTTTAGAGAGCAAAACGTGTGGGCAGAAAGAGGCTAGACATCTGCCAGAACTAGAACAGGGCCATAAATAGGACAATAAGCAGTGGCAAATAGATGAGTGAACCTCAGAGCATCGCCTGGGACTGAGTGTGAATGCTTGCAGACTGGGTGGAGAGACTGTGGAGATTGCAAGGCTGAAGGTGTAAAGAAATGGCACCAGAATTGTCTGAACACAAGATGATCGGAGAACGGAGATGATCTCCAAGCACTGTGTACTTTTCAGTGGTCTTTTAAGATCAATTTTCACCCTGTATGACATGCTCTGGATAAAAAGCTTGGCTAAACTGTATAACAGACTGTGTGACAATTTGTTGCCATGCCAGATTATAAAATAAAAGATCCTCTAGCTACAGACCTGTGATCCAAGGACATTACTACATTCTGCTTATGTCTTGAAACAAAGTGATCCTTCGTATAAACAGAAAGACGGCTGTTATAATAGTAGCAACGTTACGAAGGAAACGTTTAAAAAGGGGGTGTGTTCGGAGCCATCCGTGCCTCAGACACATGGAACGGCCAGTTTTCAAAGAAAATAAGGATAATTTACCCATTAAAGCTTTGCAACTCACTGTATGACGGACATACTAATACAGACTATATTAAAGGGGACAAATTATGAAAAACCCACTTTTTCAGTTCTTGTTTACACTCCTTTGTGTGTATGGAGAGCTTACAAACCTACAAACTGTCACTTAAGGCAACCCAGTAGGTTTTGTGTGGGTTGCCTAGATAAGAATCAACAAGCTGTTCAGATTTTGCTCCCTGTGTGATGTCACACGGGGCTTTCATTACAATAGTACCACCCTCCATCTGAATATTTACGCCCACTGCAGAAGCATCTTCATCCAAATCCCTTGGCCTAGTGGTTAGGTAACCACTGGCCTAGTGGTTAGGGGTCTCGTAATCGGTCTTCGATTTAACGTACGACTGAGGTGCCCTTGAGCAAGGAAACTTAATCTCGTAACTGGTCCCCAAGCACCATGGTTTGGGGCTGGCCCCTGCTCTGGGCAGGTGTGTTCAATGCCCCCTAGTGGTCACTAGCGTGCGTGTTTCACTGCATGGATGGGTTAAATGCAGAGTTCACATTTCTCTGTGTGCAAGTACAATAGGTAAATAGTTCACTTTCACTTTTCCCTTCAAAGATCCTCCAACATTATGGCAAAGTTATGAAAAATGTCATGCGGTTGGGTCAACAGACCAAAACACATCATAACATTGGTTCCCAGACTTCCAAGAGGACAGGAAAGCTGAAACTTTATATAAAAAAACGTTGTGCACGTTTTTACAACCTGGTCAGTACAAAATGGGTTATTACAGCAATTCCTAAGGTGTCCAAAATAGTGGATGCAGTGGTCAGACACTACAACTGACCTCACCCCTACCTGCCAAAGCAGCATCTATGTCATATGCCTATGGACACACCCTGTGGCAAGCAGGAAAAGGAGGACGTTTGCTTGTTACATCGACAACACTGAGTATACCAACTGTTGTCTGAGGAGGAAAACATACATCACTGACCACACGTAGCGAGCTAGCTTGTTGCTAACAAAAGACAAACACGAAGGTGTCCATTTCATCGCCCTATAACGTCATTCCGACTTGTTCATTACCACTTACAAGAAACATGAATGCAGCATAAGATCAGAGATGCGAGTTGAGATTTGCATAGTCAATAGTACAATGGTTAGCAATTTTACAACACCCAGAAGAAATAATCATCTAATCATGAACAAACTTGCCGTAGCATTACAAAACGTTATTATAATTGTGTCATTAAACTCTGCGGCTATAAACGGCTGGTATCCCGATTTCTTGTAATCCGTGAGAAACCTGCCTTGCAAAAACCTCTCAGAAATTAAAGGCATCGGGATTTTCTCGTGCATTTTAATGAATGTGTTTTTCTTGGTTGGCGTCTGTAGGCGCGTATATGCTTCAAGTGCTTGAGAAGCAAATATAGAGAAACCAAAGACATCTCAAAAGAAAAACAGCACTCGAGGATAAAATAACAGCAAAGGCATGTAATATCAGCCACAGGTGCATAAACAAAAAAAAAAAGCCCTTTAAGAAGGCTGCTCTAGTTTCACTCAGTTTTATACTGACTGTCCACATGGAGCTTGTGTGTGTACAGGCACTGATCGTTTCTCGGCTCATACAAGCAAGGTTGCTTTACAGGACTGCAATTCTGTTGTGGTTTCCTGCCCTGTTTTCTTTTTCCTACAGGGGGTTTAACACATAACAGTGTACGCAGAGTCATGGTTCAGCTCGAAGAGACCATGCTGAATACGTGCAGTAACCTTTGACTAAAAGATTTACCCTGACAGTGCTAAAAAAATATATACCATTGCACAGATACCGGTATCACATAGCAGTTTGGACGCCACAGAAAGTCCAGTAATCTGGACATATTTCATGCTGTGGGAAAATATCAGGATCAGGAGCGGGAGCATTTTCCTACGATACAAGTAAGCTGATAAAACAAGGTGGTCATTACATTAAACACTGGTCTGTACTACACTAACTGAAGAGAAGATATCCTCACATTTGGTCTACACATGCAAAACCTGAAGCACCAGGAGATATCCACAATTCCCAATTCTGTCCAGACCTGCCTGATCCACCCAGACACAGGTCATATTTGTAGTCTAATAACTTGAACATCACTTGCTGCTACTCAGGAGGTTCCCACATACTAGACAGCCTAAACATCCATGATGGATGTATCTGAAGATACACTTCAAATACATGAATTTGGCTTTGGAGGGTTTCTGATGTAAGCAAGATAGGGAAACTAGGACTGAACACTGGTCGAAGTGTCTATCAGTGAAGTGAGTGAAAGTGAAAGTGAACTGCAAGTGAGCAATCAGGGGGGAAAAAAAACAATCAATCTGTGCCACCAAAATAAGGATGGGCTGCCATTTAAGACTGGTTCCTCTTAAGGTTTTCTCCTCTTGTTGTCTCAGGGTGTTTTCTATGCCACCATTGCCTCTGGCTTTATCAGGGATAAAATTTATATAAATGTTAAATCCAGCTGCTTTGGGATAATGTCCATTAGTGAAAGTTAACATATACTGAACAAAAACATAAACACTTTTGTTTTTGCTCCCGTTTTTGCTCTCAAAGTCTTTTACTTTCTCAAATATTCTTCACAAATTTGTCTAAATCTGTTTTGGGCTGCGTCTGAAATGGCATACTCCCATACTAGTTAGTATGCCAATCTAGTATGCAACACGATGTAGTGCATCCAAATACCTAGTATGTATCAGGTGGTGTGTGAAAGGTTCCCAGATGTCCTACTAGGTCGGGAGAGATTTGCTAGTATGCTTCCCCAGCACACTATCCGAGCCTGACGTATCCCATAACTTGATGGCGGATCAAGTGCGTCTGAGGTGGTGTGCATACTACACGTTTGCATACCAGAAATGTATGCTAGTTTAGCGGTTAAGCAGTATGTACTCGCTCCAAGCTAGTTGGTAGTATTCAGGTATGCCATTTTGGACGAAGTCTTAGGCTGCGTCCGAAATTGCTTACTCAGGCAGTACGTACTGAATTCGAAGCAGTGTGCATTGTTTTACCGTTAAAGCAGTACGCAATTCCTGTATGCGATTGAGCAGTATGCACAGCCTCGGACGCACTAGATCCACCATCTTTCCAATGTCATGTGACACAGGACGTCACATCACCGCTGTTTTTTAAATCCCCAAATGTACTTTTTAAAACTTAGGATGTTTTTTTTCTACCTCAGAAGAAATTACTAATATAGAAATTATTAAAATAAAAATACTTTTATGTTGCTTTTCTTCATTTCTGAACGTCTACGCTGCTCGAATTGCATTATGGGACAGAACAGTGTGCTCAGTTCGCGTACTGCAAAATGTCTCGCGAGGCAGTTTGTCATCCGGGAACTTTTCGCGTACTGCTTGATGCATACTACACATTCGGACACACTAGTCACGCTCGCGTACTGTTTTCGAGTACTGTTCACTACGGAAATACGCGATTTCGGACGCAGCCTTAGTGACCACTTCTGCTTTGCTGAGATAATCCATCCACCTCACAGGTGTGGCATATCAACATGCTAATTAGACAGCATGATTATTGCACAGGTGTGCCTCAGGCTGGCCACAATGCCACTGCCAAGATGCCACTGTCGGGCCCTTCTGGGGTCAGTGGCTGATCCTGTCCAATATTCCCAACTTACTAACAAGCTGGAATATGCGAAGAAAAGAATTCCACTTTGCTGTAACATATATGAGACATAAAGCCTTCTGTGTTGTTCCTGATGATCAGCCATCATTAGTTACTGATGCTGTCATCAACAGTGATGCGAACAAAACAACGCAAACTTGCCGCTAAAGCAATTCTTTAAAAATGAACTAGCTAACGGTACAAAGCACGAGTCGAGTGCAGAGCTTGCGCATGACCTGCTTTACCATGGCTGCTATGTAAACCAGGTAATCATTCAGAGTGGAATTCGGAGTGCATCCCATCTCAGAGAATCAGGGAGGGTTTCAAGACAGCTCATGAAGCACAGAGCAAACCAAACAAGATGACAGGGTTTATTTAAAATCCATGGTAACTATCTACTTAATACCTTTTAGTCATATCTGGGGGTCGAGGTTATCTAACCACAGGTCCATTTCACAATGCGGCACTGAAAGAGAAGGGCATGGAGGGTTACCTGAGGTCAGTGATGTCCTTTTCTACTGATACGCTGTGAGCAAGAATAGATGCATCGCTGATTAGGAAAGGAAAACATTAAGTCAGGCAAAGAAACAGTATCAAATAGGATTTATAATAATCAGTACTGATACAGTATGTTGTCTGCTTGGACTCTTGGTTCACTGGGATATCGCAGAACTTCTGCTGCTGCTGGAGAGTTTGGAGTCTGCTTGAGCCGTTAGTAAGGTTGGTTTTGCTGATGTTTACACATTGATGGAATTTGGCAGAGTGAATTACATTCATCTCATTTATACAACTGGCTAGTTAAAGGTTAAAAGCCATCAACGGAAAGCTGGTGGTGGGATTTGAACTCATGACCACTGAGCTACTACCTAATCGATTTCTGAGGTCTACCAGAAACCCAGGTACGGGGTACAGCTCACCTAAAAGCCCATTTGTGGAGTGAAAGCTATTGGAACCAAAACCAGGAAGTAAATACCATTCATAACGTGTACTTTATTTGGCTAGAAGACCGCTATGGGGCACTTCAAACTTGACACTTCTAAAAACTGTTCAGAGGGAAATAACTGCAGGTAGCCGGACTGTTCAGTCAGTTTAAGGGCTTGAGTATATACTCTAAAAGCAAAGCTGGCAATTTATATCGCATTGCCTTCTGCAAACACCTTCTTGGACAGCGGGAGGCATTTACGGCATAGTGAAAATAGCAAACTTTATGTCTAGCAACATTTGGTAAATAATAAGTGGCACGTTTCTTGGGTGTTGATTACATAAACGGTTCCAGGGGCTGAAACCAAAAAAAAAAGTGACAGGAGATCAGCCAGGGCAAGAAAAAAAGGGAAAAGGGTGGATAACAAGTGGGTACAGGCCAGCAAAACGGACCAAGTGTGTAAGCAGGTTCTGACACTATCCTGTTCTCTTCCTGGACTTCATTTTGACTCGGTTCCTCTACAAGTCATCTCAGGGAGATGTTTCATGCCACCATCACTGGGAATCAAGATCTGGATCCGTTTTCTGACCATTTAAAACAGTATATATTGTTGAAATAAATGTAGCAGTGATGTAAGTTAAAACTGACATATTTGTCAGGACAACACAATTATAAGACCTCTACAAGACCTCTCTGACACTCTAAACGAGTCCACACCCAGAGGAAACGTTGCCCCTGCCCGTTTTCCACACACTTTTTTCCCCCCGGATCTAATAAAATTCTGAGCAATTTTAATGAAACGTTCATAAGAAAGATGAGATCAGGCTGATGCTCATCAACCTTAGTTCTCGCAGACATCTCCTTGCGCTCCACCCATTACATCATTAGACAAGCGCTGGATTAACACTTCTGGACTTCATGGCCTGAGCAACTTTCACTCTATTTAGAGAATTGGGGAAAAGGAAATGGCCTGCTAATGAGCTTGACGTTTCTGGTCCAGACTGGGATCTGTGTAATGCTGAAGGTATGGGGTGTACACAGAAAGTGTCCAAGGCGAGCTGCTTTGTCTGTTCTGACGTTCCTGATCGCATTTCTACTGAGCATGAACAAGTGAGCGCAAGTCAAACCTGAAAAGTGAGAAAGTGACAATGCAGGGTTGACATTTTTGTCCTATCATTTGGGACATTTCTCATCTACGTATCACAATTATATCACAACTGTCCAACAGGACAATGCACCACCACACACATCTACAGACGCCAAATTATGGTTAGAGGAACACTCGTTTGAGTTTGGGGTTCTGTCATTCGCACCTAAATCACCAGATCTCAGTGTTACCGAAACACGTCTGGGATGCCATGCAACATGCTGTGATACAACGGAATTGTGGACCGTTCTGCAGGAAGTATAGTGTCCAGTGCCCTGTGTGGGACTTTCTGTGCCCTCTGTGGGAGTATTAGACTGTGTAGACGGTCAGTGTAGATCCTTTGAGGTTCTTATGGCTAGTCAAAGCTAACGTGCTATATTTACAGGCATGCCATTTTGGTCATTATCCAGAGCGACTCTAATTTTTTTTAGCAGTTGAGGGTTAAGGGCAGCTTACTGGTGTTGGGATGTGAACTCATGCCCTTCTGATTAGAAGTCCAAAACCTTAACTACTGAGCTACCACTGCGAAGCGGCTAACTCCACAATTTGGACTCTTTACTTTAAAAACACACAAGAGTTTGTAACGCCTCAGGAAAGTGTACAGTGGGTTACTGATCACAGCATTGATACCATCTGAAAAACGTAACTGCCCCGCCCTATACTCAACAGAACAGCAGGACTCCTGCAGATTGTTTTGAAGACAAACTAAACTTTCAGTCTTTACTGTAAAAGCTAAAAAAAACAGTGACAGTTTAGCTCAGGGAGGTTATAAAGCTGCACTCGAAGCCCGCTCCTGCAGAGACGTGCACATAGCTCAACATGACTGACACAGAATGACTTAAAACGAGCACAGCCAACAATGTCCACAATGGACTTCGTCCTTTCAGTGAGTAATGAGAACAAACGCCAATTCAGGGTCTTTTTCCCTTGAAAAGGATGCTGGGATAAGATGAATGCCTTTTTTTCTAGCTGAACTGATATAAAGAGAAGAAAAGGCAAAAAAAAAAACCGAGAGCGTTGCTTACAGCGATCTCCTAAAATAACCTTCCTCTTTCTCAGAGATGACAGTTGGCTGAAGGCTTCCTTGGCAGAGTTGCACAGACAGATCAGGCACAGATATTTGAATGAGAATCAAAAAGGCTTTTCTGGCACTGCAACTCTCAGCCCTTAAGGTCCGTCATGCGCCATTCCTGTAGCTGGGAAAGGCAAGAAAGGCAGGCGTCCTCGGCCAAGGCAAACTGGTTTTTTAGGACAGGAATCTGGTCCTGGATCTGGAAAGCCGAGCCTGCCTGATGCCGTCGCTTTGAGTGGTGTACGCTCGGTGATCGAGAGATGATGTTACAATAACAAACGAACCGACCCCTCCTTTAGGAGAAGCGAGGGAATATTACACACACGCATCCTGTTTTTTTCTTCATTCTAGTAACAGGCGAGGCAAAAAAAAAAGAACTAAAAAAATAAAGTACTTTTTTTTTTTAGCTTAACTGTTTACATTTGTGTTTGGAAGTGATCTGCATGAGTCGTTAGAGTCACATGAGAGCACATTTGCCCTGAAACCGTTTTCAGAATCAGCTGTATGGTTTCCATGCGCGGTAAAAAAAAACAAAAAACAAAAAAAAAAAAACATAATAATCATTGCGAAACATTCCATCGTTGCAGTAGCAATGAAACAAACGAGCCATTAGCGCAAGACTTCGCTGCAGAAATGATTTATTCGACATATTAGCTGCCAGCTCATCACTAGCAGGGTGAGAAAGGCGGTGGGGGGTGAGGGAGGGAACGGCCAGACTTGTGACTTGTTGTTTTTGCGACTATTATTAGCGTTTATGTCCTGATAGGCATGCGGGTGCGAGACAGAAGCAAGGAACGGAATACTAACACGTTAGTGGGGTCGGACGGACAGCGCGTTGTGATAGGATGCGCATTCAGTGGTTCAGTTTATACACAGTGGTACGGTTCTTCGCTAGTTTTGGATCCTGCAGGACACAATATCAAAATGGCCACGAGCAGCAGGTTTATACTTTCATGCAGGTTGCTTTTTCTTCGACTTCCAAGCGGTCACATATGAAGCATGCGAGACGAGCGAAGAGAACAGTGCGGGGAGCTTTTACAGCAATTGTTTATGACATGCCGGCAATGCTGCTACGCCTGGGGTCTTCTCTAGTGTTTCCGGTGCGAGAATTTCACGTTTCGTTTAAAAAATATAGAAGAAAATAAACAATACAGGAACCCTCTGGTTTCAGGCACGCCCACTGATAAAGACGAGAATATTTATAAGTATATAGATAGATACAGACAGACAGACTAGGGCCCCTAGTGGTACAACAGAAAGAAGCCTCCCCAGTCAATGTAAAATATGAAAGCAGCCATGGCTCAAGGTTAAAGAACCTGCCTTATCACTGGAAGGTTGCCGGTTCAACCCCTATACCGACAAGACAATACTGAAGTGCCCTTAAGAAAGACACCTAACCCTGATTGCTCCCTGGGGGCTGTATATAGACGCTACCCCCCACTCTGGGCAAGTATGTTCACTGCCCCCTAGTGTGTGCGTTGTGAACTGTTCGATTGGCTATAACACAGCCGTCAAATTCCTTAGTGCGTGCAAGCACAGTGGGTCAGTTGCATCACTTTCACTTTGTACATTTGAATCCTGACAATCCCTTGTGGGGCATCTATGAGAGGAAATCTGTCCATGCTTTCTCTTATTCTGTCTCTACTCAGTCACTCAGCCAGCTGTGTGCGTCTTTGAGCTCATGTATGTGGAAAGCGATCCAGTATGTCTCAGCAGCAGTCAGAAAAAAAAAATCAGGATGAAGCACATGTTAGTCATATGATACGATGGGAACTGACCAGACCATCAGAAGATTTCACTTTCAGTCTGTTCACACAGATCTGAAAAGTCGGATTTATAAAAAAACAGAACTGAGCCACATTATATATATCGTCGGTGTAGCCTGAAAGACGATCCAACACTGATTCACGTCATATTTCATACACACACACACACTTCTGCTCAAACAGGACAAAAGCAATCAGAATCGAGTCCAGAGAAGCAGACAGCTCTTACCTGAGTGACTGTGGGAACTCATTGCTGCTGCTCTTCTGTACGTGTTGCGGGTGTGTGTGTGTGTGTGTGTGTGTATGTGTGTGTGCGTTTGTTAAACAGGAAAGGAAGATGAGGGGGGTCGGAAAGGAAGCGTGTCCTGGCAGATGAGGGTGTGGAGAGGGCCTCACTGCTCCCCAGATACCTTTGAGGGGAACACCATCCACTGGTTGCTGATCCCACTGGACAAGAGAGACTGGTGTGGAGAGACAGAGCTCTCAGGTGCTCGTAGCGCCCCCTGATGGGCTAAATCCGGTCCCACTAATAGTCCTGCTCCTCTTCACTCCCTGGAACGCAAAAAAAAACATGAAGGTTAAGAACTCTTAATGCTGCATACTGCTAATCTGACATAATGTCCGGCACTGTTATACATCCCTCCTGCTCCCGCTAACACCAGTGCATAGCAATGAGCGACAGGAGGACAGTATGAGACACTTGGACAGAGGACATGACTGAGCAGGAGTAAGCCACACTCATAAATATGACTCCCGTCTTTAGTAAAGCAGTGGAGAAAACCTGTGGTGATTACAGCTCAGTGTGACATCCGCGTGTCAATCATATACAGAGGAGTCATGCGTACATGCGTGTGATTCCTACTGACAGCAAACCATCTGCAAAGACATCAGATTAGATGTCACTTCCTGGAGTGTGTAGCTTTTGTTCTGGATGTGCTGAATAGATGTGTAAATATGGATGCACACATGGATAGACGGATGGATGGATGGATGGATGGATGGATAGATAAACATGTATGCTAGTACAGATGGATAGATTTGTAAATATCTATGCACATATGGATGGATGGATGAACGGATGGATGGGTGGATAAACATGTATGCTAGTACAGGTGGATAGATTTGTAAATATGTATGCACATACAGATAGATGGATGGATGGATGTGTGAATAAATAAATGGATGGTGTGTGGATGAATGGATGTATGTATAAATATGTATGCATATATGTATAGCTGGATGGATGAACGTGTAAATGTGTGTACATGTGTGGATGGATGGACATGAAAATATGTGCATGTGAAGACAGATGGGCTGATTGATGGATAGATGGATGGATGTGTAAATATGTGCATAAGTGGATGGAGGGATGGATATGTAAATATGTGCGCATGTGTGGATGGAGGGATGGATGGATGAATGGATAGATGTGTAAATATGTGTGCATGTGTGGAGAGATGGGCTGATGGATGGATAGATAGATGGATGTGTAAATATGTGCATGTGTGGTTGGAGGTAGGGATAGATGGATGTGTAAAATATGTGTATGGACTGATGGATGGGTAAATATTTGTATGTGTGGGTTGATGGATGGACAGATGGATGTGTAAATGTAGAGAATATATATATATATATATATATATATATATATATAAAATGGTGTCCCTCTGTTTTTGGACAGGCCAACAAGAAGGCAGATCTTTCATTTGTGCATTGATACAGAGTCAGAGCTGTGCAAACACTTGAAAACTGACCAAAGACAGACAGGCAGACAGATCTGTCATTTCAAGAGTGAGACAGGCAGATGGACAGATCGCTCAAACTGAGACACAGAGGATCTGTCATTTTTTGCTTACAGGCACAAACAGAGCTCTCACTTTCACACAGACAGACAGACGGACACATCTTTCACACAGACAGACCTCTTACACAGACAGATCTCGCACTTGCACACAAACAGATCTCTTACAGACAGAGCTCACACAGACAGACAGATCTTACTTTTACACAGACAGACTGACAGCTCTCTCAAATACACATAGACAGATCTCTCACACACAGACAGATCTCACTTTTACACAGACAGATGTATCTCTCACTTTTACACAGACAGATGTATCTCTCACTTTTACACAGACAGATGTATCTCTCACTTGCACACAGACAGATGTATCTCTCACTTGCACACAGACAGATGTATCTCTCACTTGCACACAGACAGATGTATCTCTCACTTGCACACAGACAGA
>JAOVVF010000047.1:20308083-20318454 GCA_028565595.1 Duopalatinus emarginatus
CACATAGACCGACAGATCTCTCACATGCACACAGACCGACAGATCTCCCACACAGACCGACAGATCTCCCACACAGACCGACAGATCTCCCACACAGACCGACAGATCTTTCACATGCACACAGATAGACAGATCCCTCACATGCACACAGACAGATCTCTCACATGCACACAGACAGATCTCTCACACAGACAGACAGATCTCTCATTAGCATACTGAAACAGACCGATCTCTCAGTTGCACCCAGACGGATCTCCCACTACTGACACAAACACAAGTATGCACGTTTAGACAGACAGCTCCCTCATTTAGAGCCTGAGAGAGACAGACACATATCTTATGTGCACTCTCCCACAGACAGACCAGGTGAAGACAGGATTCTTTAAACGAGTGGAATGAGGTATGCCTGTACTTGATCAGAAGGAAATCCAGCATCCTTGAACTAGCACGCTGAAACCAGGCTCACAGGGTAATGAAAACGGGCATCTCCAGTACAATGAACGAAGACAGATATGCAGGCAGGCAAGGCGAGGCTGAGCCATGTTACATAACTCAAAAACGTGTTGCTGAGAGAAGGGAGGAGTGTGCTCTAAGCCACAGGGATATTCCCCACACTTCCACACGCTCGGCTTTCTTTCTGATAAAGAACAGCAAAGAGGGAGCTCCTCTAGCAGAGCTCCGACATAAATGAAGGCTAATCAGCACCATGAGGCTTTAGAGCTCAACTCAGCAGATGACTGAGAACTGTCTGTGACACACTTCGGCAATGTTGTGTACACATAGGTAGGAAATATGTGATATCAATATATATCACAATATAAATTAAATCAATATTTTTGTTACACTTAAGGGTTCTTTTTTACTCCTAAGTAAGAGATGATAGCAAGATAGCAAAAGGCAAATTCTGGTTCAAATTTTATTTATTTTTCATCAGAACCTGAGAACTGTACTATGGAACGCTACTCAACGTTACTGTATTCCAAATAAATTCTATACAGATAGGCCCTTTCAAGTTTTATGGAACACACTAAATTAGTTGCTCAATCCTCCCCAAAAAAAATAAACTTAATTGGTAAAATTATAAAATCTTAAAGCTTTCAAGTAGGAAAAGTTTGTTTGCAGGAAAACAAAGTAAATTCAAATTAAACAAATTAATATTAATATTAGTATTAATAAAAATATTCTGTATATACCCTCAATATGAATTCAAGCAGTAAACAAAATTTAAACAAAAGAAAACAAACAAGCAAACATTCACCGAGTGAATTAGTACTGGTCTGCACACCTGCAGTAACCCAAACATTAGCACGTGGGCTTAGCCGCTGCTACGAGCTACGCTCAATGCTGTGTGCATCAACCAAACCTGAAATGGCTGTAACCCCAGTTCAGCTACACGATTGGTTTGGCACGGCATTATTCTCCATTCCTATTGGCTATTTCAGGTGCCTGTCCATACATGGATGGAATTAATTCTATTGACGTTATCGACTACATCTTATACTTCTATCGAGGAAACGTTATATCGGGATAATTATCATTTTATCGTCCAGCTCTACGTATATATGCACATCACTGACCTACTGGCTTCTGAGGTTGAGATACCTACAGGTACTCATACAGTCAGTATTATAAGCTTGTATCTGCCCCCAAACAAGTTGCACAGCTAACTGTTTTGCTAAAAACATTATTCAACGTGAATATTAAAACAATGTGAGCTAGCGAGCTGGTCGACATATACAATGTAGCTTCTTAAAGATCTATTTCTAATATTGGAGCAAAAATAAACAAAACGCTGTGTCTGAAATGTTACTTACTCAATATTATTTTTTTCAGAACTGGCATATGTATCAATAAACATACAACATATAAAGTATTTAAATATAAACGGCAAATGATGGCAGTGTATAAGGGCCTAAGGTACAAAAAGCACATCATATTTCAACAACTATGTTAAAAAACAGGTAAAACATTACAAGAACAATGTCGAAATATTACAAAAATATATTTGAAATATTATGAGAATAAAGTTGAAATAATATGAAAACAAAGCCAAAATATTACAAAAATGTAGTGTAAATATTACAACAATAAAGTTAAAATATTGTGAGAATAAAAACAATAACGAGAATAAAATTACAAAAAATAACATTGAATTATTACTTGAAGAAAGTCAAAATATTACAAGAATAAAGTTGAAATATTATGAGAAAGTGAAGGCAAAATATTATGAGAATAATGTCAAAAAATTACAAGAATAAAGTTAAAATATTACAAGAAAGTAAAGTTGAAATATTCTCAGAATAAAGTCAAAGTGTAAGAATGAGAATTAAAACATTATAAGCATAAAGTCGGATTTTAAAACCAAACCATTTTATTATAGACCCAGACAGACAGAGCCATACAGACCATTACAAATATTTTAACTCACCTTCAAAATTATTCAACTTCATACTAATTGACAGAGTTCAATATGTGTTCCAACACTGCGTCATTTTAAGAATCCACAGCCATATTGTAACATGTATGTATATCTGAAATACCAGATGTGACGGCCAATATCTTTAATGTAAATAAGGCATAAACACTGTCCTACTAATGAAATACAAGCAGAAGCTCTGCCTTTGGACAGGATATACAAGACAAAATACTGGCAAGATACAACTGAGACGTTCCTACATTCTGCAAGTTACGGGTTCTTTTATATCTGCACCAACACATCATAAAGCTAAACCTAAGAGGCATTTAATTATATTACAGTACGCAGAAGGGCCTTGAAAGTATAAATTTGCCAGTGAAATAATTACATGCTCCAAGTCCTCACACTGCCTCGGCGGACGGGGTGTATGCTTTACCGTACTTCAACAAACACTTATTAAGGACTCATTCAACAGTGAAGCGCGTGTGTGTGTGTTGAGAGGAAGCAATCATCCACTCTAATGAAAGCAAACAGCCCTCCCTACTAACACGTCTATATAGAACACATATATATATACACACACACACACACATACACACACACACACACACACACACACACACACACACACACAAACCGAGGATGCATATGGGCTGCTGGCTTGAAAGCTATATGTTTCATTATCTGCCCAATTAAAAATAAAAGTGATGATTAAACTTGAGTAATTTTTTAGCTTATGGCCAGAAAAAACAGTCAGTTAAACCGAGCAGAAAGTAGGGATACGACCGGGATGTCTTTCTGATACTGACAGTAATCATGGACACAGAAAACTGATATTTGGGACTGATATTAATTTACCACATGGTTAACGTTACACCTCCCGCTGGTGTAGTCACATCATTGATTTTGAAAGACAATTTCAGATGTCATGTTCTGAATGTGGGGACAAAACTGAGTCTGGGTACCAAATTTAAGCTCTGTATCATGTTTAGAAATGACCACATGACCCTTCAAAATCCCTTATGGATCATAGCTGCAAATCGTGAGTATGAAAAGGGGGCGTGGCACCTACATTTAAAGATTACATAACTCCTTAAATAGTAACAAAAGATCACCGCAAATGGGTATTCATTACCAAGGTTCATTTTGGCAGATTTTTATCAAAATCTGAGATGGTCACCTAGGAACATTTCTGAAAATTGGCTGATTTGGAACAGAATGACCCATTAGCAGTCTTTTCCCCAAACTGTGACAGTTGTATAGGATGCCTTTGTAGGCTGTGGGACCACAATTTCCCTTGAAACCAAGGGACTCAACTAGGGGTGCTGAAAAAATGGATTCTGAATCGATTCAAAATGCCCAAAACATGCCCGCTACCATCAAAATGTTTAAACCATTTAAATAGAAAAATTGTTCCTGAATCGAAAATCGATTCTGAAGCGCCATGTAGACACTGATTTGCCAGCTTAGAGTGAAAGAACTGTACAGAACCCAAAAATCCCCCTGAACAACTTTGGGATGAACTGGAACTCTGAGTATGCAGCTGGACGTCTCACTGGACCTGATCTCTCTCTAATGTCCTCCGATGCAGACTTACGAAAATGTAGTATAGGTTGTTTAGTGTGTACAGTTGTAATTTTGATATAACAGGACACTATACACAACTAAATGAGTCTCAAGGTTCCTCTTAAGGTTTCTTTCTCGTCATCTCAGGGAGTTTTTTCTTGCCACTGTGACTTCTAGCTTGCTCATCATTGTCTTTGTTATATTTCTGTAAAGGACAATGTCAGCTGTTAAAATTGAATTGAATTCCCACAGCCCTGCTCCAACATCTAGTGGAAAGCACTCCCAGATGAGTGGTGGTTATTATGACAGCAAAGTGAGTCCTAAATCTGGACTGAGATGTTCATAATGGACATATAGGTGTATTCGTCAAGTGTCCACAAACATTTTATGTATTGTTCAGATTCCCAAGATCTTTTAGAGGAATAAACAATACCACACCAAACCAATATGTCTTGTCTAATCAAGTGGTAATTCGATAATTTAAATAAAAAACAGGATTAAGTGTCTTTGCTAAGTGCTGAGCAGCCCAAGCTACTAGGAACAGTTCAGAGTCTCTGGTATTCTCTCAGGATTTATTGACATGGACGCTGTCTCACACATAAATCCAAAACCTGTTCTACAAGTTTGAGATGTGGTGGATGTGAAGGTCATGGTACACTGATTGACATCATTTTCATCCTCTGTTCAGAGAAACCTCACCCCCTGTGGGTGGGGTCATCCTGAAAGAGACCACTCGTATCAGAATGAAAATTTTCACTGTGGGATAAAGACAAACTTCGCATTAGCTTTAAGCAGGACAAGTGAATCCAAACCATATCAGTGCAACATCCTTTTTTGCTCCAAAGAGAAGCATGATCATGTTTTAGTCTAGGTGGGATGAACTGAATGACATGGCAAACGAAATCGAATGGCATACAAAAGGTCAATCACGCTGCTTGGTGTAATGAAGCCCAATCAAGGGTTCAAGTGTGCCTCAGCACCAGCATGAGAAAGATAACTCCAGTAATGCTGAGTTAATCTGGTGGGTTTGGAGGAAAGCATCTCTGGTGAGTTGCAGACAGAGGGAACAGCGTCTCCGGATCGGAGCGTCTCTGGCTGTTGACCGAGGCCAGGTGGTGTGGATTAGATGTGCTGGAGTCAGCTTACTCCTAATGCATTAGCGCTCGGCGTCAACACAACAGCACCCCGGTCGCACCATCCGACTATTAGACACGCTCGCTGGAGCGAATGCCGGTATGTGTTCAGGAAATACGTTGGGAAGTTATAAATATAATTATTCAGGGTGAACAGTACTGCCATTATTTTGTGCTGCCGTCATAACAAAAGAGCTGCGAATAAATACAAGAGCACCACTACTTTTTTAAGTTTTCCAAGTAAAAATGATTTTCAGCGATTTTCATCTGATTATTAAATTGAAATCACAACGACGGTTTTTGTTGATGGGGCGGATTTGCAAAAAATCCGCCTTAAAGCTGTTTTTGTTTTAAATAATCATATTACAGCAATGTTTTTCACTGAATTTATCAGTGTTTCATTTTGCTCTAAGCACAGCCAGACCAGCGTGTGTGTGTGTGTGTGTGTGTGTGTGTGTGTGTGTGTGTGTGTGTGTGCGCGTGCATGCGTGTGTGTTTATCTGTCAGAGAGATAGAGATGATGACAATGGTGCACTTCTGACCTGAACAAACTTTCTGATATCACAAACACCATGATGGGAAGCCTGTGCAAAGATAACCCCCAAGGCTAAATATAGAGGACTACACAATGCAATATTAGTAATACTGTTACTTTCACACCTACAGAGTGTGAATTTACATGAACTTCAGATCAAAGCAATGATGAAATATCTCTCTCACACTCACTCTCTCACACACACAGAAACCTGTAAAGCTGTCAGCAGTGCAGAAGTGTTGTGTTCCCTCAAGAGCTTCCCATGTGTAAGTGCAAGAGCTCTCGTACGTACGACCACTCGACACTCCTTCACTATTCCAGCTCTTTCAGACATGCGGCTCTTCCTGCGTACACACAGCAGACAGTGTGTGTGTCACAAAAACACACAGCAGACTGAGTTTTAACCTTTAACCCCTTAAACACTCAGGATCTGTCACTGGTTCGGGACTTACATTCCTCACTCGTGTAACTACACACCTCTTCCACCAGCTTCGCTGCTGCTAGTGAATCATTTATAGCAGTAAGTTAATCATTTATAGTTATAGTATAGTTACTGAACAATTTATGGTAGTTACTGAATCATCTATAAGAGTCAGTAAATTATTTATAGTATATATATATATATATATATATATATATATATAAAAATGTGTGTGTATATATAAGGTTACTGAATCATGTAATATAGACAGTGAATTACTTTCTAGTAGTCATTGAATCATATGTAGTGGTTACTGAATTATTTACACTATTTACTGAATCATCTAATACAGCCAGTGAATTATTTATAATATTTACTGAATCATCTAATATAATGAGTGAATTATATATTGTAGTTACTGAATCATCTAATATAGCCAGTGATTCATATATTGTAGTTACTGAATCATCTAATATAGCCAGTGAATTATATATTGTAGTTACTGAATCATCTTACATAGCCGGTGAATTATTTATAACAGTTACTGAATCATATAGATAGTATTTACTAAATCACCTACTATAATCAGTGAACTATTTATAGTAGCTACTGAATCATTCATAGCATACACCAAATCATCTAATATAGTCAGTAAATTATTTATAGTAGCTACTGAATCATTCAAAGCATATACCGAATCAAGTATTTATAGCAGCTTCTGAATCATTTATAATAGTTACTGAACCATCTAATATAGTCAGTTACCTATTAATAGTAGCTACTGAATCATTCATAGCATAAACTGAATCATCTAATATAGTCAGTGAACTATTTATAGCAGCTTCTGAATCATTTATAGCATGTACTGAATCATCTAATATAGCCAGTGAACTATTTATAGCAGCTTCTGAATAATTTATAGTAGTTACTGAATCATCTAATATAGTCAGTGACCTATTAATAGTAGCTACTAAATCATTCATAGCATATACTGAATCATCTAATATAGTCAGTGAACTATTTATAGCAGCTTCTGAATCATTTATAGTAGTTACTGAATCATCTAATATAGCCAGTGATATATAGTAGCTATGAAATCATTTATAGTAGTTACTGAATCATCTAATATAGCCAGTGAAATATAGTAGCTACGAAATCATTTATAGTAGTTACTGAATCATCTAATATAGCCAGTGAATTATTCATAACAGTTACTGAATCATATAGATAATATTTACTAAATTACCTACTACAGTCAGTGAACTATTTATAGTAGCTACTGAATCATTCATAGCATATACCAAATCATCTAATATAGTCAGTGAAGTATTTATAGCAGCTTCTGAATCATTTATAATAGTTACTGAACCATCTGATATAGTCAGTGACCTATTAATAGTAGCTACTGAATCATTAATAGCATAAACTGAATCATCTAATATAGTCAGTGAACTATTTATAGCAGCTTCTGAAACATTTATAGTAGTTACTGAATCATCTAATATAGCCAGTGAATTATTAATTGTAGTTACTGAATCATATAATAGTCAGTGAACTATAGTAGCTACGGAATCATTTATAGTAGTTACTGAATCATCTTACATACCCGGTGAATTTTTTATAACAGTTACTAAATCATATAGATAGTATTTACTAAATCACCTACTATAATCAGTGAACTATTTATAGCAGCTACTGAATCATTCATAGCATATACTGAATCATCTAATATAGTCAGTGAACTATTTATAGCAGCTACTGAATCATTCATAGCATATACTGAATCATCTAATATAGTCAGTGAACTATTTATAGCAGCTTCTGAAACATTTATAGTAGTTACTGGATTATCTAATATAGTCAGTGAACTATTTATAGCAGCTTCGGAATAATTTATAGTAGTTACTGAATCATCTAATATAGTCAGTGACCTATTAATAGTAGCGACTAAATAAAGTATTAAGAAGTTTAACTTTAATGAGTCAGTCTTAGACTCATATTTCCAACACAAAAGAGTAGAGCATTTCAAACAAAACCACTGATAATATTTTCCAGTCATCATTCAAATATGGAGCACTTTGGTTTCAGCTTTACCTAGCAGTGTTTGTACTGTAGCTCATTTCCATTGTTTTTTTATTTAACAACTGCCACACTGATCTCTCTGATAGCTGCAGTATTTATATCTGTATTCCGTCAGCTTTTAGTTAACTACTAGCCCTCAGGTGGACTACTGGGGGAAAATTCATTTCTAAAATATTCATTCTAAAATCTACAGGGGAATTTTATTCCCATTTCCTCTCAATGTTTTAAGCATCCAATTCCACACATACAGAGGAACGTGTTATCGTCCCTCTTCTGCATATGTGAACACTAGTCACGATTTCTCGTCCTGACGATTCTGAATCGAGCATATTGCATATTGCATTACGTGTCCACTCGGCTACCGTAGAAAAGTGGGCCATACAGCAAGCTAGTTAGCCAGTTAGCTCCCCTGCTAGCGGACTAACGCACCGTGACTTTAAAGTCTGTTTTATTATCAGTTAAAGGTTAATGCACTGTGGTAGACTGAAGTCTTTGTTTACTTTTGTATTAATATGTTTAGATTATTTGTTCATTGATAGATGATTTGATACAGTAAGTAAACGAAAAGCATTGTTTTAAATAAATGTTCTATTTGTTTACATTGTCTTTTCATCTTGTCAATCACATAATTTAAACAAAATTCATAGACCATTTAAAAATCAATTCTGAATCGGATTGTGACCCCAAGATTCGGAATCGAATCGCCAAACACTGAGAGATTCGCACCCCTAGTGAACACAGATGATTTACTGATGTTACTGTGATGGACAGATGAGAGAAGGTATACTCCCCCTAGCAAGGCCATGGCTGTCTTTGGCAACGTCCGGACTCAAACTCACAATCTAGACACAATCTAGAAGTCAAAAACGAGTCAAAAATACAAAATAATCCCTATTTTAATAAAACTAAACATGCACATCGCTGCAATCGCAAAAAGATTACAAACATTAGGTGATATCTAATCAGTTCACTTTTCCACCTACTGAATTCATTCTCAACATGCTATTCAGCTGCTTAACACATCTCTGTCTCTCTCTCTCTCTCTCCACTAACTCGCTATAAATAATTATCTGGGATTCATGCAGCTAAAAACAAACTTCCGCAGAGGGAACCGTGTGCCAAAAAAGGGGGACAGGATTAGAAAATTAAACTGTCGAAAGTCGGTCAAGCATCTGTCGACTTTTAGTGCTCGTCCTGTGGATGTCTGAGACGTGAGGTGAAGACAGAAAGGCCCAGTTATCCCCACCCTGGACACACACAATGCACATGTACAGGATGCCTGTTGGACCTGATCGTAGCTGAAAGACAGACTGGAGATCACCTCAGTGGCCTCAGGAAGAGATGAGATAAGACAAGATGTGCTAATCCAGCCTTCTCTTCTGTTCGCTGCACTTCTCTAGAGGGAGGAAAGGGCACAGCAAGGGCCAAACTCAATGTCTGTGATAAGCTCTAAAGCCAGAAAAGCCCCCATTTCCTCCCAACGCCGTTATCAAGGTATTTATCATTTTTAACAACATCTGTTCTCAAAGACACTGAGATAAATGGGCGATTTCTTTTTTTAAATCCCTCTGAATCTATCTGCGCTGATTAAAATGAATTATTTCCCACCCCAGTGATCAATCAGGCTTAATGGGTGTTATTGCTCTCTTTATAGAGATCAATGTTGGTGTGTAACCTCTAAAAATTAGGATAAATGACTAGATGAACTCGGATCATCCTCTGACCTTTGAAACCGTTCCCTCGCCCCGGCTACGAGCGCTTTGTGTCACATTCCATAAAAATACAAAGTTGCACAACTCCCTAGGAGAAGGAGCTGAAAGTGGAATCTACTGCGGCCTTCACTCTGTGATTTCTACATCCAGAACTAACAAGGCCGACGCTTCTCGCTGCTATATGCACCGCTTTCAGAAATGTTTCCACTTGCGTGGTGAATTCCCGGGCCTGCGGCAGCCAAACCTTTCATCATGGAATGTCAGTGTGCTGGTCGGCCGACACTTAAGACATCGTTTTGTGGTCGCTGTTAGTCTCACCGAGCAGAGACATTTATCCTGTTACTCTAGGAGGCTTTTTTTAAGCACTGTTAAAGAACCCACAACTACCAACCTCAACTAAACAATATGAGTGCAGTGCTGACACTGAAAAATGACGGGCCAAGAAACTTTTGCGTTTTGCCGGAAAGTAATAAACAACATGCGCTGTGTGTGTGTGTGTGTGTGTG
>JAOVVF010000047.1:20331207-20352508 GCA_028565595.1 Duopalatinus emarginatus
ATTTATTTTTTACTTGACTTATTTTTCTTAGTTGTTCTTATCTTTTAGGAGCGAATACACTGCAGTGAGCTGATAACTGAAATTAGTTCACCTGCTGACTAAGTGAACTGGACTGCATCAGTCCAGTGGAAATGACTGCAGCTGTGTAAAGCTGTGCAAATGTCATACGCACAGCCTGAAGAAAGCAGCTGATGCCTCACATTCACCCACCCACCCGCACACACACACACACACACACACACACACACACACACTCATTCATCATACAAATGTACACACATGCTCCAATGGGTACAGACATGCCACTATTCACTGTTCAGGTCAGTATGTTTGAGCTGGCAGGACATGCGTCATCTGCTCAGGACTGTCCGAGTTAGGGCTGTCACTACTAGTTATTCTGTTACTCAATCTGCCACACACACACACACACACACACACACACACACACACACACACACACACATTTATTTTTCCCAAAGTTATCATACAATACTGCATTCATCAGATAAACTGTCACATTATGAGAGTATTATCAAGTGCTCATGTCAACCTGATAAGACAATCAGACTAACACAGGGTGATGGTATTATGTACACCAGTTACTGCTTATCATTTTTTTCATCACTTACCACACTTGTTGGAACTGTGGATTTGAATTTCAAGCCGTAATTTGTTCAAAATTTCATACAAATTTAAAATAAAGAATAAGAAAGTACTCACTGCTTGTTTTGCTTACTGAAAGACTTTATCTAAGCTGCTTATCCTACTACTAGGTTATGGTTATGGGGTTGTTAGAGTCTATAGGCACTCACTAGACAGGTCGCAAGTCCTTCGCAGGGCAGACACACACACACACACACACACACACACACACAAACACACACACACACCCACATATAGGGGCATATATATTTAGGCAATATATCTCCAATTGATGTGTCTGCATGTCATTATACTGTGGGAGAAAACTGGAGCTCCCAGGTGAAACCAACACAGACATGGAGAGAACATCCAAAGTCCACACAGACAGGGCGGAGTAGAAAGGACCAATCAAACCCAGGCCCAGCACAACCCACCACATCACTGTGATATGAAACTGTCTTACTAAAACTCTCCAGTTCTAAATTAATTTCTTTTGCTGTGTGTGTGCACACGAGGTGAACCGTTTTCACTATATGGAATCAGACTTTTGCAGCTGAGTCTTAGTTATTCAATGGCCAGGATTAGTGAATCAGCTCGTTTTGTGGGATCGAGTATAATAGACCACAATAGTACAAAAAACAAGGGATTTGAATTGAAACGTATTGTATTGTACTTCAACAAGATACCTCAACACTTTTCAGTACAAATCCACACCTAATTTTCTTAGTGTGTATAGCCATTTATACTGAAGTACCAGAAAAACTGGTACACCAGTCTAATACCGGATAGGTCCTTCACGGGACATCGACTCCACAAGCTTGTAGAAATATTCTGTACACAATGAACATCATACTTCCTGCAGAACAGCCCACAATTCTGCTGAAATACACATTGAGGTGTAGGATTTCGCCTTGCTTTGTGCAGCGCCAGCGCCAGGTATGTTCAATAACGTTCAAATCCGGTGACTTAGGTGGAAATGACAAAACCTAGAAGTCAGAGGAATGTTACTCATAGTTTGGCATGTCTAGACGTGTGTAGCAGTGCATTGTCCTGCTGGAAGAGGCCAAACCTATCAGAAAGAATGCTGGACATTTTCATTAGAAATGAGGCACGAATAGTGTTCACCTCTCAGAGATGTTTGTAGATGTACCAGGGTTTTTTTTATGGAATGCCAGCTAAACAAACCCCATACAATTATGGAGCTACCACTTTTTCTGGCACTTCAGTGCACTCCGTGGGCTACATTTAATAATTTTCAATAATGTAATTTTAAATAAAGAACAAATACTTATGCACCATTTATTTCATTTCTAAAAAAATACACCAACCCATTTAGTCTATCTTTAATTGCTGATAAAAACACACACGCATAAAGACAAATGCAGAGCTGAACAGTGCATGTGATCAGGGAATAGGGGAGATTGCGGGTGGGGGGGGAAGGGGGTGCAGGAGCTCTATCTCTTCGCTCTGCTCCAGGTGCTAATTAGATTACACTAAATGTAGGATATGTTTACAGTCTAAAAATGAGCCTGTCACTTTTTTTTTTTTTTTGAAAAGCGCACAGGGCTTTTAGAATTCGCCTTGTATTTGTCACTGTAATTAAGCAGAGTGAGTCTGCTTACTCCAGTGAGACCACACAGAGTTTTATAAGCCTGAGACGCCTCTGTTTAATAATACCGCCGCAAATGGATGATGAACCCGTGAGCTAAGGAAAGTCAGAATGCGCGTGGAGCCACAACAGATGGTTGGGGGAAATGGGGGGGGGGGGGGTCTTGTACACTGTGGAACAAATAGATAAGTGAATAAAGGATTGGTTGTGCTTCTGAACTTATCTCTGTACACCAAGACTGAAAGAGGAGTAACTGTTAGGTTTGGGATTTAGAAACTGTGATAACATGGTGTGCTGGCAGGTTATGATGCAGTCTATACAGTGTACACTTATTAGAGTGTATCTACTCCTATAATATTTTGAATGTCACTTTATCATCAGTGTAAATAAGGCAATTATATTAGTACAGACCAGAAATTATGCACCAGATTATTTTAATTCTGATTTTAGCACTTTAAACTAATGTCGTATTATTTAATTATTCTATATAACTAATCAATACAAATGACTTCATTAACTACAGTAAAACCAAGAAGTAAAAGTGAACCACTAACTGACCACTATGAAGAACACATAGAAGAAGAACATGAACATGACCTCCACATTTTCACCATCCGTGCAGCAAAACACACACACACACCAGTGGACACATTTGCCCAGAGCAGTTGGCAGCCCCATACCCCAGCACCCAGGGAGCATTTGGGAGAAGTTATGTACCTTGCTCAAGGGTACTTCTGCCATGTCTCACCCTGTGCGGGGATCAAACCAAGGACCTTCCGGTCACAAGACCGGGTCCCTAACCACTTGGCCATGGAGGCACCCATCACTCACACACACTCACACACTAAGAGGCAGTGAGCACACATGTCCAAAGTGGTGGGTGACCCTAACCATGGCACCCAGGGAGCAGTTGTAGGTGTCTTGCTTAAGGTCACTTCAGTCAGGTCTTGTCGGTGGTTGGGATCAAACTGGCGATCTTCCAGTGACAAGATTGGTTTCTTAACCAATTCAAGTTCACAGCTGCACTGTCGGAAATGTTTATAATTACAAGAGTCAGAAATGTAACTGTGGACCTGAGACAGCTTCTGGGACATGTTCCAGGAATTAATAATTATACAATAATTTCTGTTTTACACAGTGATTTGAAATATAATTAAGGCTTAGTAAACTGGCCAGACAGTGTTCTTTCCTACTGCTGAAACTGGAAGGAACCACTGGCTCAGTTAATAGATTAGACATAAAGGTTCGTCTGTGTTTTGATTCCGTGATCCATATTTAGACATGCTTACAGGAGTGGATCATTTGCAAGCTAAAAATGAAATATCCACATGATTACGGTTTCTAGAGAAAACCTGGGTGGGGAAAACTGAGAACCTTCATGTCCCCCAATACACTGAAATACATGTATTCGTCTTCTTCCTCTTATTATTATTATTAAATGCACCAAATGGCTGCTTCTTTTTTCTTCAGAAGGAAAACTACTCTACTGACAGAATTGCTTAAACATTCACATACACTAAAGTACCAGAAACACTTAGTAGGTCTCCCATTGGGCATTGACTCCATGAGCTTGCGGAAATATTCTGTAGGCAATGAACACCATTCTTCCTGCAGAACGGTCCACAGTTCAACTGTATTCTGAGGTGTATCATTTCTGTGTTCCACATTTAGATCTGGTGACCTAGGGGTGAATGGCAAAACCCCAAACGCAGATGAGTGTTCCTCTAACCATAATTTGGCGTCTCTAAACATGTGTGGCTCATTGTTCTGGTGGCAGAGGCCAAACACGTCAGAATGAATGCAGAACTGGTGTAACTCGTCAGAAATGAGGCATATGTAGATGACTCTAGATGTACCAGGGGTCCCTTGATGGAATGCCAGCTACCCAAACCCTGTACCGTTATAAAGCCACCACCAATCCGTTCCAGCTGTTCTGGCACTTTAGTGTAGTTGGACTTCTATTATATCCATTTGAACCCTAGGTGTACTTACTCAAATGGACATCTGGAATCTAGTGTTACATCATCAACTCAAATACAGACCAGCCAGTGATCAGTGGTCATGTTCAGAAGTCTTAGTGTTATGGACTTATTACCTTAAACGTTTTCTCTGAATCAACAGAAAACACGCAGTATTGCTCTTCTCAGGGTGCTTTTTGTTATTCCTCAATTTGATATGGGGGACATTGCGTTCCTTAGGCCTTATGTGCTCCATCCTGTCCATGCAGAGTTTGTGTCAGTTCAGTTGACGGTCTCTCGGAGACTCCCACCAACACTGCCGCTGCCGCCAGATATTTCAGTACATTGCCGGTGGCTAGCTCCACTGTTTGTGCTTGCTGCACGCACGCGATTGCATCAGTCATGTCTCCCACAGGTTTCTCTTATATAAGGGTGCCAATTAGCCGAAAAAGTCCTAACAGGTTTCAAACAGGCCACAACTTCCAAGAACTAACAAGTGTCTGACGAGGGAAAGAAACCGCTCACGGAATAAAGAGTCACAGAGGTAACAAGCATCTTTGAACACTTTGGATGTTGTAGGTAAGTTTAATGAAGGAGATATGCTGAATGGTGGAATATGACAGATGTTATTTGGGTGGTGGATTATCAAAACAGTGGAAAGAACACACTGGTATAATTGCTATAGCAACCGTGCTGCTCAGTACAAGCTGGATTTATGTAGATACAATAACGCATCTATATAACATTTGAAGCAACCAGTGACCATTTGTTATTACATGATGCTGGTATAATTTTGTAGAAGATAAAATGTGCAGTTTTATCTGAAATATTGCTCCACCGACAGGTGCAGAATTCCCCCGCTTATTATCACAACAAGAGCAATTCCTCTAAGGCTTACAAAACAGCATCCCCTGAGACACTGGTGCTATCCGGAGACTCTGGCACATTTGTGCACTGAGACTAATGGAGAATCCTTATAAAGAAGAGCTGTCTGTGTGATGTGTACAGAGAAAGCAACAGACACAGGCACGTAGCTCCTCTGAACGAAAGAACTCTCTGTGTGTAATTAGATAAGATAATGGAGAAATTGTGCTTTTCTTTTATCTTATCTAATTTCATCTCATTCAGATTTCGCTACGCACAGGAAAATCCAGAGACAGGGAAAAGAAAAGTTCCTGCGCACGCACTTAATCTTCAGAAGTGCTGAAGTGTCAGCTCACCTCTGGGAAAGCGGCCTTAATTGGGACCTGCGCTGCCACGTGCAGCTGGCCATGCAGAGCTGCCGTCCTTATACTGCCACTTAGCAGAATGAAGCGACACGGGGACATCTTCATCTCAGATGAAAAAGGACAGCATAGGTGTGATCCTCTGTGTGTCTGTGTGAATCCCTGATGATCAGTCAGGCTGAGTATGTCCTGGTTGGCTCTAGTCTGCAGATCTTTTGTCAGTCAGTCGACAGCTAAAGTACTGTCTGAGGGCACAGTCTCAGATTTTAGGCCTCCCGATTGCGTTTCAGACCAGTCAGAGTATATCAAACATCTTTGATTTGTTCGTCTAGTAGTGGATCAATCAGAGACTCAATCTGAACCGGTCCTGTCAATAACTAACAGAGGCAGCTGTGGCCTAGTGGTTAGGAAACCGGTCCGAAAGATCGCGGGTTCGATCCCCGCCCAGGGCAAAACACAACTGAGGTGCCCTTAAGCAAGGCACCAAACTCTCCCAACTGCTCCCTGGGTGCTGTGGTTTGGGGCTGCCCCCTGCTCTGGGCAAGTGTGTTCACTGCCCCCTAGTGTTCACTGGTGTGTGTGTGTTTCACTGCACGGATGGGTTAAATGCGGGGGTCACATTCCTCTGTGTGCAAACACAGTAGGCAAATAGTTTACTTTTTTAATGAATATTGAGCATGAAAAGCAAACACAGGATGTAGATATAGGAAAACTGCCGTGTGTTCACACATGTGATGACCCTCTACAATGGAGTGCTAGTTAATTGAGTTGTGGCCGGTATATGTCTGATACTGCAGCACCATTTAAGGTGCAATGGAAATTTGTATAAGTTACCAACATCTGCCTCTATATGCAGGGTAATCAGTCAGTAGGTCACTCTTCCCACCCACATTTCTTTTGTTTTGAGGAGCCCTTGACTGCTTCTTAGGAACTGTGGGTAGAGGAAGTGTGCTCAGTACCCTAGTGTGTTCACTAGGGTGTGTGTTTCACAGCATGGATGAGTTAAATTCGGAAGTTGAATTTGACCTCCACATTTAACACATCCATGCTGTGAAACACAGCAAGCATGATGGTCAATGAGTGGTTCACTTTCTAACTTTTAACACATCTTTCCTTAACAGCCAGTCAACAGAGAAATGACTATATAATAATCAAAATGGATGAAGGTCATAAATCATAAAACTGTGCTCCAGTATCAGTCCAGTCACATGACTCATTTGAAAACGTTTAAGTGAATTTTACTTTTTCTCTCTTTGGCAAAATAACTGCACTTTCTGAACAATTTCCCACTTGACACAAATGTAGCAGGTCAGCCAAAACAAAGCATGTTTGGTGTCTGGCATGTGTTTCTATCGTTTTGCACTGCAGCTATGACGCTAGTGTGGCTAACAAGTATGGGAAATAAATAACTGCCTGAAACCACATCCATGTCTTTAGTAATGCCATACAGACTTGAAGAGGTGGTTTAGGACACAGATGGCTGTATTCAGACTGGACCTACGCATGTGTAGTGTGGAGTTAATAAAGGAATTGCACAGAGCTTAGACTATGAACTTGCATGCTGGTAGGCCATTCCCACGTGGGATACTGACACAGGGTGGAGTCTGGCAGAATTTGCATACGTCAGTTGCATGCCACTCTGACTTTGAAGTCTATTTTTCATCACAAGCAATAAATCTGGCACCTAAAAAAACACTGGAATGCCATTTGAGGACAATATTAAATACATAAATTTGACACTAAATCATATTATTGTCTCTTTGAAGGTGTGACAGTCATAAAATTACCTATGCCTAATTAAGAATAACCTGCAAAAATGTAAAGCATGGATCAACAAAAATACTAGGATTGAGTCATAACCTCAGTACAGGTGTGTTAATTGGCTGTGATTGGAGTACTGACATACATATGATCCGGAATGCTTGTCTGTACTCGTTCAGGTGTTTTAAGGACACAATACTTTTTAGACCCTGTACATGTGCTAAAGCTTTATGAAAATTGCTGAGGAATGGGTGCGGGTTCAAAGAGGCCAAAAAAAAAATTCAAATGTCAAGCCCACCTACTTAACAGTTAGCATTCTAATCTTACTTATTGACCCTTTAAAGTTTATGATTATGTACTCAGAGCCAAAATAACCAGTGACATTGCTCATCCCAGACATTTTCAACCAGGATTAGTTTGGAGAAATGGATGCATGGTGTGATAACAGCAGGGTCAACTGCAGTGTACTGGTGCTATTGCTAGATCACACATACCCATCAATGCACCACACGAGTACCACTGGTACTATTTTATTAGTATAGGCTGGCATTCCATCAACCCTTCATGATTGATAGATGGAAAGGGTCCAGTCTTGTTTGGGATTTTGAACAGGCTAGCACTCTCCACCTTCTACTGGTGGTGACTATGTTGGCTGCTACATCCTTTGAGACTCTAAGCTGTCAGGAAAACAGCGGATCTACAACAAGTAAATCAGCAGAGCATGGCTTTTGGTCAACTGAAGGAAAGCTGGTGTTGCCTCATTAAAAGGAAATGGCTAGGATGTCAAACTGGTGAATGTTATGGTCTTGACTTGCTGTGGTCTGTATCACCTTAGCGAAAGCAATGAAGAGGTTTATGACAATGAGTGGGATGCACCTGCTGCAGCAGTAGAGCCTGTAGTGGCATTGTCAAAGGGTGCAGAGGAGGATGACGCCAGGGATGTGTGAGTGGGTCTGGCTCAGTGTGCCCTGGAAAGCTCTATTGAAAGGTGAGTTTTCTACTCTCTCCTCACTTCTCAAGGCCACCTCCAGCTCTTGTCCATCTGACAGTACCAGTCGAGTTCAAGTTGAAATCCAAGTTGTTTTTATTGTCATTTCAACCATTTTCTGGGGTGTACAGTACACAGTGAAACTAAACAACGTTTCTCCTGGACCAAGGTGCTACACAGAACAATAAACTACACAATACACCATAATGTGCATGACGCAAGACGGTTTACTATAAATACACAAGACGATTGTCACAAAGTCACACTAGGTAATGTAGCTCTTCTTTTGGTGACGTTACTTTTACACGTTTGAGAGGAAAACAGATATGGTTGTTGAAAGGGAGCTTTAAATTTGCCAGTTGACTAAGAAAACAAAGCTTTTAAGCACATATTTTAAGTTAATGCTACAAAAAATTACCATCCTCTTTTAGGCACTCCAAAAAGACTGTGGTTGAATCGGGGCTGCGCTCCCGTCAGTTGTTTGCTAGGCTATGGTCATATATAGCGTCCATCGGATTAAACCATTAACATTTATTTCTGTAAGCACCACTCCAGCTGTATTACCTGATAGCCCTGTATTTGCTCTTTCATTTTAGAGAACTGCTCTCTGCACTGCTGTGATGTGATCTGGTAGCCACATGGGGCCAACAGTTCAGACACCACAGCATATGTCTTCTCATTTCCCATTGCCCCATCAAGCGCTTGCTGGATTCTTTAATCAGCCATCAATACGCTGAATATGAACATTGTACCTCTTCTTTTGCAGACTGCCACTGTAATAGATGAGCGAATCGAGGCTTGATAAGTGAATAGAAAAAATCTCGGTCACTGTAGTAGCTTGACGTTTTTAAAAACGGCAGGTTTGTGCAGGATATTGGAGGATATACCAAGAAAGTTCCAGGCACCAGGCGTGTAGATTTGATTCGAGTGGACCTGGTAACATGCAATACAAGCAGAACATTACAAATTGTTGTAGTTGTAGTGGTTGGTGTGGTACAGTGGTAACATCATTGGGTTCCCATGTGAGAGACCTGGGTTCGATTCCTGCTCTGGGCAGCCAGTCTGTGCTACACCAATAAGGGTCCTTAGGCAAGACTCCTAACACTACGTTGGCCTACCTGTAATACCAGTAACCTTTGGATAAGAGCGTCTGCCAAATGCTGTAAATGTAAATGTACATAGGCCGTGAGGACATCGTCCCTGAGTGTGCCAGTAAATAGAGTGTGTTGTAATTAGTTGCTATGAAAGACAAATTTGTTAAATAAAAGCAAAGCTTGAATGTTAATTTTATAGTTACTGCTAGTACTATTCATGGCACAATAGAAGAGGACTATACTATAGACTCCTGTTATAAATATATATGCTTGCCAACATCTGGCATCAGTCTATATTCATTTGTAGCCTATTATATTTAGACTTTATCGTCTGTATTACAGTAAAGATACAATCAAAAAACCCTAGACACCCACACAGACAAAACTGAGCAACCTACGAGGTAGGAACTGCACTTTGAACATCAGTCACCATCTCTGAATACAGCCTGCATAACATATTGCCAGTGAATAAAAAAATGAACCAAAATGCACAGTGTAGCTGAAGGCTGTAAAGGCAAACCGCAGTGAATGGGATGACAGTTCATGCACACACATTCACACACTTGTTCACAACTTGGGGCAATTTAGCATGAACAAATTTACCTGTCAGAATGTATTGGAGAGGTGGGATGAAACTGGATAATCTGGAGGCAACCTGTGCAGATGTGGAAACATGCCAATCGCTACACAGACAGAAACCTGAGCATAGGATTTAACCAGAAAGGCTGTTCACTGTGTCTCTCTATTGTAAATGATACAAGAAACGATCTCTTCTAATGACACGATGAGATTCGTAGCTGCAGTAGAAAGCTAAAAAAAAAAAAAAAAAGCAGCAAATCAAGACATCGTGTCCTGGAAACATTTCATTAACTACAACAATGTTCCAGTCCTGCTATTTAGTAATCATGTGGCTCTTCTGCTTACTCGACTTTGAAAGTCCACGCAGTGAGTCATCATTATCCGCAACCCCAGCCTCTTTCATTTCCTACTTCATGTCAGATGGCACTTTGTTATTCCGTCTAACGAACACAGACACGGGGTCATTTATCACTGTAGTGGCCTGATCTTCAGGGCAGCTGGAGCACCTGTACCTGTCAAGCTTTCATCATGGGTCTGTTTGTCTAGTGCCCCCTCAGACCCTGTCAGATTTGGTGCTGTTTCTGGAACACTTCACAGGTTCATCTTTTGTCACCCAGAACAATAATGAAACACCCTCTGGCTACTAACGCAATAAGCCAAGAGATTTATTATCATGCTCTAGCGTTGCCTCTGTGTGCTTAATGCTTACAGCTAGGCAAGCGGCTTGCAGCATCCATGAAAGGAAATCACTGCCCTGTCCATGCCAAACATGTACAGGTTTCTACTGTGTCATAGAAGTCACAGAATAATGTCACTAAAGACAGACTTTAACTCAGTATGTAAAATCCGGCAACCTTAATTCTATAGCACAGCTGAAAGAATCACCAGTGTAGTTAATGTGTGCCATGGACATGGGTACTGCATCTTTTTGGTTAATTTGTATTCAGCACCAGACTCCCTCTCCTTAAGGTCCTTCTCGATGAAAAGGGTGGGTGCACAGATACAGTTGTTATTCTAGTGCAGAGACAAAACCCACGTTTCTGAAAAAATCCTGACACTGACACCAGAGAGATCAGCTTTTATGTGGAAGCATCGTAAATTATGTACCTTTCAGGCAGTACAAATGAAGTGAGTTGAGTTGAGGCTATGGTATCCATAGTAACAGTGGATTGTCATGTGTTATGTAATTATGCTGGTGTGTTTACACCCCCTGGAGAAATCTCTCTCACACATGCACAGACACACTATTTATTTTGTACAGAGGATGCGTTTTAAAGGAATGCTTTGCCGGGTCAGGCCCAGAAATGTGTAACCATGAACTTGCAGGAAAGAAGCAGCTAACTTGCCTTTAACCAACCCTCGGAGCTGTGTTATGGACTGAATGCCAACAAAGAGGCACTATACAGTCTTCTGCATGCACCATACTAGTACTAAATAAGTTGTATTGCAGTTTCACCCCAGCCTGTTCTTCTGTGATGTGGTATGAGGCTAAAGGAAAACAGACCACAGATCCTCTGGCCATCTTGTTTCAGACAACTTCTGAGTGGCTTGATGAGAAAAACTGTATAATACCCTGTAAAATGTACTCGCATTGTCAATATTACTTATATTAATCTAGTCTGTTGTCAGGATACAACTATGGCACCAGGGCTTTGTTGGAAAACACTTTATTGTACAGGGCGAACGAAGGCAACTACATACAGAGGACGAGCAAACATAAACAATATAACAATAAAAAAGACATTGTTGCAGATTTAGAGTTGGAGCTCGGTGAGGGTTTGCAAGAGATTGCAAGATACAAAGCTTCAGACTAGAGACAAGAAACAAGAAACAAGCATGGGGCATAGGAGGTGCTCAACGAAAAAAGATCCATGGTGAAAACTGTGACTGTACTCTATATATGTGCTAATCAAGGTGAAACAACACACAAATGTGTGTGATCAGGGGCACCAGGACTGGGTTATGTAATATGTAGGGGCAGCTGGGTAATGTAGTCAGACATCTGACATCTGACATTTTTTTACAAAAGTCACAGCATGTTAAAGTTAGCCTGAGGGGTGTTTTATCAGTTATATGCAGTCATATGAATGCCAGCTCAACTACTTAACCATATTTTAGTAATATATACAGTACTGTGCAAAAGTCTTGGGCACCCTGTATGGTGCATAGTATAAATGTTGCTGTTGACATTTATTTTATGAATTCTGCATTTTTTAAATCAGTACAAAAACATTTCAGATTATAAATCTGAAAATTATTATTATTATTATTAATAATAATAATAATAATATTAATAATAATAATTATATATATATATATATATACATATATATATTAGCACGAATTGAAGAAAGTATAAACCGGCACCTGAACATTTTCCCACTAGGGAATATTCCACCCTAGAATTTGTCACTTCTGCATGTATAACTTATGTGAAGTCATGTATCTGCTATTACATGGTTTTTAAACATGGTCCAAAAGCAACAAAATATGTGCCCGAAATATCTATCTTTGATTCTTCAAGCAATGAATCACACTGCAAAATAAAAGGATAATTAAAAATACATGTGTCTAGTTATATAATGCTTTGCTTTCTTTAAAGCCTATGGTCTTTCTATGTAGGGGCAATGTAGTATCTCCAATTCACCTAACTTTAGCCTGTTGGAAGAAAACCGTACAGATACAGGGAGAACATCTTAACTCTACACAGATAGGACCCTGGCTGCCCAAGACTAGGCCCTGGGTCCTAGTCGCTGACAATGTAACCCTCTGTGCCGTCTAACACTTTAACAGGATCAAAAAATCAGGATAATTCGGAATGAACCTAAATGCAAAGGCAAAGTTTCCAGTCCTTGATTGTAAATGCTGGAGTTAAAATAAACAGCTATGTTGATTAGGTACTTGTCGAATAACACTTTGTAATGTTGGGTGTGCTGTGTTTCTTTCTCCACCACACATATTAATCTTACAGCTGCTAGTGCATTCTTTTAGAGAGATTTTCATGGCCGTGTCCCAAAGCACATAAGACATACTAAGTAGTAATATGCCTAAATACCAACGACACCAAGGGTGCACTGAACTACTATGTATATAGTATTGTAATATGTAGTTTGAGACACATGTGGCACATGTTCAATTCTCCCAGGAATTAATTAAGTGCTGCCATCTCTTTATCAAAAAATAAATAAATAAATAAATAAAAATTGTCATTGTGCTCATTTATGCGTTTTTGTGTTTTTGGCACTGTTACCAGGTGAAGGAACCAAACCTTTGGGTTGCTCCTGTGTAATCTCACAGTGTACTGGTCGAGTTGAACCAACAGCATCTACTTCTATTAAATGTCTTTGGTCTCCTTGTATTTATTTACTATATGCATTGTGTTTTCCAGGCTGTCAAAGCCATGAACTGGATCGTGTTAGCGCACCAGCCAAAACATAGTGCAAACATATTTTACACTTTAACTCCCTCTTTCCTATTAGCTTTGTTCCTGGTGTAACAGCTGAAACTGTGAAAAGTTGGTGTGAAAGATTAAATAATGATTTTGCGCACTGTAATTAATATTGCTTATTTTTCTACAGATTTGCTGTTGGCTGAAAGTCCAACAGCTACAACATGTCAAGGCTTTTCTTTTACCACATCTTTAAAACAGGTGTAGACCTGTGTCAGATCATGTGTCTACATTTTACAATTTAAAAATTGTATCCATCCAAATAATGTACGCAAGTGAAGGTATTAAGGATTTTTTGTCAATGTACTTGTCAATGTAAAAGGCAATATTTTTAACTGATTAAATTTACATCATGTATGGAACTGGTTAGGAATTGTGACAGGAACGTTGCCTTTTGATACCCCGTATCAACAAAACACAACTGAAGTACTCAGAAAGGCCCCTAACCCCCCAACTGCTTGCTGGGCACCATGGATAGGGCTGCCCCCAGCTCTGGGTGAGTGTGTTCTTTGCCCACACTTTGCCCATAGTGTGTGTTCCACTGCATGGATTGGTTAAATGTGGAGGTCAATCTGTGTGCAGAAGGTCAATCACTTCACTTATAGTGTAAAGAGAAAGTTAACAAAAACTGTTAGAATTCGATTTGTCTTGCCATTTAAGTCCGCAATACTTACCATTACCTATAATTTCACTCAATGCTAGTCAACGTAGTCTAATGTGGCATTAGCAAAGGCTATTTTACATAGGCAGCTATTCTTAACAAATGAACAAAACATGCTTTTAAATGTTTACTCTTTTAATTACAAGGTGTTCATGGGTTTTAAGGAGGTGAAGCCTATGCCTCTTTTTGTAAGCATTCGCTTATTCTGGCAAACGATCCCTATAAATATCGACCCCCTTGGACGTTTTCCTGTTTTATTGCTTTCATAAATGGAATCATGGTCAATATAAAGTGTTTTTCTTGGTAAGAAGTTATCTCCAAGGTAATGTAAATTAAATAAAACTTAAATGTAAAATGTCATTGCATAAATATTCACCCCCTTCAAGTCAGTCTTTAGCAGATGCACCATTGGCCGCAACTACAACACTGTGTGGCTAGGTCTCAATCAGTCTTGCACATCTGGACACTGCAATTTCACTCTATTCCTCATTGCAAAACTCCTCAAGCTCTGCCAGGTTGCATGAGGATCGGGCTTGAGCAGCCCTTTTCAAGTCCAGCCACAAAATCTCTATTGGATGAGGCCTGGGCTTAGACTTGGCCTCTCTAGACCATTCATCTTGTTGTCTTCGAACCATTTCTGTGTAGCTTTCGCCATATGCTTCAGGTCATTGTCTTGCTGAAAATAAATCTTCTCCCAAGTTCTCCTGCAGACTAAGTTGTCCTCCGGCATTCATTTTCCCCTCTACCTTTACAAGCCTTGCAGGGCCTGTTGCTGTGAAACATCCCCACGGTATGATGCCACCACCATACTTCATGGTGGGGATAATGTGTTTGTGGTGATGTGCAATGTTTGGGGTCCAATCTGAGGGTTAAAAAGCTCCATTTTTATCTCATAGGATCAAATAACCTTCTTGCAGTTGACCTTGGAGACTTGCACATGCATTCAGGGAAACTCTAGTTGAGATTTAATATTCTGTTTGCCTCTCTTACATAAAGCTGTGATTGATCAAAAACATTGGGGACTGTTGTCATATGCAGAGTCACTCCTGAAGTTTGAAGTTTTTAATTTCTTCAGATCATAGGTGTACTGATGGCCTCCTTCACTAGGTCACTTTTCAATAACCTTTTCTCTAAATTGTATGGAGCATTTATTTGACTTCATGGTGTAATTGTAGCCAGGAAGACCAATTAACCAGTGACTGGACCTTCAAGAAACAGGTTCAAGGCTTTTAATACGACAACCATTTGAGACATGTTCACTGCATTCAGGTGTTGTCTATTTCACGAATTGTGACTAGCACCAATTGACTAGACCTATGTTAAAATTACTTTTACTTTGACATTAAATTGTTTTTTTGTAAATTCTTTTCAAAACATGGGAAAACATTAAAAGGGGTGAATTCTTTTTATAGTCTACTAATGTAGAGCCACAGGAACACACACATCAGTCTATTGGCTTATCCATATGTAAACGCACAAGAATAGCTATAGCGCTAACTACATTGTGTTAAATATGTTGTGCACTGGTGACTGTGATTGGATTTTTATTTTTCTTGTAAAAAGTAATTAAGTAAGAATACAAAACAATACCACCAAATAATATGCAGGTATACACTAAAGTGTCACGAAAGCTGGTACACCAGTCTTAATAGTTGAAAGGTCCCCCACAGGGCAACACACACTATACTTTCTGTAGAATGGTCCATAATTCTGTTGCATTCCAAGGTGTAGGATTTCTGCATTCCACAGCTCATTGTATAGCATCCCAGATGTGTTCGATAGCGCTTCAAATCTGAAGACTCAGGTGTTAATGGCAAAACCATAAACTCATGTGAGTGTTCCTCTAACCATAATTTGGTGTCTCGGGATGTGTGGTGGTGTGTGGTGGTGCATTGTCCTATTGGAAGCGACCAAACCCATCGGAACGAATACAGGACATGAACGGGTATAACTGGTCAGAAAGGACTCACACGTAGTTTTTTACCTGTCAGAGACGTTTATAGACGTACCAGAGATTCTATGGAATGCCAGCTAATTAAACCCCACACCATTATGGAGCCACCACCCGCCTGTGTATTTTGAGTAGGCTTGTTTGTACTAGTTTTCTGGCACTTCAGTGTAGTCAACACTGAAGAACAATTATTTGGGTATTTTCCACCCCTGATCATTGAGTAAAACTTTATCTGACTGCTTTGTGAGGAACTATTTCTAAAAGAAGAAATGTTTCTTTAACACTGCAGGTAATCAAATTAATTAAAGAAAAAGACCAATCTATTCCACGCACATCAGTATTTCTGGAGAAAACTCAGTATGTGTATGTACACCTGCATATGTGTAATATGTTTAAGATTAATGGGCCAACTACTGCCATCAGCAGCTAGTCATGTTATATCATTTTGCATCCTGTTCCACTTCTTTGAGGTTTGAGGGCGTGATGATGTTTGACATATCTAAGCTGGTGTATAATGCATGTGTACAAATTGCCTGTCAGTTCTGACCCCTGACACAGCACTAACTGTGAATTACTCTTGTCAAGGTGAGTCACATCAGTGCAGAAAGATCATATAATAGAGTATTTCTCATGTCTTGACTCAATAATCTTTTAGCTTTAACAAAGCTCCAAGGGAAATTACAGAGAACAAAGTGCTATTAATGTGACTGCTTGCCTGAACCAGTTCCTTTTTTTAGACTCCTATCTGGGTTCCTTCCAGCCTTTGCCATCTGCTGGTCTTCATTAATGACACAGTATGTATAGCGCTTCAGTTCTGTGTTATCGCTTTGCGTTGGAATGTGTAATTTTCTCCTGCCAATAACTAGGTTGCGTTTAAGTGCTTTCAGAACTCCACGTGGCTTGCTGGTCACACTGGAAGTCTACAGGGTGGAGGGGGATATGGGGGGAAGTGAGGAATAGCATGAGGTCAGGGATAACCCTGGATGATTGACGGAAAGCATGTGGGCTGCGTTGCTCCACCTGGAAATATACTGACTGGCTTTCTCCCTGGAGTTAGATTGTTCAGCGATGAGTCACAGCCCACGCCGGCTGTGTCGTGCACATGCGAGGCACTTCTCAGAATGCAAGCCCCCTCCACCTACACATGCTAACGCGAAAACATTTTAGTCAGTCATAACCTAGAAAAAAACCATACATACCTTATCATTAAGGCAAAGGCTTTCCAAAACAAGGCCTCGCATTGCTGTTGCCAATAGAATCTTTGCAAACAAATGTTGGTGCATTTTGCATGTTCATTAATAAATGCATGTAATTTTGAAGTTATTAACACAGAGAAAACCTCTATGGCATACCACCTTCTTTAGAAATTTACTGACATAATCAGAGAAACTGCCACTAAGTGCTGATTCCTATACGTCTGAACATTTTTTCTCCCTGCATCATGTGTTACAAACTGTTTTTTTGACCTCGTATTTACATTTACAGCATTTGGCAGACACACTCTTCCAGACTGTCTTACATTTATCCAATTTATAAAACTGAGCAATTGAGAGTTAGGCTTAAAATAATAAATAAGGGGGAAGTGGTAGCTCGGTGGTTCAGGCTGACTTTTAGTCAGAAGGTCATGATGTGCACCATATGCAGACCCCCTCTAACCCATATTCATTTCCCAGGTTAATTCATGCTGGCTGAGTTTTTTTTATTTTTTAAATCAATTTATTTTATGATTGAATATTCATTAAATATCTTCTTTTTGATTACCACTGATCATTTTCTTAATTTTTTACTTTAATACATTATGAAAAAAAGTGGTTTTTTTATATATATAACTACATTGAATTTACACACATTCAACCAAGTGGCATTCAAACTAACTTAATACTATAATAATTGGTTTCCAGTAGTTACTTAAGCAGTGAGTCAGGGCGAACACTTATTTATTTAGTATTTGCAACATCTTTGTCATTTTATCACACACACATACTGTCAGGTTTTCAGGGTGCCGAAGCAGGTGGACCCAAATGCAGACGCCAGTGGCAGAGCCAGTTTCAACAAAGCATCTTTAATATAACCAAAAAAAGGGTATAGGCAAGATCCAAAAACAGAAAAATGGAAGAACAAGGCAAATAGGGGAAAACAAGAAAGGACCACAAGATCTTAAGATTATGACTATGATGACAAAGACAAGAAAAGCAAGACTTACTTTGGAGGACTAATGATGCAACAAAGACTGAACAGAAAACAAGACTTAAATACAAATACAGACAAGGGGATGAGGAATAGGTAAGGATTTGTGCTGAATAAAAACAAAATATTTACTGCATACCTGGAATAGAAAATGATTACTGATTCATTTATTTCAAAGATATATCATAGAAACACTCAACCATACATGAGGTAATAGAAAATGTGCATTAGAGGTAGTGATATAAAAAGGCTTTTTCTTCAAAAAGTAGAAAGTAAAAAATAAGATAAAAATAAGTTAAACTCAGCCAGTCACTTTTGACCCATGTTGTGCATCAAAGGGTTAATAAGAATGTACCCAACATCCTGTAGAAAAAACGTACAGCTAGGAAATAATCCAGATTTTAAAAGAGTGAAAGAAGAGGAGAGTTCGGTATGCAGACTTCTTGAGCCGGCCACAACTTCTCTTAACATCCAACATAGGAAATGTCTACAACATGCTTTATGGGCCTGGACTTCTTCATGCAGGTCCTTATGCCGTTCACTTCCTGTATCTGAGCCGGACATTTATTATTTACAGGGGAGCTTAGACATATTTATACTTCATTAGACACATCTTTTTCTGCTACTTTCAGAAAGAAAGAAAAGAACTAAAAGTATTGTCTGACTAGTTTGTCAAATTATTCCTCATATTATTTAATGACTACAGTAAATTAAAACTGATTACAAGATGTTTACCTGATCAGTATCATGCTTTTCATATTTTCTCTCTCTAGTCCATAGCAATGTGGTACAAATGAAATCCAACACACATACAGTTCATTAAATACTATATATTCAGGAATTGTTCAGTAATTATGAAATCTCTTGTTGCTTTAGAATGCTTGCACATCTAACATAATCTGAATATTCAATTTTGACCTCTTAATAGGGAACTGATCTATATTAACTCTACATTATTATTATTATTATTATTATTGTTGTTGTTGTTGTTGTTATAATAATATAATGTAATAATAAATTGTTATTATTATTATTGTTGTTGTTGTTATAATAATAATATAATGTAATAATAATAGTAATAACAATAAATTGTTATTATTATTATTATTATTATTATTATTATTATTATTATTATTATTATTACTACTACTACTACTATAGTAATAAAGGCAAAAACAACCCAGACAAGTCAGTAAAGTCCATTAAAAGAAATAAAACTAGCTGGTCACAGTCCCACTGAGAGTCAACATAATAATGGCAGGCAAAGTCTGCATGTCCACATTAGCACCAGGCACCACTGCTGTGAATAATATGCCATATATCCCTGGAGCTACTGAGCTGCATAAACAACACAGAATGGGGTACAAACGGTCAAGCAGCCTAAATTCAATTCAAATTGAGGACCAAAGAGCAAATTGCAATTGCAAATATTGAGGATGCAAGTGTATTTCTCATAGTGGAGACATTTGACTATATATGACAAACCAGCACGAATAAACTAAACTAAAATGGTTTCTACTGCATACGTATTATACAGATACATTCAACAGACAGCATATTAAAATAGTAAGAATATTTGGCATGCCCATCATAAGTTATGCCTGAGTTACACCAAACTACCAAAGTTTCCTAATTTACAAGCCAATGATAAAGGAAAGAATCACACACAGATTTAATTGGGAAAAAAAAGCACAGACATCATTAGTCCTGGTGTGGTGTATAAAATGTGTACAGCCCAAACTCCCCCTGAATGTATTAAAGGATTCACAATGCACTTCAGACTATAAATGTAAAATTGATATAAAACATTGTTTTAGGGACATCAAATCACATTTGCACATTAATGGGATAAGATTGGTGCTTTTGCAAGCCCACGGGCTGAATCCAACCGGAGAAAAATTTAAATTACTAGTATATGATGAGGATGCGTCTGGGGAAACATTATCTCTGTTGATATTCTGGAAGGATTGCAATAAAAAGCTGAATGCAGACTGGGTTCAGGCCCAAAGATTTTACAACATATCAAAGACCTTCTCACAGGTTTTAAATAGGCACAAATCACAGAACCTTAAAAAATGGACCCTTAAAAATAGACCTGTAAAAATTCTGCAGCTATATTTTAAAACTCAGACCAGTAAGCCCCATGCACACACTATGTGAGAAGACTAAGAGGCAGAATAAAAAAAGGCTTTGAATGGATAAACTAGTGTAAACCCAGATAGCAGGTAATTCTGGGTTTATATGGTCCTGTTAAAGCACCTATGGGCCAGTTATAGTAATGGCAAGTGTACTGTGAGCCAAAGCTAATCCAGCTTTAGCAGCCAGTTTGTCATGGCATGCAGACTTGACAAACTGTGGCTCATCATGTAAAATAATTAACATTTTGGGCAAAAACTGGCTCAACTGTAGCCTGCCTTTTTTTTTTTTTTTTTTTTTTTTTTTTTTTTGCTGAGTTGCTGTATCCAAATCCAGATGAAGTCATTACTATCATTCCAGTGCAGGATGTGGGCCATGTGAAGTATTAAGTGTGGGCCAGATCTGGGTCATGACTCATTTGCTATCTGGGAAATCATTTCAATCCAAAACAAAAACAGGGAATGTGATAAAATTATGAAGTGAGGCTCAAATATTTTTTCTCTAGCTTACAAATTGTGCAGGGCTAACCAACTGTGTGGGGGCAGCTGTGGCCTTGTGGTTAGGGAACCGGTCTTATAATCAAAAGGTCCCAGGTTTGATCCCTGCATTGGGCAAAGCAAGGCATCTAACCCCCCAACTGCCTCCCCCCAGCACTGCTCCGGGCAAGGGTGTTCACTGCCTCAAGTGTTCACTAGTGTGTATGTTTCACTGCATGAATGGGTTAAATACGGGAGTCACATTCCTCTGTGTGCAAAGACAGTAGACAAATCGTTCACTTTGACTTTTCTTTTCACAACTGATCCACAAAATAGTGACCTAGAATAAAGCACATAGTTGGACGCAATAAAGACTTTCTACCTCCTGAAATGTTGTGCAAGACCAGAGCATCAAGTAAGACTAGGATTCACATATTCTGCATTACCGTGGGGCAGCCGTGGCCTAGTGGTTAGGGAACCGGTCTCGTGCCTGGAAGGTTGCGAGTTCGACACGACTGAGGTGCCCTTGAGCAAGGCACCTAACTCCCCTAACTGCTCCCCGGGCGCTGTGGTTTGGGGCTGCCC
>JAOVVF010000047.1:20414788-20439544 GCA_028565595.1 Duopalatinus emarginatus
TCCGTAAAGCTGCTTTGGGACATTGTCCATTGTTAAAAGCACTATACAAATAAAATTGAATTGAATTGAATATATTTAATCCGATAGATAACAGGTAACCAGTAAAGTTGCTGTGATATGTGCAGTGCGCTTGGTGAGTATGAGGATTTTTGCTTCTGAATTTTGGATATACTGAAGACAGTTGAGCAATATAGACCATAAAAAAGTAGATGAAAGAATGAGATGAGAAAATATGAAGCCATTGACCAACATCTTGGCACCAGAGAGAAGAGGCCAGTGGTGTAATAGACACATTTCATCTTCCTGTATAGCTTTTTTTTATAGGTTATAGAGATAATTAATATACAGTGGAACAAAAAGCCCATTGATATTAATGAAAGGTGGTAAAGTCAACATCAACATCATGCCGGTTGTAGAAGAAAAATGTGTTACGATTTCCATTTCAGATTAACTTTAATCATACTGAATGTGAATCACATCTGTGCTGTCTTGAAACTCGCTGTTCACATGACATGGAGGTGTGGACTGGTGTGCGCACCGCTTTTTCCTCTCCACCGAGGAGAGCACTTCCTTAATGTAGAACTGCCGGGGTTAAAGGAAAACACTTATTGCAAGATCACAGCTGGATGTTTGAAGGTAGATGGCTGTGTTTACCAAGGATTTGTGCTGCCATAACATGTGCTGTTTTTGATTCACATACCGTGTGCACATGTGGTTTTAATATGGACATGGCTGATGTGTTAGTTAGTCAAATCCCTCACTTTTACATTAGGCACTCTGTGGAGGCTTCAGTAGTGATGCTTATGTGTGTGGGTTTTTCAGGTTATGCCACCCCACAGGCTGACTGCAAACCCAACGGTCAAAGAGAAGGGCTGATCTCAGACCCCCCCGCACTCCTGCTGCTGTGCCCCTCCCTGTCCCCATGGCGACAGGAGGCTATGCCCCTGAGAAAGATGTTTTGATCAACCTGCATCAGGTAAGATTATGTTTGATTTTGTTTTCTCTCTCGTTGCTGTGGTTACTATCGTTGTACAGCTTGCTGTTGTAAAATGAGATTAAAAATAGATTCTGTGCTCTTTTTTGGCCTTATTCTACGTGCACTGGCTATGTGTGTACACTGCGCTATGATGTTTTTCCTCTAGTGTAGACTGTCTCAGCCAAGTTAAGTGACACTCAAGAGACTTCTTTGTGATAATTCCATATTTAGAGAGAGAATGAGGCTGCATTCATGGTTATACGGTGAAATGACTCAAATATCTCTAATTAGAGCCTGATCTGCTGTGTCTCCTGAGCACTGGCAGATGGTGGGGGAAGAACTAGGGATGGAGTGGCAGATGTGTAACTGAAGTGCCTGGTTACACTAGACAGAAAGGAAAGCTAGTGCCATGGACAGGCAGTATCGTCTACCATGCTTGCTTCTCGATTGCCACTCAGAATGCATGGGACTGTCACTTTGGGTTTCGGAGAAGCCCAGTATGTACTATAGACTCTATAGCTGAGAGACAAAAGTGGAAAACGTATAGAAATAAATGCTGTTATCTTAAACGTATGAGTAGGTATGGTGTCAGATCAATGTCAAAACTAGGAGGCGCAAAAACACAAGGTGAAAAATATAAACCTGCAAGTTTTACCAGTTCACGCACGTAAATATTCCTCCAGTGAGGGTAAAGGGAAACTCGTGAGCACAGAAAAAAGTCCTGCACGCGTATTTATCATTATATTGCGCTCAAAACGCACTTTTTTGCAGTCTCAAATGTTTTTCTTCTTCTCGATTTGGTAGTTGTCCTCGCACGCCATGTGAATTACCCTCGACTGCTTTTTGCGCTCGAGTGAATTTTTTTTGCGCTCAAGTATTGGATGGTGTTGGTTTTGACAGTTTGGGGGCGGGTTCATGGCCGTTTCTGTCAGCTCCTGGCTTTGTGGCTTACCGCACAGTATGAACAGCCCTTCTCCGGAAGACAAACATGGCAGAGCATGCATAAGTTGGTTATTTACTCGCAGCTCCCGATTCGTTTGGCTCCTTATTCCTAGATCCAGACGTTAGCATTAGCTCCTTAGTTAGCTTCTTATTCGCAGACTGAAGTTAGCTCCGTATTCCCAGATCCAGATTCAGTGAGCTGCGGTGAACAAAACGGAGAGTTCAGGTGTACAAAATGCTGCGCACATTGCTTTACCGCTTCATGGACAATAAAAAGCACCTAATACAGAAAATAACGAACTGTTTACCCTCACAACACATTAACCAGGTGAAAAACATGTACGAAATATCTTATCTTCCTTTATTTTATTGCTCTTTATTTTGTTTTGATCATAAAGCTCTCTGCAGAAAAAATACCGTAAAGCATTTTAATACTTAAATAAAATAAACAAAATAATATATTGGTTGAAATTTAACTCTTTTATTGTAAAGATTTAAAATCGATTTATGTGTTGTGAGGCCAAACGAAACCAACTTAAGCGTCCTTCCGGAGAAGGGCTGTTCATACTGTGCGGTAAGCCACAACGCCAGGCTATGAGCCCGCCCCCAAACTGTCAAAACCACCCCAATTCCCGCCCCCAAACTGTCAAAACAACCCCCATTCAATACTCGAGCGCAAAAAGCAGTCGAGGGTAATTCACATGACGCGTGAGGACAACTGCCGAATCGAGAAGAAAAAAACATTTGAGAATGCAAAAAAGGCATTTTGAGCGCGATATAATGATAAATACGCACGCAGTACTTCTTTCTGTGCTCACGAGTTTCACTTTTACACTCATGGGAGGAATATTTACGTGCACGAACTGGTAAAACTTGCAGGTTTATATTTTTCACCTTGTGTTTTTGCGCCCCCTAGTTTTGACATTGATCTGATGCTATAGTAGGATATTGATAGCGTTTAATTTTTAAAATTTATACAAGCTGAACGCGTTAACATATACTGTATCTGCGAGGCAGAAATATAACAGTACAAAGAGCAGAGGTTAGGTATGCTGCTGTGATATCCAATCAGATTAGTTCCTGGTATTTCTTTAACATCTTGTATCCTTGTGTCAACTATATAAAGGGATCCGACAGGAAGTTGCATAAGTGCAATTTTGGGCCAAAGAGGGTGCAAAAAACTAAACTAAACAAAATGACAAAATCTGCCATGTACATACAGAAAACCCCTCAGAAACTACCTATATCTGTAATAGAGTTGTACTTTTACTTATGAGTCTTTTTATTATTATGACCCCTTATATTATGCATTTGCAAGACAGAGACTTGACAAAGCAGGCATAGATGCATGTGCAGGTCTTTAACAAGGCTCAAGAGAAACCACACAAAATCCAGAATCACATGTGGTGAAACAACATTCATGGGTCAGGCGACTGGCAAACAACACTTCCAATCTTAGACAAAGTACATGAGCAAGGTTCAAGATAGCAAACAACCCAGAGCATGAGCACACAGAGTAGAAACACAAAGTCAATGAGCAGGAGACTGAGAACTATCTTGCTTGGCTGCCAGGTGTTCTGGGAACTTCAAACCAGGCCTGTAGGTGTGGAGCTGGAACATGGCAGGGCTGAAGCACTGACAGCAGTGAGTGTTTATTTCTGTCAGTCAGTATATTCAGAACAGCTTTGACACTGGTTCTTTTAGGCAGTTCTATTTAAATGGACTAAACTCTATATATGTCAAAGCACTCTAAAAGAGTCTTTCAGACTGGTATAGATATAGGTATAGGTATGGGTAGGCTAACTTTTCTGTTGTAAAACAAGCTTATGAGATGCTGTGTTGTTGTTGAGCACAGCACAAATGCACTTGTGTATTAGAGACTTCATGTTTACCAGATTTTGAATGCTTGTCTCTGTATGAATGACTCAACCTCAGTATAAAACATTTAATTTCCCTTTGCATTCAGATGTCAAATCCTTCCAACTTCCCTTCACTCCATAGTGCACTGAGTGTGTCTGCTGTATTTGACTGGAATATAAACAAATTCTGAAAAACCCTAAAAACACCTTGGCTAACATGACAGAGATTTGAAATGTTTATGTAATACAATAAATATGGTCATACAAGTGGCTTTTAAAAGACTGTACAGATGTGGCAGTTATGTCATTTGTGAGATGCATTTCATATAACAATGTTGGAACGTATAGGTTTCGGACATTCTGGCAATTATTATTCATCAAATGAAAGAGCTAGATGCTGAAATGACGCTGTTTATACAGGCGATCCTTAAAAAGTATTAAAAAGTCTTAAATAAAATATATGATTTTTAAGGTTTTAAAAGGTATGATTTTTCGATAATTTTTGAATGGTGGCATTACGTTTAATTTGTGCGGCATTAAATTTCATCTGGGCGGAATGAAAGAAGGATAACAATATCTGATGAGATTATTTTTCATGCTAGTTCACCAGTGCATGTCCGTATCTAACCAGACTGTAAAAGAAGCATGTGTCTAGCACTGGCATCACACATTTAGAGGGCAGTGTTTTCCATTACAGCCTATATGCACTTGGTAGTAATAGACGAAGCAGTGTTTCAGAGTGGTTATTTTTCAGAGACGATCTGTGGCAACATGGGGAAATGCAGGTTTAATGATAACTGGCTTGAGGATAGAAAGTATAGTGGCTGGTTACAAAAAGTGACAGTATGAAGCGCGGTGCAAACATAAAATTGGGGACAATGGGCTGTAAAGCCCTTGAAGCACATATGAAAGGGGAGAAGCACAAGCGTTATGCCCACCGCCAGACAACAACTGCCCCCGTTCAGATGTTTGCAGCACCGGTATCTAACGTAACTGCAAATGCAGACACTAATGTTACACCCGCTTCGGGATCCCACACAAGTAATGCCTGCAGTGCATTCTCTCTAACTACTACACTCAAGGCTGAATTTTTGTGGGTTTTGCAAACGGTTAGCCGACATCACTCCTATACGCCCAACGAATATGTAAGCACTGTTTTCAGTGGTATTAAGAAAGCAGTTGCCTGATATGCACTTCATGTTGGTAAATATGCACTGACTATTTGCACTGTTGCTCAAATACAAATGTGTTCTGTTAAACTGCATGTAGTTGATTTTATATTTTTGCCGTGGTAATGGTCTTATTTTTTTTTGGAGGTCTTAAAAACTTCTTAAAAGTCATTAACATTGTAGATCAAAAATGTGCAGATAACCTGTTATAGTCTTTTCCTTTTTGTGAAAGTAGCAAAAATTGATGCGGTTCCGAGGTGTGTGTCTGCAAGAGAAAAAAAATCTTACATTTTGTGAGAGCATTAGGGTGTGATGTGATGTCTTTTGATGAATACAGAACTGGAGATGGCTCATTGAAGCTAGATGCTCAGAAAGTAATTAGCTAATGTTCAACCCAGTGTTGTGTGTGCTGGTGACGCTTCTCATATTGACATTCTGTCAGAAGGATTTGTACTTATCGGCACTGATATCACCTTAGAAATTAAAGAGACAGGAAACTTCAGGTAGCTGCCTAAAAGAGAGTGCACACACTTTGCAAAGCTTCCATTAACATTCATTGAAAGCAGGTGTGAAATTCAATACATCCAGCCACTCTGTCTGACCCAGTGTTGGGCTTGTTTACAGGGGCTGAGGCTTGGAGCAAGGCTGCATTTCAGAAACTGTTGGCTGGGGAAAGGCTGCATTTTGTTCTCTGTGGCCTCAGATACCAGATTAGTCCAGTCCAAGGTTGTGTGGTGGCTGCGCTTTGGATATCAACATATCTGGTTTCTGTTCTATTTGTAAAGAAGTGAAAACCTAGAGGAGAGTAAAACTAGGACCAGAATGGGTTAGAATAAGATCTTTCTTCCTTTAGATACTGTTCTAGCATCTCAAGTAGGCTATTCTAGTAGGAGCCAGAAAACAGAACGTAGTTATTTGTTGTATTCAGAGGTGTGACTGCACAGACAGGAGATTAGTGTCCTGCAGGATTTCAGTCCTGCGTTCAAATTGTGCAGCAGTGAAGTATTCCTGCATGCAAATATCGGATTTTACACAAATTCAAACAAATCAGGGGAACACGTAACCAGCCTGATTTGTTTCTTGACTTTTTTGTGGAGAGTGCATCCCAGTCAGGAGTCCCTAGAACACGCAAGTCAAGCCAATGGGGTCAAAAAACTAATGCAAGATCACATCCAGTGTACTATACCAATGCATGTAACAATCGTACAGCTATTGTGTTATGTTACGGCATTTGAGACAAATATCGGGTGTAGAATGTGGAAGAACGAAGCCATTTTAAGCTTCCTGTTTGGTCCAGACACTGAAATGAATAAAACATGAAGCAAGCGCCTGAGTCAGCAAAAATGCAAGTAGATAAAACATTTTAAGTGCATGTCAGAGCTGAGATAAGGCCGGGCAAGGATGAAAAATTATTTAAGGTCCTCCAGGCACCAGATTTTTTTCTTGTGGTCCAGTTGTATATAAGTTCCTGATTTTGCCTTCTGTCTTAATATCCAGTTTTTTAAGCTACTGCTAACTTATCCGTGGCCTAAATACCTATGTTCTGTGGTTGATAGACTTTATACAGATCATGTTTTTGGCTAGAAATCCTCTTATAGTAATTCTGCCTTCTTACAGAGTCTGCTATAAAAAAATGAGGATAGAGTTAAATAAAATATGAGGATAAATGTGTATTATGCGCTTGTACAAGTGTGCTAGTACTCATCTGAATACGTTTTTTTTCCCAAAGTGATTCAATTTACGGCTTGTGATCAAATTAATCAAATAAGTTGTAATGGGAATGGATGCAATTAAATGAACTCTGGGATATAAATGAGATAAAATGTCTGAATGGGTGTCAGGGGGACACGAAAATCTTCTGAATCTGCTCAGATCATCTTGTTTTCTTTCCTTGGCCATTGGTACACATTTGAGCTTCTTCTGACACAGATACATTGTCCTACAGTATGGGTAGATTGGCAATTTTATCTCTCCAAAGCCTCTCCGTCATCGTGGGTCGACACAGAAAGGATCTGTAATGAAATTTTCGCGATGAGTCATCGGTGTCTTGTGTAGAAAATGTCGTATCCACTGAGGCTCAGTCTTGGATTTAGTGCCTGAAATATCGGTGTGATCTGTGGTGACTCTAAAGAGTAATAAATAAAACTTACTGCGAGAAAATACATATGAATATATGAATAATAAAAACAGTAGTGCTTCAGGACAGTGTAATGATATACAGTGATATCAGCCTAGAGCAGGAGAGTAACTAGAATCATCACTTTTATGCAAAGGATGCTGGAGGCAACAGGGGCAGTTTGGTTATGCTGGGATTTGAGCTCACAAGTATCTGATCACTAGCCCAGTGCTTCAAAGACTAATGCCTCATTTATGCTCAATGTTAAATACGGATACGGATGCAGACAGAGCCTTATGTCTGTACTCTGCGTTCATTTCGTACGTGATTTGCACATTCCCTAAAGCTTACGGATGCGGACGGAACGGAGCAATACGACTGTTAACTGTGGGGGCGGTGCAGCATGCAACCACTTCAATACAGACATGACGAAGAAGAAATGGTGGAACTTTTTACAGAACTACAAGCTCCTCCGCTGTCACCCTCTACTGGATGTGTTGCTCAACAACCATGTCAACGGAGCTGATGCAGGGAAGTATGTGGCCAATGACCGTTATATCGCTTGAAGTGCACGCATGCATTTACGTATGCAGAGGGAGTATAAATGAGGCTTAAGCCACAACTCTTGCTGCCAAGGTGAAAAATTGACTGTATCCATTGCTGTATTCATGTATTCAATTATCATATGCACATTTGCACATGTGCATGTGCCAGCAACCGACAAATGGGTTGTTTTGGAGGGTTTCGATTCCTTCGTCAGGTGACCAGAGTCATTTCTGTGTAGGATTTGCATGCTCTCCCCGAGTCTGTCGGGTTTTCATCAAGGTTCTTCAGTTTCTTCCCACTGCATCCAGGCGAATTGGAGATGCTAATTGGAGATGCTAAGATTGCCCCTAGGTGTAAATGTATGTGAATGTGCCTGTCTAGTGTGATTCCTTGCCTAGAGGTATGTGACCGTCACATTTAACTCATCCGTGCAGAGAAACCTACACACACCAATGAACACTAGGGGGCAGTGAACACACTTGCCCGGAGTGGGGGGCAGCTCCAAACCACGTTGCCCAGGGAGCAGTTGAGGAGCAATTCTGCACCTCAGGCGTGTCTTGCCCTGGGTGGGGATCGAAACCGGGACCAGCCGGTCACGCGACCGGTTTGCTAACCACTAGGCCATGGCTGCCCCCGCTTGCAATAAACACCGTACTTCCTGCAGAATATTCCACAATTCTGTTATATTCAGTGCCTGTAATCTGGTGTAGAATTTCTGTGTTCCACAGTGCATTGCATGGTATCCCAGATGTGTTCGATAACGTTTAGGTGGAAATGACAAAATCTCAAACTTAGATGAGGATTTCCTGTAGTTCCTCTACTGTTCCTGTAATTTGACGTTTCTAGACATGTCTAATGGCGCATTGTCCTGTTGGGAAAGTCCAAACACATCAGAATGAATGAAAGACATGAGCATGTGTGTCTTGAAAGGGGGCACACATTGTGTTTAGAGACGTTTGTAGACATACCAGGGGTCGCATGGCTAGCTACAAACACCATCCTATTATGGAGCCACAACCAAAAGACTGTCCCAGTATTTTTCTGGCACTTATATTGCATGTATATTTTCCTAAATCTGAGGTGTCGAAATATATTATAGGCAGAAAACTATAATTCTGGCCCAAACCATTACGACCTCAATAATGCTTGATATACAGTGATAGAAAGGTCTCTAGAGGATTAATTCTGCTCTTTGTAATAATTCAGGTAAATCAGATTGTTTGCATGATTCTCTTATGTCAACAACTGACACAATGCACTAGCTGACTCTGTGTCAGTGAAGCACCTTCGCCCGACATTTCAGTAGTTTTGCATAAATGTCAGTCTCACAGTCTTGACCCTGGGTTCAGCTGGAATTACGTTGCCATGACAATGCCACTGTGGCAGTGCTAACCAACTGCAGCTGCAGTACAGCTACAGTATCTGAACAAGTCCAGGTACGATTTCGTTTGAGTTAATAATCCCTTCACAAATACACTTACCTACAGTTGGATAGTGTGTCAATTTGTATATGTGTCAGATACATGGTGTACAAAGAATTCCTCATGTACATGGAATTTGTTTTAACAAGATTTGACATTTGATTTGTGACAAAGTATATATAAATAGCAAAAGTGAAAAATACACTGTGGAGCTCACAAATATGCACACAATTTATACGGGCAGTTTAATATACACACAGTGTATAAACAGAGTCCGGTGTCAGCGTCAGGTGCTGATCTGTATTGTGCATGTTTCTGAATACATTTACATTTATGGCATTTGGCAGACGCTCCTATCCAGAGCAACTTACAAGGTTACTGGCATTACAGTAGGCCAACGTAGTGTTAGGATTCTTGCCCAAGGACCCTTATTGGTGTAGCACAGACTGGCTGCCCAGACCAGGAATCGAACCCAGGTCTCTCACATGGAAACCAATGATGTACCCACGGTACCACACCAATCACATACAAACTTCAGAATCTTGAAGGCATTCATTTGACTGACTCTCTACATGTCTGTGTAAACGATCCTAGTAAAAACAAACTTTTAAACATTATGGCATTGTGCTTTATTGAGCAATATATACTTATAAAACTGAAAAGAAAGTTTAGCCTAAACTTATTATATTTTATATTATATTTTTTCAGACAGAAAAAAATCTGTGGTTGGTCATCTTCTGTGCTAGTCAGATTATAAATGTAGTGGTTCTCGGGTATGTTTGAAATTAATAATAGATGAAGAAGATGTAAGACTATACAAGTTGCATCGTTTGCATATGGACTCGTATATAATGCTGTTTTCACACCTGAAAGTCTGAACCAAGGCCCAAACAAAGGTTCATGGCTTTGTTCCACTGTATACCTTTGGTTTCACATTGACATTTAGTGAGCTCACGAAAGACCTTTTGAATGATATACCTATGTACTGTCATCATCACCTATGTGGGCTGCATCTCACTATACTGAAAAAAAATCGATTCTGTAAAGAATCATGATTCCTATTCCTGCCAATTCTGAATTGATTGAAAATGCCCCCAAAAAAACGATTTTAAAATGCGTTTAAGTTTTATTTTTTGCCGCTCCTACTCCCGAGTGTACTGCTTATTGCAATACGTGGCCACCATAGAGGAGGGCAGTCTAGGCCACCTACAGCAAGCTAGTTAGCCAGCTCTCCTGCTAGTGGACTAGCGCACTATGACTTTTAGTCGTTTTAGTTTAGGTTAATAATGCACTGTAGTAAAAAGAAGTCTTTTTTTGTTTACTTTCGTATTAATATATTTTGTTCATTTGTTCAGTTATTTGTTCATTGGTCGATTTTTTTTTTATTTAAGAAAAGGTCAGACAGCTAAGCTAACATAATACTGTTCATTTAAGTTACAGAATTTTATGGACAGTCCTATTTTTGGTATAAAAAGATTTGATACAGTATTGAACCTAAAGGTTTTGCTTTCGATAAATGTTCTATTTCTTTACATTGTCGTTTCATCGTGCCCGTCACATAATTTAAACAAAATTTATCAATGATTTGAATAGGAAAATCGTTCCTGAATTGAATCGTGACCCCAAAAATGGAAACTGAATTGTCAGACACTGAAAAATTCCACTACTACTTGATATTGATTCCTTTGTAGAGAAGTGTGCGTCTGATATTGTGTTGTCAATTTGGCAGGTTGCCTCTTCTGCTTAACTTCCTTTGGTCTGCACTGTTGTCCGAGGCACCTTTTACACCTGCTATTTAGATTCGGACCAAACTGAAAAGTCAGAAAGTCGAGACCAAACAAGCCAGGTGTAAAAGCACCCTAAGACTACATAAGTTGCATTGTGTTCAAAACTGACATACTAACCTAACACTGCTGATCCTTCATAATTTATATACTCACTGTCTTAATATTTCCTAAGCTTGATCTATTCACACTATGCTTTTTAATCTAATAACCAGGTTGCTGTTACAATAAATGTTTGGCTGGTAGGTACTGACATGTGCATGCCTTTGCTCTGCAGTCTTATTCTAATGACACCATACATGAGTGAACCAATTTCAGTGGCATCAATATTCCCAAACCATTCCGTTATTGCAGCCTTTCACAGTGTTTGTTGTGGAAACCCATATCATACTAGTATTGTAATTTATTGTGTAGCCATAGGAGGCCTTTGTTTTAAGTAAGGAATATTTAAATTTACACAGCCTGACCAAATAAATACTGCTGTCAGATTTGGAGAATCTGGAGGCCGTGATATAATCTGGGGTTCATTTAATTGGTCAGGTTGAAGCTCTGCAATGGTATGTGGCAATAAAATGAAGTCAACTGAGTATCTGAATGTACATAATGACCAGGTTATTCTGTCAATGGGTTTTTTTGTCTACCCTGATGGTAGACAAAATGGTAGGTAGGCTACCCACAGGTACTGTATATTACAGCACCACAATGCTAAGATGTTCAGGGAGTTTGAGGAAACATTTTCACACATGAATTGGCCACCACACAATGCTGACCTTTAAAAGTCTTTGGGATGTGCTGGAGGAGATTTTATAGAGTGGTGTGATTCTCCCATCACCAACAAGATGCAACTCGGACAGAAATAAATGTTGTGACATTGCATAATGTTGATTACTCACCATAATAAATTCTAAAGGTGGTCCAATAAATTATTAGTGTGATTTATTTGCCAGGCAGTGTGCAAAAACAGAAATCATTGTTGCCAGTTGCCACTGTTCGTTTAATGTGGCACGACTCGATGTGGTGCATGCATGATACGTACTCCACACAAGTTGATAAAGTGGACCTGTTTAGGGCTTAGAATAGCTTTTCTCACTATTTCACTAAGCAAGTTTTGACTAAACTAGTTTTGTGACCCCCGGCTGCTGACCTGCTTTAATTCTAGTGGATTTACATTTCAATTGCTTCTTTTAGAATCAAAACTTGCTGCTGCTTTGACTGTGAAAGATCACACAGTACCTGCCTGTATCGAGTGGGTGATATGATACCCATGGCAGTGGCCTTGTGAAGGATACCTGCGCTCTGTGAGAGCTCTCTTATATACTCACAATGGCTCCTTTAATGTTTTACTTTTTTATATAAATTCACCATTGTATAATGGCACAAAGGCTATAAGTTGTACCGCAGAGCCTCTTTCATCTCTTCGCTGTCAGAGGGCGACAGTAATGTAGAGGTGGGCTGGAACTGCTGTCCACCTGTGCCCCATGTAACTCTATCTCGAGCTTACCCTGTGTGCTAATGAAGAGCGAACAAACACATCTGTTAGCCAGCGCTGATTTTCCAGCCCACATCGCCTCAGTTTGCCTCAGCGCCACGATGAATAGAGCTGCAATCCGTAACCTTTACAACCATCACTTGCTCCCAATCGTGGCTGGCCCATTAACATTCGCACAATGAGACAGTGCTCTGACTCAAAGAGAAGAGAAACAAATGCTGCTTGTGTCCTCTGTCCTCTCTCGGGTCCAATACCGTAAAGAGATAGTTGGAAGTGGCATTTAAAAAGCGATCTGCTAAAAGGCCGTCCATTGTTTTATGTTTGTTTGTTCTTTTGTTATTACATGGTGGTAATTTAGGTGGGACAATTACAGTGAAAACAAGACAACTGACCAAACGAGCTGTATTTCTTTCTCTGGCTGAATCGCAAATTAAGTTAAATATATAGTGCATGTTGCAGGTCCTAGCAATGCACTAAATTATAACCTATGTATGGAGATTTTGGATTAAATATAAAGGGGCATAAGTATAAAGCCTTATTGGATTTGACTATGAAGAGATTAAAAATCCCTGGGGGGGCACATGGATGAGATGGGGGGGGGGAGTCCTATTCCGGATACAGCCTGTATGTCTGTATTAAATTACTGTGGGTAAATAAATAAAAAAAAAACTGAAACATTCACCAATTTAACTTTTTTTCATTTTAATTAAAGACAGGCGCATAATCTTTGTTTTGTTATTAAATGCACGCCTGCTATCCTTTGCTGTATCTGGGACATTAAATTTACATTTACAGCAATTAGCAGATGCTATTATGCAGAGAGACTTACAGATGTGTTAAAACAATATAGACTAATTAATATGCAAATGCATTTAAATGTGAAACCTGCACATAATTAAAAATGAATGTAAATGAAATGAAAATTAGTAATAAAATGTGTAAAATGTAACTCGATCCTGAGCTTGGTTTACTCTGTGTTACAGGATAAAGTAGCTACTGAACATATATGAATGTATATAACTACTTGGTATTTGGATGACTGTTCTTACATACATTTAAACCAAACGTACGTGCTCCTGGAGATCTGTTCGTGGCCCATTGGAATTCCTAGTATAAATGTTATGTGCCTCTGACCGCCAACCTGCAAAGGTTGTCTGAGTGATCATATCACACTGAGATTCATTTGACCCTGTTTATGCCTGTGCTAAACAGGGTCTGCTTGTTGTCAGATCTCCTCATACATCTAAATGGAATATAAGAGAATGAAACAGACACTGTACAAACAATCAGGATGAAAATACAGAGACTGTTATGGGGTGGACTCAATTTAGGCACACTAGCCCGTCTCTTCACCGCCCATGAGGGGTCAGCCGTCTCCATGAGTACTTTTAGAAACTCAGGGGCTACTCAAACACACCTGGATTCGACCCCAGCTTGCCATGGTGGATTGCAAGCATGCTTACTTAGTGCGCCACTATGCAACTTGCTTTAAATAAACCAAAGATAAGGGGGGGGTGGGAAAAGGACAAGCATGCTCAAAATAAATAAAATATATATTAAATGGGGAGTAAACTGAACTAGAGGGGATTAGTTATTTCTTTATTTTTTTCCTGTTTCTTTATCCCCCCCCCCCCAACATTTCACTTGTGCATGTGTGTATATACACTTATAACGAAGCTCAGGGTGACTCCGCCTCCGAAACGGATGGGCGGAGTATCCTGCTTAAGCACCATGGAAGCCTCATTTGCCAGTGGCAGACTAAGGGGGTTGTTAAGTTCTTTACGCTTTATTTTTTCTTGGTTTAAATGTGGTCGCTGGAAACTTGTGACCCCACTTCTGTATTCAAATGTTTCTTTTATCTGATTTTTGTAAGTGTATGTAAAATTACAGTTCGTGCCAAAGTGCAACAAGGCTCTGTCTCCAAGTGGGCAGGTGGGGTGGAGTTCTCACTTGCCTGAGCATTGGCTTCGTAGCCACTGAATGGAAAGGCATGGTTCGCCCTGATGTGGGACGAATCATAGAGAGCCTGGAGGCTGATGCGGAAGAGAGTCAGAAAGTAATGGGTGGTTTTTCCCGATTGGCAGAGGACCGGCTGAGAATTAAAGAGAGAGGGCCCTAAAGCCGGAGAAAAGCGTGACAACTTCTTCAACATAGAGAAGTCCACGAGATGGAAAAAGGAGTCACACCAAATGCCTAACCTTTCCCTGAGTAATTGTAATACCTCTAGTCCTTAAGGACTGTAGCCGACATCCTTCTATAAGATCCGTAATTACCAGTGTCCGTAACCTCTTACCTGAAGCAAGAGACCACAGAAATCTAAGGGTGTGACAGGGATCCCTGGCTGAATCTCTCCTTAAATAGGAACTCAACCAGGTGTTCCCCATATAAGCTAATTGCCCCTGGGTTTCCTAGGAGTAGTAGTCCCATGTTGACGTCAACGACTGCAACACTGGTGGCATCCAGAGGCGACCAGCCAAATAGGTTGGCACTCTCTGGTGGCGGTAGAGAGAACTGGCCAACCACAACCGAAAACGGAAGACTATAAGGACTGGTGTTGTAGCACATTTATTATCATTTATGATAAAGGACTGACTGTAAATTGTTTTTTTTTTTCAGTTAGAAGAAGCAAATGCAATCATTCTTGCATCTTTCTTTAAAATGTTTGAAATATATCTCATGTATTCGCCCTGAAATAGATTTACAAGAGAAGCGTAAGAAAATCCAGAGAATAAGGTGGTACAATAGTTTAATGAAATTGGGCGGAATGGAATTGTTTTTTCATAGGGTGTAATGTGCCATTTAACTTCACAAGTCAATCTTTATTTCATTGAAGGAAAGCGTTTGGATGTAGATAATAGCATGGGAGGAGCACCAAGAGCTAAATGAAGTGTCCTGATTAATTCAGTCAAAGCTAAGTGACACAAATGACAAAGACTACATTGTCTGCTTTACTTAGTGGCTTCCCAGTCTGCCATCATTCTTACTGTTTGGTGTGTTTGGCCCATCTGCTCTGCTTAATTGCCATACCAGGCACTTTAAGAGGACAGCTGAGTTTTTACCACAATATTAGGCCCTCACTAAATTAGGAGATTTAAAATTTATCCTGCATAAGTAATTTTTTTGGAAGACAGGTGCATGTTTCATTCTCCATGTAATAGATACAAGCTGTTTTATTTGTTTTTATGGAGTGTGTTGTTTTTGGTGATCCATAGACTGAGAAGACGTTATCTTACCAATTAGTGGTTGTATGACATGACAGAGGTGCTTATGGGAGCATAAATGTTGTAGTCACCCTGAGCTTTGCAGTTTACCTCCCATGGGGCTGCTGACATTTAGTCTGACTGATCTGGTAGCCTTGTAGCATGCCGTCCTGCTTTCTCGACCTGCACCATCATTCCCGAACCGCTTCAAACGTGACATTAAAGTATTTGAGACCCACAGGCCAATAGCTTCTTGCCCCTATGCTACCAGAGATCCCACTGTGGGGAGTGTTGCAACATATAGTAGTTAATGGTAAATCCCATTGTGGCAGATAGACTTGAGTCTCATTCACGTCTTCTCAGACATTTCCATTCTCTTAGTTGTACATCAATCCATCCATCCTCTTTTCTGGGGTTGTTCATCTTTAATTTAGGAGTCTAAAGCAGTGCATTTCTAGTAGAGAGGATTCCAAGTAGAACCTTTTAGGAAGCTAAATGAGCCCTTGAGGAACCCTCAGAGTGCAGTTTGTTATTTCATACTTGGAAATTACACTACCAGCCAAAATTTCGGACTTATCCACTTCCCCATATTCATTATTTCTACCATTTTCATACAAAAAAAAGATCCGTGGAAATAGCACATGGAGATTTATACAGTGTTGATCTCATACATTATGACACGTAATAATTTTAACTGACTACTGTAATATTTCAAGCACATATAACACTATTTAGCATTAAAGTAAAAGGGAGGCAAACCACATACTAATACTAAATTTTAATACTAAATTCTTTTACTTGTGACTGCTGAAAATATATTGTATACATGAAAAAAACATAATATGAAGCATGTTTACTAGTGGTGTCAGATTTTTGGATTCAGCTTAGAAACTGACTGTGGATTTCTGTTCAGGTTCTGTCTGAGGAAGAGAAGGGCTCCACAGATGGGCTGGAGGATGAGGACTGGGACAGGGCTTTGTCTGTGGAGCGTTTTGGGGACATCATCACTGATTCTGGCACGAACGGTACAGACAAAATGGGTCGCAGCTACAACGAAAAGGACTTTGAATGTAAGTATAGCTTTTTTGGAAAATGGCTGTTATCTACAGTTTTGGGTTAAAGGTCGTGCCCTTGAACTCGTGAGCATTTGATCAGAAGTCTGATTGCAAATGTTATTCTTTCCTCTATCCGAGTGAGTCATTGTTGTAGGTTAGCCATAGTTAAAAAACTCTAGCCTTAAGGCCGACCATCTATCAGACTTTTCTCTCTCTTCTCTGTCTTTCAGTCTTTTTTCCTTTATCTATTTTTTTCTGCTTCTACTACAACCTTTTGCTCCTACTTAAGTCAGTTTCCTCTAGAAGCGTCATATTCTCGTATGTATGAATTTTGGTATCAGGTAGTAATGATTCACTGAGGAAAAAGTAAAAGAAGAGTTCACCGAGGTAACCTAAAAAACCTCTTCTCTTCTTTTGTCATCCTATACTAATTATGCATGGCGAGAAACATGTTCCTTGTAATGACAATTTGAAAAAAATGCAAATCACAGAAGGCTGTAGCACACGGCTATGTTTTTATGATAATGTCATTGCATTTCCTAGCGTTTGATGTCTGAGCACAATTGTTCTGACAGCCGAAACATTCAGTTAAACTAAAACACTCAACAAAGATGTGAAATGGATCGAATGGTCACTCTGATGGCCATATGGGGTGTGACTAGGACAGCAGAAGATTTGGTCTCTGTTTTTCCGATATGCTGCAAGTCACCCAAAGACTTTTTCTCATACATAATGTGCATAATAAAAATGTGACTTCTATAGACAAAAGGAAACCCCAAGTTGTAGAGATTTACTTAATTACCCTACAGGGATAAAATGAAGGACTTTTTATTACTTGCTAGATTGATTTTTTGGTATGTGTGCTAGGGACATTTGCATTTAGGATTGTCTCCTGGACTGATAGGCCACAGTCCTTAGTCAGTGCTTTGTTTCCAGGGGTCAAACCCACTGGCATCAGTAATCTGGCTGGTGGTGTTCCATTCATTTGGCATAGCTGACTTGCTTAGGAAGGAGACTACTAGGATAAATGTAAATGTAAAACTGCTGGAAAACCCAAAGCCCTGCCAGCCATTTTTGGGCCACAAGTAGGATTTTGCTTAAAGTTGTGCAGTTTGAATTTGTGTAGTTGGTGTAGCTTTTCACAGGTCAGTGCATGCTGGTACAGCAGGCTGTGTTGTTACATAGCAAAACAACATTCAACATTGAGCTGACTAGGCATCAGCTTAATGGTCCACCTGCAATTTTCCCAGATCTGGGGCGCCACTTCTCTGTCCAGACGCTGCCACTGTAGGACTGTCTATTGGTCCTACTGCACTAGTGTACAGTCACAGTAGGTGATTTTCTAACTGTAGGTGGGTCCACCTGGAGCTTCTTTTCAAAGCAAACAGATCATTCGGCTCGAGCTCATGCTGCTTTTATAATTGATATTTCTGACTGTCACAATGTTATCTGAATGGATTATCATGTGACAGGGTCTCAGAACTGGTAAGTTTAGAGCCAGACTGCCATTAATTCTAGCTGGTTTTCACACCAGGGGGCTGATGCTTTTGATGTTTCTGATAATCAGAGATGACAGAGCCACCTGCATAAATCTTGAAAATATCCTTTGTCTTATCTAGAAAGGTTAAAGGCTAGAACTTTGAGTTAGAGTACTTGTCCTTGGAAAGCAAAAAAAAAAAAAATCTGCATTCTGGGTGATGAATTGCTTGGTTGGCTTTCTCTGCCTCTCAGTAATTGTGGACTATGGTACAGTTTCTTTACACCCTCAAGGTATCTGCAGGTTCTGTTACTAGGAATGCTGTTCATGTAGCATATATTACAATATTGTAGTTCAAATTTTAAACTCCATAATACACTGATTATCTATAGCATTAAAACCACCTACCTGAAACAGCTCTGGCCCAATGCATGGACTCCACAGGACTTCTGAAGACCTCAGAATGTTAGCAGTAGATCCTACAATCTACCAAACAGGTTAGTCTTCAATACCCATGGGCATCATGGGTGCCCACAACCCTGTCACTGGTTCACTGTCCTTACTTGGCCACTTGGTAGGTACTAACCGTTGTATATTGGGAAAACCTCACCAGATGCTCTGTTTGGGAGATGCTCTGACCCAGTTGTCTAGCCATAACAACTTGGACTTTGGCCCTCAAAGTCACTCAGATCATTACACCTGAGTATTTTCCTATTTTTCCTACCAACACATCAGTTTTGAGAACTGACTGTTCACTTGCTGCCTAATATATCCAGGTGCCAGATGCCATTGTAATGAAATAATCATTGTTATTCACGTTACCTATTGGTGGTTTTGAGTGGTTTTGTGGTTTCTGCAAAGCGTTCATCTCTATAAGTGCTCAAAAACACCAATTTTAAGTGCAAAAAAGAGAAATACACAAAGACAGTCTATTACAGCATTATTTTATTTCTTTTTTTTAAGCTGGTAAAATCAGCAAGATGCGCTGCTGATATTTGCAGTAGTCTTTTGTAATTCCCTTGATCAATTAAATCTGTCAAAAACGGTATTGTTCTGTGCGTGCATCTGTTCTACAAGACCACCGCCACACGTTCCACCACACGCACCACCCGCTGTCCACCCACCTGCCTCCGCAGCGCTTCAGGAAGAGGGTGCTCAGCATGGAGCGTCGGCGCAAGAAGAAACGCAGGAAAAAGAAGACGTCTATACCACCCTCTGACGTCACGCCCACCATCCATGAGGTAGATGAGGAAGAGGTGGAATCTGAGGCAGAAATGCAAGGCCAAGACATCACACCTACTGAGCCCCCTGAACAACAGATGCAGGTAATTACATGTGACATGCATTTATGTCTGTGATTCAGTATTCAAGCTTTATAGGCAAACTAATTTCAGACACCCTCACAAATTATGGAAAGGATGAGTTCTCCTTGAAGGTAAAGACTGGCATCATTATTATGGAATTAGTGATGGCTTTCAAGATGGCTTATGAATTCAGGCTCTTTGAAAAGGTCAAATAGAGCTCTTGTCTGGCTCCCTAGTGGCACAACAGTCTAATTGTTTGAAAGACCATGAGTTTAAATCCAAGAATGCCCTAGTCATAAGTAGCTGTGAATCTGAGAGGACGTCATTTGCCCTACTTTCTGAGTTGAAACGATGGTAGTGTTACACTAGGCAATTGTTTGTTAGCTTATGCATATTCAATAGGACTCTTAGGACTCTCCTTCAAGTATATGCAGCCCTAGAAGTACACTGCAGATATATTCAGTTGCTTCCCTCTTAACATCTTTAGTGACACTGGCTGCAAATGCTGACACTGTCCCAAATTAAGTCCTTAAATGCATAGGTTATAAATGAAATGATCTTACCAAAATGCTTCAGACATTCGGCAAAAAACTTAAAGGGTAAACAGAAATGACTGCTAGTAGCTGTCAGCTATAAAAACTGAGCAAATCTCAGATCCCACCTCTGAAATGTTGTTAACCAACCAGTTAAACAGCAAACAGCTAAGAGATGACGTACGATTCTGATCTTCTGACTATGTGTATAAGTGAGACAGATCGAACGACCTGAGTTCGATCCCTGCAGAGGGCGAGACACGACTGAGGTGCACCTGAGCATGCACCCCCCCCCCCAAGTGCTCCCTAGGTGAAATGGTTTGGGGATACCGCTCTGGGCAAGTGCGTTCACTGCCCCCTAGTGTTCACTGTTGAGTGTGTGTGTGTGTGTTTTACTGCACAGATGGGTTAAATGCAGAGGTCACATTCTTCTGTGTGCAAGCACAGAAGGCAAATAGGAAACCTCATCTGGGTGACACCAGATTGGACAATGATTATACATAATTTCCCTTCTATTACTGTATACTGTATTGTTAAAGGGTGCAACCGTGAAACCAGAAACGTATGATTTATTTTGTTTGTTTGTTTGTTTTCCGAAAAAAAAAAAATTAGAGGCAAATGTTGCATTTTTATTACTAAGGTTAAAGGTTAGGGTTAGGCATAACATTAATTAGTTACCAATGGGTAATGGGTAATGTCAGTGGAAGGTCCTCACAAGAATAGCAGGACAAAGCTCTGTGTGTGTGTGTGTACAAACGTAAAAAATGAGTGCAAGACTATGAACATGCACATATACTAAAGACGTGCAAAATTCACATGCGTAGGATAAATCTGATGACTGTGTGTTCAGTGAAGGGTATGCAGGAAAGTGCTGACTCAGCAATGTGTTGCACATATACAGATACAGATCTGCTGACTGCACATCAATGATCTTGCGTTACTTCTTGTTGTGTTTGTGTGTGTGTGTGTGTGTGTGTGTGTGTGTATGCATGTTGTGCTCTCTCAGTTTAGCTTGGGATGTGAGGGAGTGATGACGCCACCTGTTCCTCTCCCCACATTCCACGTGGAGAATGAGAGACCTCCGAGTCCAGAGCTGGCAATCAGCAGAACTGCAGAAGTATGTGAGGGGGAAGTACATGACAAACAGCAAGAGGAAGAAGAAGAGGAGGATGAGGAAGCATCAAACAGGTAAGCAGAGACACGGCTCAACAAGCCATCACTAGTTTTCTAAAACATTTTGCATCAACCAAACAGTCACTGAATATCGAGTTACACTTTAGGGTCTTTCATACCTTGTAACATCCTGCTGATAATTACCCATAACCCAACTTTAATATATAAGCGATCACAGGCTAAAGAATCCCCAAGGCAAAACATATGGAAAACAGTATGCACTGAAACCACAGATCATGTGCATACATTCTTAATATGATCTGGTACAGACAAGTCTATGAGGAATACACAGACATGTGGCTCCGTCAAACATCTCCGACAGGTAAGAGCTATGTTGTGCCTACTTTCTGACGATTGTCCTGCATTCATTCTGATAGGTTCAGCCTCTTCCAACAGGACAATGCACCACCACACGTCTACAGATGCCAAATTATAGTTAGAGGAGCACTTATCTGAGTTTGGGGTTTTGTCATTCCTACCTATGTGATCAGATCTCAATGTTATCAAACACATCTAGAATGCCATGCAACACACTGAAGAGCACAGAAATCCTACACCTCGGAATACATCACAGTTGTGGATCGTTCTGTAGGGAGTATGTAGAAAACTGTGTGGGACTGTTTTTTCATGCCGCTCCCGCCTGCTCCCGCTGAAATTCTGCCCATTACCGCCCGCGTCCGCAACGTGCATGTCTACTCCCGCCCGCAACCTGCGAAGCTATGAGAATTATTCCCGCACATTGATAGAGATGCATTGATTTTGTGTCTTATCTATCCCACAGGAGAAAACGTAATATAGGATATTAATAAGGAGATTCTTGGGGTTTAGTTTGTTTCCCTGGCCTGCATAGCTTTTGATGCACTTGTTGGAAATAGCACACCTATTTCGTTATTTTCATGTCGTTTTTAAATTAAATATGGGCAGTTTCATATTCTATTATCATTCTCTGTATTTTATTTATTTGGAATTATCTTTAAGCTATAGTCTATAATCCCACAGTGTTTTGTTTCAGCCTGCTCCCGCCCGCAGCTAAATGCAATCTCACCCGCGAGATTTGCGTCGGGTCCCATAGGACCCAGCGGGACCCAATCCCAGTGCAGACCTCTAGTATGGTATTCATTGCATACTGAATATTTCCACAAGCATGGGGATTCCATGCCCTCTGGGGGACCTTCCAAATATTAGATAGCTATACCAGTTTCTTGGCACTTCAGCGTACACACAACTCTTATATCCGTTGAAGTCATGCTCTCTCATGACCGTTTATCTGAGAACCAAGGATCCCATGTGTATTTCTTGTTGAACATTTTTTTGTTTATCTGCTGTCTTAAGAACAAATCAGATTTAAATTGTGATTATACCATAGTGTCATTAAATTCTTAATTCTGATTGGACAAGTGGTTTTTTGAGTAACATACATTAATGGTGTCTGTAAGACAAATCACAGGTATATAAATGTGATGGTTCTAATATGTTATTACTTATGTAGTAGCAGCTGATGTAAACAGATTTGAGTTAAAAAGTGTATAACAGGTGATATGGTGACAGCGTCTGTAAGAAGACCTTTATTTAGCATTTTTTGTTTAAACACAAATCGACAAAAAGTAATCACAAATCATGTAAGAAGTGTAAGAGGAGATAAAACACTGTGGCCTTGTGGTTAGGAAACTGGTCTCAGGTCCCAGGTATGATTTCTGCAAAGGGTAAGGGCAAGACACGACTGAAGTGCCCTTGATAAGGCAGCTAATCCCCCCAACTGGTCCCTGGGCGCCATAGTTTATGGCTGGACCCCGCTTCGGACAAGTGTGTTCACTGCCCCCTAGTGTTCACTGGTGTGTGTGTGTGTGTGTGTGTGTGTGTGTGTGTGTGTGTTTCACTGCTTGAATGGGTTAAATGCAAAGGTCACGTTCCTCTGTGTGCAAGCACAGTATGCAAATAGTTCACTTTTCCCCTTCCCTTTAAGAAATCCTGATAAATTATCTTTGTGCTAGTAACAGTAACTCTGTTTCATCAGACTGCATCACATCACACTGTTTCTATAATAGTTTGTCCTGAGAGTTTTAATACTTATTACAATTTATTTTTCACCCAATTATTTAATATCTATAATTGGTAAGGTTAAAAGGCTAAAGTTTGCTAATTATATAATGTTTAATATTGTTATTTTAGCTGTATAATGGAACCCTATAAGTTATATAAAAGCTCTATATAAAATAGTAATACTTACAATTGAATTACCTTTCATATGTGTTAATTTGTATCACTGTATTGCGATAAGATTGCACTTAGTTATACAATGTTACATAAGATTCTTCATTTACATTTATATTACAACACTAAATCTTCATCATTTAGAAAATGCATCTCCTTTTAAATACGTAACAAAGATTTAACTGAGCATGCATTCATGCATCTTTTTTTTAATGCCTAGCAAAATTGATGTTGCTATAAATCAATGAGAAATTTAGTTCCAAAGACATACTGTGCATGTGATATGTATCTCCATGGCATGCACGATATAAATAATTTGTTATACGATAAATAATTCAATAGAAGAAAGCACAGATCGAGTCTCTTCATTGCTGCTCATGTGCTCCCGGTAATGGCATTTAGAATAGAAATGCATTACCAAATCTAAAAGATGTAAACTGGTGCACAGACATTTAGCATGTTAAACAAAGAGCATGATGCAATGGTCTACCACTTGTAGTTGGAAAAAAGAAGAAACCACTTTGCTAGGACAAGGGATGCCCTGGCATGTTTATACTCGAGCTCCCTCTGCTGACTGACTAGCAGAATCAGCAGCATAGTTGTTGACCATGCATGTTGACAATTTACAGACAATATGCATGTACCACCATATACATACAATATGCAATCTTTCAAAAAAGTATATCATTTATTTACAGAGTGCACTGAACAGTTAGAGAAAGATTTGCGTTAACCTGATTTTTAAGCACATATGTTAAAAGTAGCAGTTTACAGTACATTACTTGTTGTAAATGCCATGCCCTGAAATCAAGATAATTTGACAAAGCAGCATGCATTAGAAATGCTGTATGAAAGCCTTTTTTTACCTTTTGCACATGGTCTTAACTACGTTGATATAAGGACACTAAAGACCGGACAATGTTCCGTTTGGTGTTGCTTGTGCATGTATACAGGTTTTTACATACACCATCAGGTGCTTGGAGAATAAGGTGTTACATTTACATGCACGTCTTTTATTAATCAATGTACAGTCTATTTTTATGCACATTATAAAAATGTATTATGCATATATATATATATATATATTAGGGCTGTCAAACAATGAAAAATTTTAATCGCGATTAATCTCAGAATTTCATATAGTTAATCGCAATTAATCACATTTTTTAAATTTTTGTAAATGAATAAGGATTAAAAGGGAAATGTTACAATTAAACATTTATGACAACAAGTGCTACAGCATACTGAAATCTTACTTTATAAAAGTATTTTAGAACTACAAAATGCACAACAAAACCAACTCAATCATACTCTTCTTAATAGAAATGAAACTACTGAAATGAAACAGGACGCCATACTGCTTGATGCTTATTGCACATTCGGACACACTAGTCACGCTCGCGTACTGTTTTCACGTACTGTTCAGTATGGAAGTAGAATTTGCGTTAACCGCACTATTTTTTTTTATCGCGATAATTTCAGATCACGTTAATGCGATATT
>JAOVVF010000047.1:20439644-20450361 GCA_028565595.1 Duopalatinus emarginatus
TTTTAACAAGTACTTTTAGTATAACATGTGTTCACCATTTTAATTGTAACATTTCACTTTAAAGCCTTATTCATTTATATAGATTTAAAAAAATGTGATTAATCGTGATTAACTATATAAAATTCTGAGATTAATCGCGATTAAAAAAAAAAAATTCGTTTAACAGCCCTAATTAAAAAGCAAGATATGGTTCTGATGGTTAAGTGTTTAAACATTAGGCCATATAATATACAGATGTCAGATGTCAAGTATTCCATCCCCATCAGGCTGAATCCCAAATGTTTTCCTGTTCACTATGTGTATTTTAGACATATTCAGATATAAAGAGATTGCTTGCCACAATTACTGCAGGCCAAGATTGCTGCATCTTGTGCCCAGAAATTCACCCTATAACAGAGAGATAGATTGATAGATTTATTTACCTATTATCATTATTTATTTTATAACTTACTATATTGTAATTGCTCAGTACAGAACTGCAAACAGTAGCATTGTGCAAATACAGTACATACTGCAAATAGTAGCACTGTGCAAATAAGTCCAAGAATAAAAGTGTAATAAATATGAGGAATATTAAAAAAAAGAAGATATTTATGGACAGGCTGCATGAGGAGGAGGAATATAAATATGTGTTTGTCTAGGAGGAATATAAATGTGTGGACAGAATATAGGGAGTAAGAGAAATATGTGAATAAATTAAAAATATAAACATACATCCATGGATATGATCCATACTGAACAAAATTATAAACGCAACACTCCCATTTTTCCTGAGCTGAACTCAAAGATCCAAGACTTTTTCTATGTACACAAAAGGCCTTTTTCTCTCAAATTTTGTTCACAAATTTGTCTAAATCTGTGTTAGTGAGCACTTCTCCTTTGCCGAGATAATCCGTCCACCTCACAGGTGTGGCATATCAAGATGCTGGTTAGACGGCATGATTATTGTACAGCTGTGCCTTAGGTTGGCCGCAATAAAAGCTCACACTGAATTTTATCACACAGCACAATGCCTAAGATGTCAAAGTTTCGAGCTAGCGTGCTGTTGGCATGCTGACTACAGGAATGTCCACAAGAGGGCCTCGTTGTGATTGTCAATGTTGTGAATTGAGTGGCCCATGGTGGCCGTGGATCTTGTCATAGTATCTTTGTGCATTCAAAATGCCATCAGTAAAATGCACCTGTGTTCGTTATCCATTATGCCTGCCTATACCATAACTCTACCACCAACATGGGCCATTCGATTCACAGCGTTGGCAGTGAGATTGGTTTGGAATATACAGTGTACATTAAGTGATGTAATAGTGAGTATAAATAGTGTGAAATAATTCCAGTGTGAGGAATTGAGTGTAAAGTGTATCAGTACAGTGCAGAGTAGGACTGTGCGATACAAAATCAAATCAGTATCATGATAAATTAAACATTTTTCCCTGATTACAATTAATGAACAATTATTTTTATTTTTTGTTCCTAGTTTACTAATGCAGATTTTGGTGAAGTATTAAAGCTGAGATATTTTATAACAGTGCATATCTTTATGATTTAAAAAATAATTGAAGGAAATTATTAAACTATAATAATATAATATAAATAGCACATAAATATAAATAGCACATAAACTATTTATGGTTATTTATTAAATATTTTGAAAAACTGTAATCAAAACACACATCACCTGAAATGAAATCGGTCAAAGGTCACATTTTAATTTTAATGTAAATGGAAAGTTCTCTGAAATGTAAAAAAATAAATAAATAACTTGCATTTCTTGCAAGCAAAAAAAAAATATTTTTATACCTTTATACAATACCTTTAATCTCTTTAAACAAATATAATTTTAAATAACATGACGTCAAAAGTAGAAAATAACTCAAATTTCTTGCTGCTCACTCGGTTCCGTATTTAAGTTCACCTCCATGACCCTCGCGTGCTGAAGACTGGATGATGCCGAGTCACGTGACTAGACACGCAGTAGTGTGTTCTTAAAGGGACAGTATATGAAGACGCACCCCGGGACAAGGATTAAGAGAAATTTAAAAAATGAAATAACCAACCTGGGCAAGATCATGCCTATTAGAGGGTCTGAATGTCGGTTTCGCTTTTATTTCGATGAATTACCCAGCCCTAGTGCAGAGTTTAGTAGAGTGATTGATAATAGGAAGAAGCTGTTCCTGAGCTGAGCCACGAGTATTTGACTTTTTTATTTATTTATTTATTTTTAAATGTTTGGTCCACTGAAATACTTTTTTTCTGGCTATGCATCCAGACCACAGTCTACCAGTTGAAGACCTCTGTGGCAGCTCCATGCATGTTTTTACAAAAATGTCTTTTTTTAAGTGATTTTGAACTTTCTAGTACAAATTTGTTGTAATATTTAAAGTTCTACTACTTTCACTGGTACTTTACATGCAGTTGGAAATGGACACAGCTACTCAGCCTGGGATTTAGTGTTTGGTGAAAGCATACTATTTGAGGCTTGCACTGGCTGCAGTTTGGATGGGTTATTTTGTGAACGCCTACTGTGTGCATGTCCATACTCATAAACGTGTTTTTGTAGTGAGCAGGACCAGGGTCAATGCAGCACTAAACCGACAGGCACCAAGCCAGTTTTACTCAAACTCCATTAAAAACCATAGTAAACAAGTCTTGACATGGAGAAATATAGTTGGGATCACTGGGACTGGGATGTGAGCTCCCTTTTATTTTTCCAGCAATTATCCTTAATAAAATCTGCTTAATTGAGCATAAGGCATGAGAAAACAAACCACAGATTACTCCTCCTAGCTTTAGTGCGTGGCATCAGGAAGCAGTCGGTAACCGTTGGTCATGTCCTTTAAGCTTCAGGAGGAGGTAGAAGTACAGCATCCCCAATGTAGTTGTCACGGATTTGGTTGGAGCTTTAGGGTAATCTCTCTGAAACCAGCAATCATAAGTCATCATCCTTCCCTTTCTCAGAAGGCTGTGCAGTGCCTGTAATAACATGTTTTCCAATGCTTAAAGCTCCTGTTGGCATCTTTCCCACATGATGTTTGGGAGATCTGTGTTTCACTTTATATCTGTTTCTGAGACATGGCACGTGTAATGACTTTAAAATGGCTTTGGTAAATTGCATCTAGTGGTTCTTTAATTAACTGCTAATTTTGATGCAATACAATTTATTGCCTTTTTTATGGGTAAAATTATTAGTTATTAAACTTAACATGACTTATAAATCATCATTTTATTAATGTAATTATGGGACATTTTCATTATTGTACATATTACATATACACTGAAGTGCCAGAAAAATTATTTAGATGAGCCTATGCAAAATAATAAAAGAGGTGGCTCCATAATGTTATAGGGTTTGTTTAGTTGCCATTCTATAGGACCTCTAGTATGTCTGCAGACATCTCTGACAGGTGAACACTATGAGTTCCTTCTTTAGAATTACAACCATCGTGTCCTGCATTCATTCGGATGGGTTTAACCTTTTCTAACAGGACAATAAGCCTTGCACTTTAGTCTATACATATATAGAGCTATACATTCAGAATAGCAATTTGTTCATCACGCCAGCTTAAGGCTGATGATTCTGTTGAATGAGTGGTGTGCATGGGCTAAACGCCTAACTTCATGAATAAAATTAGCTAATGGAAATCTCCACTGTTTCATTGCATGGAGAGAGAGTGACAGAGAAGGTGGGGTAGGGGGTATTAGGGCTGGTCTGCTTGTGGGTCACATCTAAATGAGAGCTGGGAACATGGTCCTGAGGCTGTAATTAACACAGCCGTTCTAATTGATTACCCTTAACAACACTTCCTGTGGTGAATCAAAGATCTGGGCCTGCACTGGAACAAGCAATTTTATTCGGTCCTGCACAGAGAGGGAGGCCTGTCAATACCCACCTTAACCTCCACACCCATTATCTCTTTTCCGTTTTATTTATTTGATTAACATTAATGTGCGTATAATGTATGTCAGCACAAATTCACTAGGTCTCACTCAAGTTAAAGCTAACAGAATCGAGCATGCTGGAGTATTCTGTCTTCTGTCATCATTTACAGAGAGTATTAAAATAAAACAACCAACAATACACACTTTAAAATCAAATAATTTATAAGTTCCTGGTGTCCTGGTGTTTCATTCCTCTCTATCTGGTCATGAACTAAGTTAAAAATGCCTTATTTTGGCTTTTTATTTTGACGTATACACGAAATGTGTGGAGTGCATGAGCGCATTTCAGGTAACAGTGTGTCAGAGATAGGAACGGTTTCCATGGAGACCCGTGATGTAGAGACAGTGCTCCCTAATCTGAGGCTCTATGCGTCTGGACGTTGTTCGACTAAGTGTGATGTATCAGCCAACGCCTCCATCTGATGCTCAGCTGGTGAAGCCACTCATCCTGCGCTCGTTGTAGATTAGGCTACTCGGCACCATCAGCCTCTTTCTGTCCTGCTGCTGTTTCTGCTGCTGCTTTCGACAGCCACCTGGGAGCCCCTGCCAGGGATTTTCAGCTGGAAGCCGACAGTGCGCCAGGCCTCAGTCTCACGCCATTGAGTCTGGCAGTACAGGGGGGCTGAAAACAGGACAACACCATTGAGGGAAGCACTTTTATCCATGCACTGCTGCACAATCAATCAGTGCTGTCATGGAAAATAGACAGGGAGCCAATAGGTTGTGTTGGAGTAAAAGAGGAGATGAGTTGTTTTTGGCAAATCATTGAGCATCTCCAGTGTCCTGGAGACTCACTTACATGAAAGAAGTGATGCCTACCCAGGAAGCCAGATCGTCTTTTTAGAATAATTTTTTAGAATAATCTTCTCATTTCATCTGAGAAAGGCCTTATTTGAACAAAAAATTAACTGGATCACACTTATTAAACAAAAGTGGAATGTCAAGTAAACGTGTTGAGAAGACCAATTTCGTCGTATTTTGACTTGTTATGCTGTATTGTTTATTTTTTATTTGAAAGAAGCATCTTTTTGCTGCCAGCAGGATATGTGTAGCGTCATAGCACTCCCACAGGAATTGTCGAACTCCACCCAGTGGATATAGAGGATCTACAAAGCTTGGAGTTCCATCACTGCTGGCGAGGCCAGGCTTGCTGCAAACATCCTACTCCAGGAGCTCAAGGTTGCAACTTTTAACAGAGGTCTAGAATACCGGTTTGCAGAAATATCCACAGCTCTGAGCAACAGTCAACAAGTGAAGCACATTCTGGATGAAAGCATCCCACCAGTCAAGGGTAGGGTGGAAACCTTGGGCATGGAGATGACAGATATGGAGCAGGACCAAGGAGGTGCTAGTGCTGAACCACAAGAGAATCCAACAGAGATAAATGTTGGGAAAGGACAAAATGGAGAAGATGAGTGCCCTGGAATCCTCCATGTGGATGGGTTTGAAGACTTTGAAGAGTTTGATCTGGATTTTGATGACTATGACCTTCTGGAATCCATCCATAGCCACCTCAACTCTCCTAGTGAACCTATCCGTGAGTACAATCAACAACGTGGTTTGGAAGGCAGCTGGGGGGCCTTAGATTGCATATTTATTGCTAGTGGCTTAAATATGAAAGTTACAAAAGAGAAAAAGAAAAAAAAAAGAAAAATGTATGGTCTTACGAAAAGGTATTTCTCAGGCATTCTTTGGATAGGTGAAGATTGTTAGCTTCATAAAGGGTTTCAGCAGGGTTTCTGTCCTGCAGGGTTAGTATTTTGGTAACTGGCTGTTTAGTTAAATAAGGTGTTTTGGAAACAGGAACAGCACTAATATATGTAGGATAGCTGGTTACCACACTGTGGAAAACCAGCATTGGAAATTGATCAATGGGAATTTTAAAATCAAATGTTTTATTGATTCTCCAACACAAGCCAATTAATATATAGCCTTGGCTTGTCACGCAGCTTACTCATGGTAGGACCTGTGCTGTAGACATGGTGGGTAAATCTGTTAACCAGGTGGCTCATCGCATTCACTCAAAAACACACAGGCCCATGCACACTCCCGGTGAGGCATGCAAAAATCCATTGACTGATGCTGTTCCTTGTGCCTTAAACCTTTTAGGGAATTTTCACATAAATGAAGCCGAAATGTTGGATCAAGATAATAACAATACTGCAAAGAAAATTTGTATACATGAGGATGAAGCAAATGTTGGGAGGCCTGTAAAGCATTTAAAGTAATCACTCATCCAGATACTTTTGGCAACTGAGTAGCCTTTGAACCCTTGCCAGGAAACAAGAACTCTCTGTTTGAACAGTAAAGGCGTCCTTGGTTTTGTCATTGATGTCAGCAGTTCCTGGGCTTCTTCGTCTCAGTGCTTATCCAGTGGTTTAGTTCCTCTGTACTGTCAGACAGGGCACCCCTGTTTGTGTGTCAGTCTGCCTGTCTGGAGAACTTCCCTGCCTGTCTGCCCTCTCCAGCACTTGAGTTACAATCCAGGAACAGCCTTGGTTATGGTCCAAGTTCAGATTCTGCACCATTGTCTGATGTAGTATTTCCTGACATGATAAAACAACTCTCATGATTCCTCTGACGAAACTCATCTTAATTTATCTGTTTATATGGAACTCAAGTGGACACGTCTACTGTTTTATTCTGCTTCCAGAAACTCTTTAGAGTTTACAGCTTTTACGTAAATGACTTGACATAAACTCAACATCCGGCTTTTTTAGTGTATCATATAAAGTTTATAGTGTTAGATAACAGTGCACACTTAATCTTGTTCACACAGCAGAGCATTTTTTGAACAGTAGTTTGACAAGGTGTTTAATGAGAAACAGTCAGGGAATACCGTGGACACCTCACACATCCAAGTGACACAGATTGAGCCAGTATGGAGAGTCATATGTTCTGGGTTCGTTTTCTCACACCCCTAAAATAACCTGCTGTTGGCAGAAATGGTCCAGACTTTCCTGGGGCTTTGAACTCTGAACTCTCTGAGCCAAAATGTGATCATTTTTCGACAGTTGCATCTGACTCTCCTTTTTGACTTAAGAATAAACAGCTATATATAGAACAAAACAAGATGTAAAAAACATTTAACACAGTTAACTTTGTGATCAGCCTCCAGCTCTCCTTTTAGAGTGTATTGATGTGTTTGGAGAACTTTAAACAAGTACTAGACGGTATAAAAAGATCAGCATATGCTCACATTTCACTTTTCTGCTTCAGAGTTTGGTTCATGATACCGTGGCACTGCACGGTTGTGTAAATATATTCCTGTGGATATGTTCATAGACTATGTGCTATTTATTTATTAACAATCCGACCTTGAGAGTCCCAGGTTTACCTGACTGCTGTTCAGTCTCTTTTTTTTCCTTTTTTCATTTGGCAGACGCTCTTATCCAGAACGACTTACAAGGTTACTGGTATTACAGAAAGGCCAACGTAGTGTTAGGAGTCTTGCCCAAGGACCTTTATTGGTGTAGCACAGACTGGCTGCCCAGACCAGGAATCGAACCCAGGTCTCTGACATGGGTTACCGTGCTGTTACCACTGTACCACACCAACTTCCCCTAAGTCTCCATAACTTGATGCGAGGGGTAGACGAGGAGGCCTTTGTTAATTTGTGGGGCCCTACACAGAAATGTCCCTATGTATGAATAAATGTGTGAATGTGTATATGTGTGGGTGTCCTGCAATGGACTGTTGTACAACCCAGGTTTTCACTGTGTCTTCAATAGACTCTAAATAACCCTTTCCAAAAAAAGTTGTTTACTTAAATAATAAATTATGTTTTTTGATCATGGTTACATTTGCATGCATATACACCTTGGTTGCCCATACTGATGATGCTAACATCACACATGTAGTGAGTTAGCTATCAACATTTGCACAACATTTGGACAAGCAAAGAAAATTCAGTGTCCATAAACAGTTCTCAACCAATTAGGTGACTCTCGGGTAATGGTCTTGCTCCAGGTCCAAGTACTCATCTGTCATCAGTTGATTGGTTGATGTTGATTTATGTTGTTTTTCTTGTTGCAAACACAGTGTATATTCTAATAATGAAACACGTAACTTGATGAGTAGGATTTGAATAACGAGGGCAATACTGGTTTATGAGTTATAGCACATCATTTAGGGCCTTTAGACAATTCTAGAGTGTGTTTAATATGCAGTTATGGCTAGAGTTCCTTTCACCCTTCAACATTTTCACTCAACTTAGCCTGAAATCTCTTTTTCAGTACTGCTGCTCTGATACCACTCCAGCTCAAGCAGAGTCCAGACAAAAGACATGGCTGCCATGTTTGTCAGGAGTCTCCCTGTGCAAAAAGAAGCATACTTAGGAATGATTGGACTCTAGGGTTCGGGGGAGATTGTTTGAGGGTTGGACTGTAGTTCTAGATCTCAGGGTGAGAAATACAAGGAACAGAATGTAGCTGAAGAAAGAGAAACATAATGTTACTTTTGTTTATGGCACGTCCTGCAGCTACTGTGACAACCAAAAACAGCAAGGGCTTATTGTGGCCTGGCATGGCCCGATCCCTCAGGCCCCTTAGTTCTCTGCTACTGGGGGAATGCTTCACATTGGGCCTTCAATTATCCTAAACTTAATAAGATCCTTGGTTTGTGGGTTGACGTGATATAATATTAAATCAGAGCCAGTTTTTGGAGAAGCCTGTGGCTTTAACCGCACAAAATAATTCGTTCTGCCTTGTAGATTTCTTTTGGCCAACATTGACTATGTTTCTCTATTCACTAATCTGTGTTCTTTTGCTCAACTTAAAGCCTTAATTAAATAATCTTTTAGTCAAAACATGTTTATAATGACAACATGTATGATGTTACCACTAGCGTGCTTGTTTATTTCCTCCTTTAATTTCTTTATTCTTGCAGGTCACCGGTTTGAAGACAATCCCGGAGTAAGAAGACACCTAGTCAAGAAGTCATCTCGTTGTCAGGTTACTCGAGCAAACAACGGCTCTCCTTCTCTGTCTAGCCTGAAGAAGAGGAAGAAGATGGACAAAAAGACTCATGAGGTAAGATCATGTACCAAGCTCATAGACACTGTCCCCAGCAACAGTTCTATAGACAAACATTTACATTTACGGCATTTTGGCAGACGCTCTTATCCAGAGCGACTTACAAGGTTATTGGTGTTACAGGTAGGCCAACGTAGTGTTAGGAGTCCTGCCCAAGGACCCTTATTGGTGTAGCACAGACTGGCTGCCCAGACCAGGAATTGAACCCAGGTCTCTCACATGGGAGCCAATGATGTTACCACTGTACCACACCAGTGCAGCGCTGCACCATACCAAACAGTGCGATCTTGGCTTACCACGAGAAAAGAAATGCAAAAATCATTCACAAATTTATTTCACAAGCACACGGTTTGATATTTAGTTCCATGACATAAAGACATAAACTTTAATAGTAGCAACAGACAACTTTTTTTTTTCTCAGTAAATATTTACAATGCTTTCTTGTAATAATAGCATCCTGTTTTAAGGTTCTCTTATGTTTATTCCAGTTAAATGGAGCAATGTCTCTGAGGACAAACTTTCCCCAAGCAGAATTGAACCTTAGGTTCAAACAACAGCATTGTACAGTATAATAGATTATATGTGATGATACATGAGATGAAGGCAGTTTATAAAGAACAGCTTCATAAATAAACACTGATCAGGGGTGCTGGTTTGTTTTTTTTTTCCAAAGAGAGGTCCATATCACTTTCTGTATAAAACCCTGTTATGATATATTTACCACTGGTTATAAACATGAGAGCTGAATGATAAACAGCATTAAGAGCTAGAAGAAAGAAGATGACAGCAGGCATGTAAATCATATGTCCATAGCCAAGAGCCGAATGGAATAAGACTCAATGGGGAACGTCAAAATAAGATTTGTTTCTGCCTCAAATTTCAAATATGTGTTTATGTGCTATGTAAAAGACAGTACATGTACAGTATATGATCCGCAAAAATGACAAATGCAAAACATACGTCTTTTCCAATACAGTAAATGTATCATAGTGTTTAATTCATGAGTCTGAATTAATGGCTGCAAGAGCAAATAACTATGTAGTGGTTGCTATAATAACAGGTGATTTACTTGTATGAGATTTGTGTGGACTTGTATGTCTAATAAAAATGTTTTTTTTTTTTTTTTTAAATCGGTTGTTATTTAACAAAGAACACATTGTTCTGTTGATATGGTGAAACTTTCTGTAAGACGTTTTTTTTATTTAACATGTTTTTTATGTAATTCTCCAGTGTCAGCCTGGGGAGAGTATATTGGACATTCAGGATTTCTTGGCATTACAAGCCGTGCACTTCTTTGTTCAAGAGATACAGGAAGTGTACTGATAAGAGAACAGCTGTTATAGCCATGCTTTACACTGGGCATCATCAGACTTGTTAATTATTTCTATATACCGACTCAACCCACATTTACAATAACACTAGAACAGCGGTTCTCAACCTTCTGCAAGCTGGGCCCCCCCAAAGCTGGTTCATTACAGTTGGGGCCCCCTTCTTCCTGAGCCTGCTTTGCAAAGATCCTCGATTCTTGGTGCAATATCTGATAAACACAGTCTCAAATCATCCTCAATTTGTGCACGATTGCGGTATTTCGTTTTAAGTCCAGCAAACTTGGCGAGACGCGTAAACACATGTGCGGGCGCTAATAGGCAAGCCTAGCAGTTACGTGACATAGCGTCACAGGCTCAAAATACTGTATTGGTAAATTTAAAATGAAACTGTGTGTTTGATTTATTGTAATAACCTTGAGG
>JAOVVF010000047.1:20468509-20484076 GCA_028565595.1 Duopalatinus emarginatus
GTGTGTGTGTGTGTGTATGTATATGTATATGTACAGATGTTATATGAATGAATAAATGTTATAAGGCTTGTTTATTATCACAGTAAATAAATCTAATAGAGCATTTATTTTCTCTAGTATAATAGTGAAGTAATAAAACTAATTTAACTAAACTAATTAAATTAAATTAATTAAACACCACTTAATAAATATGAAACTCTAAAAAACACTTTGGAAAAAAAAAGACTGGATGTAAAAATGTGTGCTACAGATATCAAATTTCTGCTCATTATTCACTTTCTTTATATCTAGAATCTGTCTTGATACCTAGCATACATGTAGATTTCTTTTTTCATTAGGTCTCAGTTCCCTAAACTAATTCTGATTGGACATTTTAATCCAAACAACAACAAAAAAATACACACATGGAGGTCATGACCCCTTGTTGTAAAGAAATCCACATGGTTCAATTTCTGCTCTGGATTTCCAAAACACTTTGATTGATTTACATCATCATGAGAAATTAGACTGTTTTCCAAATCCATCATCTTGCTTGATTAGACATGGCAGCTAACAGTATCTGATTTGACACTCTTACACAAGTTGGATTTCTCAGGATTTCTCATTTAAATTCATTTGTTACATCCTCATGTAATCATGACGCATGTTGTTGCATCTTGAAAACCTTCTAATATGCACTGCTTTTATGATCACCCTAAAACAGATCATAGAAAGAATGGAACTGATTTTGGAAGGGCGTATCATCAGTGTGACAACTCATGGCAAATTACTTTGATTACAATGTGCAATCAGCCAAACTTAATATTTTCCTCTTCACTGACTGCAGTTGCATTGCTTATTATGGTCCGTTGCTAGTTTTACTTTAATATCAACAGATTCACTGTTTAATCTGGTTAATTATATTTTAATTTTTCTCTAATTTATGTCAGACTGGGTGTAATACCTTCAGATTTTCAGATTGTCTTTAGATGTATGTAGATTAACATGCTTTAATCTATTACTAGAATTATAATTCCTGTATTCTTGTGTATTTAAACAGACTTTAAACTGTGTCCCATGCTATTCATAGGAAATGAAAGCAGGAGGCATTGTAGTCTTGAGAAGTCATGTGACTACTAAGCCTAGATAAGGGTCAGGAATGACCTACATATACCACCCAGCTGCTGACCTTAACACCTATCCCTCATCAATGCATTGTATTTCTATATGGCTATGGTACATGTAAAATACCCTGCACACGGCATTTAACCTACCATTATTATTAATGATAAGCTGGCACTAAAAAACCTGCATACACTAATTAAATCCAGTGTAATGCAGACAGTTGTCTGCTTTGTAATTTGATTTGATATGAACTTACTTTTTTTATTACATGCAGAAGAAAGTCCACACTGAAGTTAAAATCTATATTACATTGCCCTTACATCTCCTTAGATCCACCAATTGCCTTTTTAAAATGCTACACTGAAATGCAGTCATGGTCATAAGCCGCACTCGGGGCAGCCATGTCCTTGTGGTTAGGGAACCAGTCTTGTGACCGGAAAGTCCTTGATCAAGGCACCTAATCCCCTCAACTGCTCCCCACATGCCATGGTTTGGGGCTGGCCCCTGCTCCAGGCAGGTATGTTCACTTGCCCCCTAGTGTTCACTGCTGTGTGTTTCACTGCATGGATGGGTTAAATGTGAAAGTAACATTCCTCTGTGTGCAAGCACAATAGGCAAATAGTTCACTTTCACTACTCCGAGGTGTGGCTGTAAACACAGAATAGACAAAGAGCCTAGATGTTTCCTTTTTCTGTATCATTTTTATGTTGCTGTCCATTTAAAGGGAAGTGTTTTATAGTGTCTTATAGGCTCATTGTTTTTTGTTTCATTCCCACTACATGGGTTTTTAAATATGCAACACCTATTTAAAGTTTGACTGTATGTCCAATGATTTATTTGTATCTGGCAAACAGGGTACAGCATATTAATCTGGTTATCTCTAAATCTTTCCTGCTCTGATGCTTACCTTTACACCTTTTGTTTATGACTTTCATCAGTATCAGCTCTTCATCCATTCACAGACGTTAGATGGTACAGACCTCGCTTTCTCACTCACACACTGATTCTCATCACCATATTACACCTGTTCTTCAACATCTCCACTGGCTCCCTGTAAAACTTCACATCCAAAGTTAAAGTTCTTCTACTTACAGGGCATTCCTCAGCTGGGCTGCTCACCATTCCCCCCTCCATCCTTCATGACTTTGGTAATTGTTCTTTTTCTAGATTGGCTCCTTGACTCTGGTACTGTTGTACATCTAGGTATTTGTTCATGTCCTGTCCAGTGTTGTGTATGTTTGCCTAGTTTTGCAAATATAATTTAACTATGTTTCCACAGTTGCCAATTTCCAAAACTGTCTGTAAAATCACAGATCTGTTTTCTGTGTGTACTGGCCAACTCCCTGGTAAATATTTATCAGAAGCATATTATATCAGAGGTTTATTTAACCTCTAACATATTTCAGTTTAATCACCCTGTGATGGATGTTACAATGGTATTACATGCTGCTTTAAACCCCATTCGAGTTTCGTTTGCAATGAAATTGATTATTTCTGACATCTGGCAGAGTATAGCTTGTTTTTTTAGTTTTTGATTGTGTGTATTCCAGGTAAAGATTCTTTCTCCTGTGTAAAAATTACAATGAGTAATGCAAATGCAGGTTGAATGATGCAGTTTGGTATTGAGGATTTTTGGGTCGTGTGAAACACGTTACACTGCGACTGCTGTTAAGATCAAATAATATTCAGAGAAGAGTAGGGATGAAAAAAATGCATTTTGTTTAGGTGTGGAAATTGTCATGTTAGCACTTTAGCATGTCTTTAGCACTGGTAACATGGAAATTATTTGGGTAAAAATATATGATGCTGTTAAACCTTTATCTAGTAAAAAATATATACACAGCAGTTCATATAACTGAAGAAAATAAGTTGAGTTTTTGGCATATTGACAGTAATAATCATCATCATCATCATCATTATCATCATCATCATCATCATCATTATCATCATCATTCTTGTATTTACATACAATTAATAATTTGGACATGCTATCATTTATATCATTTAAAACACAGTTATAACGAGCTCCCTCTGCATCCTTAACATAAATCTATAGTAAATGCCACTAATTGTCTAGAGATAACCTCTGCCTGGTAGATCTATCCATCCATCCATCCATCCATCCATCCATCCATCCATACAAAGTAATAATGTATTTGTATGTAAGTAATAATATTTATTTTTCCTTGTTCATAATTTATATTGTTTTATAATATGTATTACATATGTAGGACAACCAGCTTGCTGTCTGATACTTTCTAAACATTTTCATTATAATAGTATGTTATCTTCTGATAATGTGTATGAACAGGAAAATTTTTCAGTCAAACTCAATGTTTGTGGTATTACTTAATGGTCGCATATAAGAATGGTCTAATGGCTACTGTCCAGCCTGTCTCTTGTCATTTAATGTTGGGGAACATCTCTGTCAGATGTCTCCATTGTTCCCCTCACTCTATGCCATTGCTTGTGTCTATCTGCAAGATTTAATGGAAACAAGAAGACATGTATTAGCACCACTGAGGATGCTGAATAGTTTGTTCACAAAAGTATTAGTATTAAACACTTATTAAGTGTACCATGTCCTGTTTGTGTTTAAAGGTTGCTATGGCGTATGAGTCCCCTCAGCTCTTTCCCACAGTAAACGTCCCTGATCATGCACACTACACTATCGGTGCCGTAATCTTCGCCATCGGCGTCACTGGCATCATGGGCAACTTTCTGGTCATCTATGCTTTCACCAGGTAATGTGAAATGTGAATGTTTTACCAGTTCAGACATGTGTCTTAATCAGTCAACGGTCTTCTGAAAGACTATATTTGTGACTATATTTACAGATGAATGTGGTGTATGCAAAAAAAGAAAAAAAAGAACAAATATATTTCTTTTAAAAACTTGGTTGTACGAGACATCAGCAGTTGCACCTCATTTTCGTTGTCAGTTACTCTGTTGTTATTCATTTAGATGCCTAATGATTCATATTTTCAATTATGAAATGACGGTATGTTTTGCGTTTCCTCAAAGTCATAATTAAATAATTAGCTGCATAAGGCGGCAGATGCAAGTCCTCTCTGAAATTATGGATTGGCACTGATAGTGTGGGATGCTTAGTGGTGAATCATGTAATACACATCAGTGTGACCTTCATGCTGCATGCTGATGCTGTTATAGACAGGTGTCAATAATAAAAGTTTGCTTGTGTGTGTGGGCATTTTCAAAAGTATTTTGATGTGGAACAAAAATCCTTACAAAAGTAGTAATATGTGATCGTTTTTGACCTTGTAGGGACATGTAGCTTATCTCTATGAGGAAAGAGCTGAAATGTTGCCTTTACATTACTGAGGTTGAGGTTCAGGTTAGGTTTAGGTTTAGGCAGAGCACTAATTAGTTGCATTAATACTTATGTCAGTGAAAGGTCCTCACATGAATAACAAGAAAAAACTGTGTGTGTGTGTGTGTGTGTGTGTGTGTGTGTGTCTGTAGGAGTCATACGCTAAGGACACCTGCAAACATGTTTATAATAAACCTGGCTATTACAAATTTCTGCATGTGTGCTAGCCAGACTCCAACATTCTTCATAACCAGTTTGCACAAGAGATGGATCTTTGGACAGAAAGGTGAGAGACAAGGACTGAAAATGAAGCAGTTTAAATCAAACGTCCACTCTTCATTATTCTTTTTACTATTTCTCATTTTGACATTCACAGTCTAATGAATTACAAAATATTAATCCACACATACCCTCAACGAATCAAGAATCACCATTGTACTGATATCCTTGTAAACCTATGCTCAGCCTCCTATCTGAGGCTAGGACTTACTTTATAAGGTTGTCTATTTTTATTTTTTCTTTATAAGTCACTTGTCTGGCCACAACCTTTGTACTAGTAGCCTTTAGTAAGCCTCGCTTGGCCTATACATTGCCATTGATTTGATGATCAGATTAGGAGTTTCATACACATCAGACTAAATGAACAAATGCCACTGGGATTCATGGAACAGAATCGATAAATGAGAGTTTCATGTGAAATATGGTTTCTGTGTTAAATCGATTCACACCTAATTCACCTGAAAACAAAATACAATGTCAAAATAGTCTGAAATGCATTAGTATGGAAGGCTTATCCGCTTGCCATGGCAGGAGCTAATAGTTCACCACTGGCAATGTCTCCTTTCTGCAATCTCACAGAGAAAACTGCAATATATTATATAAAGAAATGGTTAATAAAATACAGCATCATGTCTTAATATAACTTCAGACTATTGCAGCTGGCATTCATATCTGGAACAGTGTTTACTGTCTTGGATGCCTTCTATGTAAATATGTGTATAAGAGAGTATTCTGAGATTCTCTAGGTTCTCTCTGGCTCGTCCCTGGTTTGAAAAGGTGAAGTTACTTGTTAGCTGTAAAATAATAGTAAAAAAAAAAGTGAATTTTTTAATAATAAGCTTCCACACAAGCCATCTCCTAGTTTTTCCTCATTTGTATGAAATCGACCAGAATTGTTCTGAAATTGCTACAAATTCTGTTTGTGATTTTTCTATGCTAAAATGTCAATATATGACTACATTTGAGTGCAAATCCTGATTGTCCTGCTGACCTGATGTTGCTCTATGTCCTTGCACAGGTTGTGAGCTGTATGCATTCTGTGGTGCTCTGTTTGGGATTTGCTCAATGATCACGCTAATGGTTATCGCAGTAGACCGCTACTTTGTCATCACCCGACCCCTAGGCTGCATTGGCAAGTTGTCCAACAAGAGGGCACTACTTGTACTGACATGCACTTGGGTGTATTCTCTGAGCTGGAGCCTGCCACCCATCTTTGGCTGGAGTGAGTACTTTGAGGGCACTTTGTAATCTTTCCCAATAATGCAGTGGCTTTAACATAGAAAAAAAAACTTCTGTCGATTGCAGTATAATACACCAGAATGATGTGGCTCTAGTTTCTTGCCAGCACAGGTGTATTGTACTGGTATAACAAGTGGTTGTTGGCAGCATTAACACAAGGCTTCAATGGTATTCCTAAATTAAACACCTACCTAATTTCTTACAAATTGGTTTAAATAAATTGGAGATGCCCACTTATGGCCAATCTGTGATTTCTTGGCATTAAATTTAATAAAAAAAATAATAACTGCACATCCACTTCATGGTGTTAAACTGTGTATTTCTAGGAGAGATAACAAAAGTTAACGACAGGCTTTGCATGTGTTGACTGTGGATGAGACTCTCTTCATGGACGGCGGCTACTGGTGACTTTTGCAGTCATGGTGCGAGCTTGGCAGGATTGGCTGATGTGTTGGTCCCTGCAGCACATTATGTCTTTAAGTCTCAGTGCCAAGATAAAGCTTACTGTAGGAGTCAGATGCCCTCTCCCTGTCGCTTTAAACAGTTCTGGCAACTTGTTTGTGTTGTCTGTGCTAATAAGTGTGTCAGTATTGAAAAAGAAAATAGTCTAGTGGGCAGAAATAGGCCGCTGTTCTGTGCATGTGATCTTTTTAAAGAATTAATTTTACCAACAAAAGCAAAGTCAACTCTCTCTCTCTCTCTCTCTCTCTCTCCCTCCCTCTCTCTCTCTCTCTCTCTCTCTCTCTCTCTCTCTCTCTCTTTCTCTCTCTCTCTCTTTCTCTCTGCCTGTAGGCTGATAGTAAATAAGAAAGAACGTCGCTTGGTGAAGGGTTCAGGTTTCCACTTGGATCTGCTGCTGATCGTGACTCTGGGTGCTATCTGCCCACTCTTTGGCCTGCCGTGGCTGACAGCTGCCACTGTGCGCTCGGTCACTCATGTCAACGCTCTGACAGTAATGAGCAAAGCTACAGCTCCTGGAGAAAAGCCAATGATCCATAAGGTTAAAGAGCAGAGACTGACTGGGATGTTTGTGTCCATACTTGTGGGTAAGAGAAGCTAAAGCTTAACAAGTAACAATAAATAGAAATGTTATCTTCCTTTATTTTCACTCTTATGGATTTCTTGAGGACCTGGCGCCCTGGCATTGTATTTTGGTAGACTATTTTCTAGTTGGTGTACTTTACTAGTTTCCTTCTAAAATTAGCTTCCTGCTAAAATTTCTTTCCCTCTTTCCTGCAGGCCTGTCCATTGTGATGACAGATGTGTTGCGGCATATTCCTCTGGCTGTGCTCTTTGGTATTTTTCTGTACATGGGCATCACATCTCTGACTGGTATCCAGCTCTATGAGCGCATCACACTCATGGTCACGCCTGCAAAACACCACCCTGATCACAACTATGTCACTAAAGTAAGGAAACATGACTGGGAGCTTTCCAGAGTTTTTAGACTTCCTATGCACTCCTAAAAATGTCTGACACTTTTTTTCTGGTCTGGAGGAACTGTAGATTTGTGGCCCTTTAACAAGATTGTTTTGATTTTACGGTTTTTATAATTGCATTTTCTGAATTACTAAATAAAGGTAATGATTAAGTTGCATATGATTGATTCAGCTTGTGTGAAAAGTTCCATTTTAAATAATGAATTCAATATTCATTAATTGAATAACAATATCCCTTAAAGCTTTTGCTGCAGCCACTAGGTGGTGCCCAAACCCTGACTTTATTTTTTTGTCTCTTTAAAATAATTACTAGTAAATGTGCCAATTAAAAAAAATTTAATAAAATTATAACTTGTGTCAATTTTCCTCTGTGTTTCTAGGTGAAGACATGGCGTATGAACATGTTCACCATAATCCAACTGTTGTGTATTGCGCTCTTGTGGGTGGTGAAGTCCACTGTGGCATCCCTGGCTTTCCCCTTTATCCTCATCATGACCGTGCCGCTGCGCAGACTCATCCTCACTAGGATCTTTGAGGAGAGGGAGCTGGCAGCTGTGAGTCACGCTTATAAATCAGCTTAGAGTTCTTGTACAGGTCTATAAAGTCCTAAAATATGGATAGTTAAAGGCAGTTATTTCTAGGCCTGGAAAAATACAGATATTCAGAAACAATTTGGGAAATTTATTGTTGTAAGTAATGTATTAAACCCAAAAGACACTGAAGTCCTGCACCTTTATCTTTCACATAAGATATTCACTTATTTTCGGCTCTAACAGCCTGACTAATGCATATAACATTTGTTTTTCATGTTTTCATGATGCAGTTTTTTGATTTATTAAAATAAAAAAAAAATCAAAGAAAGTCTGGGACAGATTAAAAAACAATCTGGAACAAATGTTTTTGTGATGAATAGTCAATAGCCCAGTTAGAGTAAAATTATGGTTTTAAGAATCTGTTTAAAGTGGTCTATGGACCGTATACTGTATTGAGTTTTCAGATCTCAAACGTAACTACGGCATATCAGAAAGTTATGTTTTAGGTAAAATGCACTACACCAAATATGAAATGCCATTATAGGCCATTATTAAACCCATACAGTAAACAGTATGAGAATATGTAGGAGCAGATGAGTGCTCAGGAAGCGTCTCCTTCCACCATTTTTTCTTTATGTCAGAGCACAACAACACAACTTGCATTATTTTATTAATTCATTAAATCAAAGAAGCTAATTATACTGTGATAAAATATCACACACATTAAAATGTCATGACCTTAAATGCTTGCCATCTGCTCATGTATATATCATATAAGACTCTTTTCTGAATGTTTTATTCGTAGTTGTCTCTTCTATGTATATATGGTATATTGTTTTACATTAGACATTTGTCTTCAGTCCACATAAGAGAAAGACATCCTCATTTTTTTTTTCTCTGTATATTGATTTTATTTATTTTTTTCTTGGCCTTAAAGGTTAAAGCCATAACAGGCAAAGTACATAAAGGCCAAGCGTTTAAATCTTTTAAAAGCAGTGGTCTAGACACATGAACAGCATGAAGCTGATTTGCATAAACTGACTAGGGCCCACAATAACAACTTAAGTAACTGAATAACCCAAGAATGTGAATATGTGTGAATATTCCTCCTGAATATGCCTCCATAAAAAGAAAAAAATCGGATCGTATATTATTTTTTTTTCTATCAGACACGGTAGACTGAAGTGGATACAAATGCAGTTTATTATTTATTAAAAACTTGGAGACAAATCTCAAATAGTATGCAGAATTCAAGGTCAAAAAACAGACAGTAATAACCAGGGAGATCCAGATCACAGAGTCAGAGACGTAAGCAAGGGTCAAAGACAGACTGGTGGAAACAGTGATCGATAGGCTGGGAACTGAGAGGTACATAACACTCAATGAAACTCAGAAGTGAGTGACCCAGACAGACTTGGTTAAATAGTGTGAGTGTGATAACGAGGCCCAGGTATGTGCAATGGAACCAGAAACATGGTGAATGTGGCAGGTGGTTTTTCTTAGATTAAACTTAGCTTGTATATGTGCGTATGCAGGCATGTTTTTTGGCCAGTTAGGTGCCACATTAACATTTAAAGAACACCGACATGGTCCATGATATACTTGATGTAATTTGGTTTCTCGTTTTGTTCCCACAGTTGGACGCAGATGAGGATTCGCCCAATTTCGACGAAGATGGTCGTGACGAGTATAATGAGATTCACATGCTTGTGTAGACCTGGTCCTCCGGTCACAGGATAAACCTCTTGTAAAGGTGACACTGGCCATGATGTACTCAGATGATGATGAACTCAGATAGTCTACTCTCCTTCAGGATTGCGTTGTGTGTATATTCAAACGTTGTACTTAATCTGTGTAAAATGGAAATACCGATGCCGGAGATTCACAGGATTTAAATCCTTTTTTGTGGTTGTTATTCTTATTTATTTGTTATATATATTTTTTAAAATGTACTTCTAGCTCCCTATAAGTGGTCTCCCTAAAACTTGATGATGCCCAGTGTTTGCAGTCCTAGTTCAGGACATTTTCCTTTTTTTTTTTTTAGCAGCAGTAACACACCCGATTTACCTCATGAAGGGTTTGTTAATGAGCTTATGAGGCGAGTCCATTGTGAGTCCATTGTGTCCATTGAGCAGAGAATGTACTAAAATGTAAGAACTCAGGCAGGATTGGGCGTCACTATTGGGTCCTGAAATGGACCACGCACCTTACTTTGCTGGATAAAATGATACACTCCCTAGCCGGAAAACACTGCATATACTTCTTGTTAATCTGAATCGCCTTCTCTTTTGTAGTGTAGGCACCGACCACAGAATTTGAGTGATATTTCAGTAGTAACCTCCATCTGAGAGCCCTCAGGGTGAAGACAGGAGCACTAAGTGACATTTCTTCTGCTTGATTGTAATATTTATTTGCTTATGTTACCCTAATGCACATTTGTCAAGAACAGCACACTGTACGAAATTTGCATTTATATGGGCATTTCATGAAAGAAGAAGAGCATTAGCATCGACCGAAAAAAGTTAGCACACCCTTATACTTTTCCTATACTATTTATTTTGTGCTCAAAATGTGAGACTTCTATGTTACATTGTATGTTATGTTGTATATTTGAGTTATTGTTTCACTGGAAGCCATAGTGTACATGATTTAAAGATGTAATGTACAGATGATGAAGTTTAATTATAAAATCAATTTGAATCCACTGGCTGCTGAACTGACAGTGTAGTATATGGATGCACTTAGCGTTAGAGCTCGAACTGGAAGCAAGAGTGTTTGGATCCACTGCATTCTGCTGCCAAATCAGTGGATGAGGGCAGAGAGGAAACTTGGCCATGGTCCCATCTATCAAACTTTAACTAGTTTAAAGGAAGTGCATGACCTCTTCAAATCCACATTGTGCCACTGCCAACAATCGAGCAGCCGAATATCCTCGATCTGTTTCTTTTATCTTTTGACATAAAAAGAAAAAAAAACTCTCAGATCTCTGAGATGGGTCCGGTGAACTTTTGTCCATACTTTTCATATGAACTGAATTATTATTTTTCCTTTTTCATAAGACACTGAGGCACAGAGCATGCAGAGAGTGAAAAAAGCTGCCCTTTAGACTGTAAATAACATCCTGACCGGTTCCTGTTGGTTGTGGTACGTCACTGTGTACTTTACTCAAATCACAAGAACAGGTATAATTTACATGCACGCCATTACACCAAAGTTTGTTTTTCTAATATAACTCACAGATTTTTGGAATGGTGAAGTACAAACATAAGGTATTACTCTTAAGACCAAATGCTGCTAACCGTTCAAACAGGTTGTCAGTTGTGAGACCACACAGAAGTTTGTAGGTTTGTAGGTTGGTTGTCATGAAACTTCCAAAATGAGCACTGTATCGATGCCAAAAATGTAAGCTTGGGTTTGCAGTTTTGTAATAAGGAGTGTCGCTAAAGGGGAAAGCAGAGATTGGCAGTAATTACAGTACTGAAGGGTGATTAGGGCAGTGGTGGCTTAGTGGCTAAGGTTGTGAGCTAGTGATCTGGACTCCCAGGACTTCCAGAGAACCCTTAATTGCTCAGCTCAATTAAACGCCACTTTGGGTAAAAGTTTCTTCCAAATGAAAGAATAAATGTGGGTAGAGATGCGTGCTACGCGCTCAGGTTACGGTTTGGGTAGAACCCATGCCTATGTCTTTCTCCAGTTTTTCGCACATACAGAAAACACTGGTGACTTGTAGTTAGCTGGTGCGAATGAGCGTGCAACTGTGTGCAAGCGTAGTGATGGACTGGTGTCTCCTCCTGTGTTTCCATCTCACACCCAGAGTTCTTAGGCTCTGAATCTAACATGGTCCTGATTGAATCGGCTACTGAAGATAAATTAATAAATGAATGTATGGCATGAATAATACTTGGTGCTTGATTCAGTGCCTAAGGATCCAACACTGCCATTATGTTGCTTGTTTTTTTTTTTATATATAGATTTCACATATATGCTGAATATGTAATGACCACCTTGGTTGCAAATGCTTTACCATAATTTTACAGGTGATCTTGTTTCCTCTTGATTCTCCTGTCTTTGGTCTGAGCCATATTGTGGCTTTAAAAACATGTCTGCAGGCAGCTGTAAGAATGACGTCAGTGGTACAAGTGCTTGGACACGGCCTTGTAAAGGAATGGTTTGAATCAACAGAGATGGATGGGGAACAATAGGAGCTCTTAAACAGGCATCTATTGTCATGATGGTTGGCATTTCTTAAGTAGTGGTTACCAAGACTGCAGACTTGTTGCTTACTTAAGCAGTCTAATGATCTGCATGGCTACTGTTCAGTGGGGATGTTTATAGGGTCAGTGCTGGGAGAAAATACACCTGTGAAGGCTGGAAAATCACAGATACCTGTTCCTTAAACATTTTTTGGGCCAATGTGTGTGTGGTAGGGAATAAAAATGTTAAACCATTAAGTCTGGAGTAGAATCCAAAGGTGTGTGGGTAGTATGTGAGAAAATAAAAGGCTTAGAGCCACATCCTATTGGTGTTTTTCCCAATCCTGGATTTGACTAATGCCACTCCAACTTGGTAGCCTGCCCACCCACCAACCTGGTCCCATAAATTACAATGTTATGTCTGACTTCTTTGCTTTCAGTTTGCTCCCATTTGCTTTATTGCATTTGACAGTGAATGTGTGCTTCACTTTCCAGAGCCCCACTTAGGGGGAAGTAATGAAAATGATAAATGGATGGAGTTAGGTTGTATTAATTCTACAGCCATCCTTTTGCAGTCAGAATGGTCAACCAAACCACAGCTTTACTCAACTCTGTGCATTTGTGAAAGGAGTAGACATAGAGTGTGGGTAGTGTTGCATGGAAAGTCCAGTTTGTTTCAAAAACATATTTCCTGCTTTTTCCTGCAAGTTCTCAAAATATTTGCAGCTCTTTAACTATAAAATAAATCACATCGACCAACTAATTTTTTTACAAATATAGTCCAACTATTCAAATACTATACTATCATTCAAACGTAAAATAACATTCTTGCTATTTATTGGAGCCACAGACCCTTTTTATTCCTGCCATTTCCACCAACAGAACAATATAATAGGTCATATTACATGTTTTCGAAAAGACTAATAACTATAAGGGCAGGTTGTGATTTCCAACACTGTAACATACACACGTAAATACACACCAATCAGCCATAACAATAAATACACCTGCTTTATATTGTGTAGGTTGTCATTGACTGCTATATTCAACTACTTTTGGTAAGTGCTAACTAATGCATACCACCCCACAAGACCCAGTCGTCTAGCCATCACAACTTGTCCTTATGCTTGGCCAATTGATGATGGTTTCCAACACATCAACTTTGAGAACTGCTCTCAGCTTTAAGAAATGCCATGGTGATGTAATGACATTATTAATCTTATTTATGTATCCGACTGCTGGGGTTATATAATGACAGCTGGGTTAAATAGTTCACTGACTTTAAATATTTGCTACTGTAGGCTTTTCAGGACAGAAATCAAAAAACAATAGTATTTAACGAGAGCCTGTGAAAAGTTTTTGTTTACATTTACCTTAAACAGGTCACACTCTAATCTCTGTAGTGAAGTTTACCTATTTGTATTTTACCTTGAATTACTTTTATTTTTTTTTTGATTTTTTTTTTGCAAGAGCGCAAACATTATTATTCAGTCGACTATCAGCACGTGTACACCTGATTGGTGATTTATAAACCTATGAGGATGATAATCATGTTTGCATTAGCTTTAACATCAGCTAGAATTAACTAAAATATATCTATTTCTTAATATACTATTTCCTATAGGATTACAACAAACCTGATATAACATCGCATTTACACCCTTGTCTTTACTCATTTCAGGTTTGAAAAAGACATGTTCCAGATAAATGTGTTAATTGTAATTTGTAAATTTCTAAAATAATTCACCGATAGAATCAAAAACCTTAAAATAAGTAAAAATGTCTTGGAGTTCATTTTATATTTTTGTGAAAGGAAATACTAAATATTAAATTTTCAATTGATAATTTTGCAAAGTGGTGTCTTGTTGTGGTATTCTGTGCTGTATGAGAGGAAATGTTTTTATATACCTTATTTTCAAGCACGCAATTAATGCTGAGAAAATGTTTTTGTTTTTTTTTTTTTTGTTAATTGAATGCTACTATAACTTTAACCCATTAAGTTGTTTATCAATAGGAGTGCTTAACTTTAGTCACCAGTAGACCTCCATGTGAATAGGGATGCACTGATACCTATTTTCTTCAGACCAAGTGTGTGTACTACATGATACAGTAATACATGTAGCACAGGTGTTAAGTGCCGTATGGATGCTAACACATACTCGCTGAAACTTCTCTGCATGCTCATATCAGGCACCCTGGTGATTTCTATACATATACTTTTTAAAATACCATAAGATGTTTTATCGGTTGTGTAGTAAGAAGACCCTGTAGTTCCTTCTCTTAATTTTTGTAGCTGGCTTTGCTTTGATTGGCAGCATTGACAATCATAAAAAAGATCCAGAGCGCTGTCAATTTGGGTCAGCTAGATTGAGTACATGAGCAACCGATAGCAGGACAGGTATTGATGCATCCCTATATATTTTTTTCTTATGTACCATAGACCTTATCATGTCATACAACAAATGCCACTTAGATGTAATTCAGTTCACTTTATTTGTATAAGTTGTAGCACTTTTACAGTACAATAAAAGATTAAATTGTATTGAGGCATGCACTATTGGCTAAAGGTTTGGAAGCAATGCTAACAGTAAAAAAATGATTATGTAAAGAAGTGATGAGTCAATAATTATCGTATTTATTATACATAATAGTCTTTCATTGCAAACCTGATATACACCAGACTCTCACACTCAAATGCTCCATAAAGCTTGATTAACTAAATATAAGGTATTATTCCCAGCAAGGACAATGGTGGCTTTTCCCTATTAAATTTTTAATAAAAGTACATGACTGCACACCAATGTAATATTTTGGTTGCTGGCAAATTGACATTATTGTAAAATACTGGTGAACCTATAAATACCACCCGCTAGTTTCCATTCTTTTGGACCATAGTGCATATAATGTATAAATGTCCGCTTTCCATACCTTGCACCGATGTATCAAGTTATCCTTAAATCATGCCTAAATGTTGTCAGTCCCAAACAGACCACCTGTATAACTCAGTGTTGCCTTGTTGTAACTATGGTAAGAGGATTAGTTTGTCACAAAAGAAACGGCAAACAAGTTCTTATAAGTAATGTATTACTTTAGCTTTAGCAATACTGAAAGACATAATGATGTTATGTGGATATTTTAATAGCAGTAGAAATGACTAATACTGTAAACAATGTTTTCAAACCACTGTAAAACAAAATGTTATTTTTTTGTCTCAAAATAAATATTTATTATGTGTTTCAACATACATTTATTTAAGCCTATTTTTGTAGTATAAATGGTCTCTTTGCAAATTAATCCAAAGGTTATCTAGGGCTGTCGAAGTTAGCGCGATAATAACGCTTTAACACGATCTCAAATTATCGCGGTTAAAAAATTTACCCGTAGTTCATGTTGAGGCTTGTCGCGCGCTGCTTCAGTAAGAGTAAGGCTGCGTCCGAAATCGCGTACTC
>JAOVVF010000047.1:20494458-20499458 GCA_028565595.1 Duopalatinus emarginatus
ATCTCCACATCATTGCATTCAGTTTTTATTCACAATTTGTTTAGTGTCCCAACTTTTTTGGAATCCGGTTTGTACTTGCCTGTCACTTTGTGGCTAAGTTGCTGTTGTTCCCAATCGCTTCCACTTTGTTACAATACCACTGACAGTTAACTGTGGAATATTTACTAGCGAGAAAATTTCAGCTCCTGAGAGCGACCCATTCTTTCACAAATGTTTGTAGTTTGCATGCCTAGGTGATTGGTTTTATACACCTGTGGCCATGGAAGTGATTGGAACACCTGAATTCAATAATGAATAAATGGATGAGTGAGTGAATACTTTTGGCAACATTTTGCAAAACAACACAACCTACAAAAGTCTAGTGTGACCGTGGCTTTAGTCTCAGTCCTTAGCTAGCTTATACATGCCTGACATATTTGGTTATATAGATATTTCTAATTGCCTAGCAACCTAGTTGCCAGGTTTTCTCGCTACTGAACACATGAACAGCTAATGTATCGTGTGTTAACCTTCAGCTGACCATTTGTATGGACGATGAAGCCTGATCTGTCACGTTATATTGTAGTAATTTTTATTAGTTGATGAATATTCATAATATTTGAAATAAGAAAAATAATAATCAACAACAATAATGTATCATAAATTGCTTTTATCGTCATTTGTTTCTACATAATGAAATAATTGCAGTGAATTTTGCGTAAATGTTACTATACCAAACAAAGTGACATTTAGGAAAAAAAACCTGAATACATAATATGTCTAATCTAATTCAGTAGGGAGGTCCTGTAGTTTCATTAGTTATATTCGATCAGATCACTAGACCAGCACTATATTATTTAATTTATTACTGATGTTATTATAAACAGACAGATCCATTAGTCCAAACCAATTCAAGGCCTTCCGCATGGCGAATTATTCTTTTCTATGTTCAATTCAATCAGTGTTCAGCATGAAAAAGTATGCAGTGGTGAATTGCTGGTTTTCTTTGTCACATGACAGCTCTCTATAAAAGCTGTACTTTGTGCATTTTATTTTGCTCATTTAAAACTCAATGTTTATGTGATTTAGCTAATGCACACCCTCTCGAGTTGCCAAGCAACATGCAGATAATATAATCACAACCTATTTATTAGGAGACATTTCCGAATGCCTGCAGGAAAGAAAAAAAAAATAAAATAAAAAACTAATTTAGCAAGATGAAAGCAGAATGTTAGTCTCAGAACATACTGGAGACTATCCACACGCAAAGAGTTTCTAAACGCTTTCTGTTTGTGTCATATCTGGAATAAAACTGCATTATATATGCTGTAAATGTGGGCTGTTGCCTCCCTTTTTTAACCTCAAGCATTATTTGATATTATATATACTATATGTAATATAGCACAAATATAATACATAATATGCTGCATAATTTACCCTAGCAAATCATTTAATTATGTATAAATATCTTTAGATGCACTAGAACAAGAATATACATAAACAATCAATCACATTTATTAATTATATTTTTTATTATTACGTATAAATAAACCACTATTTATGTTCCTTTTTATCCCTTGTCTTGTATATTTATTGTGGATTGTCTTGCACATGCTATTTTATGTTGTATTGTGTAACTTTGTTGTTCTATGTAGCATCTTGGTCCTGTAGGAACATTGTCTCGTTTCACTGTGTACTGTACACTACTCTATATGGGTGAAATGACATTAAAATCCACTTGACTTGACTTGATTTTTGCATGAACTTTACTAGACCAAAGTCTACATTTCTACAGTCCTTTGGGATTCTGACCTCTTAAAACTGCCTAATATAGTTAATCTAATTCAGTAAGGAGGTCCAGGATGGGCAAACCCATAGGATTTAGCCCTATTAGCCCATTTATGTCAGATGACCTTGAGGATTACCAACATACTGGAATTGCAAATGAAAATTCATCCTGGACAATTGAAAAATTATTTTAAATCAGCTGATTAAAACCACTTTAGAAGGACTGACATGCATTTTAGCCATGCTATATAAGTGTAAATGAATCTGTTTCCATACCTTATTCGATATCCAAAATGTCTCCCAAAGCAGTGGCCAAACTTTAAGGAAATGAAAACTGTCACACAAAACCACTGCCGCAAATCTTTTGCATAAAACAAATGGAAACAGGAACAATGCAGAAATAAACCATGGCTACGTGTAAATAACTGATTTGCAAGCTAACCAGACGCAACTATGAGTTTACAAGTATGTGTGCAACCCAAACACAATGTGGGTGTACAACCCAAAAACAATGAACAGAAAATGTTAATTTGGTCATAGACATACAGACACACAAACTTATGTTCAGGTCTCTTCAGATCTTTTCTTTTTTTTTTTTTTTACACGTCCAGAGGCAGAATCCCACCCCAGGCTACAGTGCGTACTTCACAGAACTTCATTAAAAACCTCTTTAACAATGTAAGGTCTGTCCTGCCAATGTTCAAAGAGCCTGAGAAAGAGGATGTCCAGACAGTTCTCCACACTCAGCAGAGCTATTTATATCTAGATATAATAAGGGGCTGTGTATTTTGGCACTGCAGAGAGGTCAACATGGTTCAAAGCCAAGTTCAAAGTCAACTAAATAGACCCAAGGAAATTATGTCAAAGTAATTATGGTAAATATGGATAATTAGTCAAACACGAAATATGGAGAGTTTAAACCGTACCTCAAAAGTTCGTTCTATGAACCAAAAGGAATTCCTGTCAGAAGAACAGTCATTAATGCAGCCACAATGTAACAAACAAAATTAGACAAAAGTCAATTTGCATGTTCATTCAGAGGAGGTTTATTCTAACCAATCCATTTTTGGCAAGTTCTGGGAGTTGGAGGAAACTGGAGAACATTGAGGAAACCCTTACAGTAACTGGGAAGAATGTGAAGTACCACACAGTACACAACCCAAGTTCAGAAATGAACTGGGAACCCTAGAGTTGGGAGGCAGAAACAACCACAGTCTATCCATTTCTGAAACATACAAACGCCACAGGCTAAGCTTCTAGCTACCTCTACAATGTATAGATCTGACTGTCATCGTAAGATGCCTTACTACACAAAACAGTCAAAAACTATATATATAAACTGGTAATGTTTATACATTAAGGTTTGCTTAATATTTAATACATAATAAACTAAATAATTAGTTAAAGCAACAACAGCAACAACAACAGAGGAAAATATTTGGATTTCTTTAAATTAATTTAATTTAATACATTTATTTGAGCTAAATAAATAATAAATAATTTCATTTTAAAGAGTTAGTCATTTGCCATAAATAAAACCGGCTTAATATAAAGTACTACCAACGTACTGTTATTTCCGTGCCATCAGGTAAGCAGTGGAAGGCAGGATGAGGAAGTATCCTGTCAGACATTACATCATTGCAGTCTGAGATGCTGAGATGGTCCAGACGTCAGTTCTTACTCTGCCACATGGCTTTGTGCTAAGTAGCCTAGACTTTACCCATGGGTCACAGGCAGGAAGCTTGTTAACCGTGCAAAAGAGTAAGAGCACTTTGTTCCTCATACTCAACTGCCTCCTGATTTAAATGGGTCAGTCCTGCTGCCAGTCGCTCAACCCTTGGGTACCATATGAATGATGTTTGGCTCACTGGATTGGATGGATTTGAGTCAAAAAACAAATGAGACATGCATTTCCGACACTTGTTCCAGTAAGACTATTTAATCAGATGAATTACTGCATGTTGAAAGTCATAGATTAGCTGAATATTGTCTGCTATGATCATATACGAAAAAAAAACCTCAAATGGCCAAGTGGATGATAGATAGCAATGTTGCTGTTACAGTGACAAATTGTTATGCATACAAAAATAATGCCAAAAAAAAATACTAAAATGTACTTTTCCTTGTCAGGGTGACTGTACACTTATCTTTTGTACCTTTAAAATTAAATGTAGACATAAAATGTCTATATACCCCTGTTAAAATGCCCAGTTTTTGTAAAAGGTAAAATGACTGACCAAGGTGAATCATTTCAGAGCTTTTTGTACCTTTAATGGACCTAAAATCTGTACAATTCAATTGAAAACAAATGGAAATCCTTTAGAGGTGGTGGTGGGGTGGGGGCAATAATATGGTTGCATAAATATGCATACCCTATTCTAATCACAGGCTGTGTTTAGAATTAACTAATCTGCTCAGAATTAAATACTGGTAAGTGCACAGCTGCCATAAATTAGAATATATTTAGTTAACACCATGTAAAGTTTAGCTTTTCTAGTAGGATTTTCCTCCTGACATAAGTTCCATCTTATAGTAAAACCCATGGTCTGTAATGATGTCATTGTTTCTCAAAAGTATCGTTCAGGAGAAGGGTAGAAAAAAAATCCAAGGCATTAGATATACCATGGAACACAGTAAAGACTGTCATCAACAACTAGATAAAATATGGCATAACAGTAACATTACCATAAACTGGACATCACTCCAAAATTGATAAAAAAAGATGAGAAGAAAACTTGTCCGGGAGATTGTAAAGAGGCCTACAGCAACATCTACCAAGTACTAGTTGTGCACTAAATGTGACAATGTTTAATATCTATGCACTGTACTTTTAAACAGATTTACATAATTACACTGCAGTTTACCTTCTACAGGAAAGCTTTAAATTGGAATGTATCTTTGCATAAATTATACATTGAGTGCCCTTTTTATGAGCGTCTGTGTGCTTACATCAGCTATGAGCATGCATTGCTAGCAAAAATTCTAAACACTCTATACGTTTAACGTCATTAGTTTACTGCCGGACAATGGCATGGTTTACACACTCTAAAATAAAACATTGTACAGTGTAACTGAAGGCATTCGGAAAACATCCAGTTAGAAATTAGAAAAAAAAAACCTTGGACTTGGACTTTATTTACAGTAATAATTGATTCACGTTCACAGTGCACATGTCTTTAATAAAGCACTTATTTAGACTCCCATTAAAATCTGAGTGATGGATGTGTTTACTA
>JAOVVF010000047.1:20504458-20518508 GCA_028565595.1 Duopalatinus emarginatus
GCTTTAGTGCACGCAAGGATCGATCAATACTTGGTAGTGGGAATGATGTAATCGTATTTCAGTTCCATTCATGTTTTTAGAGATAAAGCTCACTGGAAAGTGGGTGAACTACACGTTGTATGCACTGTTCAGGACACAGACAGGAGTTTAATGCGTACAAAGTTTTACCCGAATTCCCATCTTTTGTCTCTTGCCCCTCAAAAACGTATCAAAGTCTTAAGTCTTATCTTTTAAACATGTCTTGTCTGCTATTTCATTTTGTCCATTAGGGATTGTGTATAAGGCGTGAGTGTTCTTCTTGCCTTCATAGGCCCGAGGGAGTGTGATGTGCTGGGACCTGTCCTATTCCCCCCTCCTTCCTCTATCCAACACCCCTACCGAGCCTAATTAGAGTGGGGATGCCTTGGGTGGCGGCTGCATGTCGGCACCTGTGACCCCAGAGAGGCTCCTTGTGGCCGGCTTGAGTTTTTTTTTTTTTTTTTTTTACATGAGCCTAAGGGCAAGGTGAGGGCATCAGAAGCGCCACGGGTGTCAGCCAGGTGGTGGAAATAAATGTTTGTGCTCGTTCTCCCTGAGCCCACTACCCTATACAGATCACAGAAGAGAACAGTGTGGTTGAGTTCAAAGCAGCACTCGTTGCAGGACTCGTCACATCTGACTGTCTTTCACCTCATGTTAAAAGACAAACTGCTGTGAGGCCTTAGGTGGTGTTTACCTAAATGGAGAGATAGATGAAAAGTTAGACAGATGAACCGAAAACAGATGAACAGCCTGCGCTCACATAAAAAAAAAAAAAAAAATCCCAGCTCAGGCGAAGAATATAGCCGCAAGCCTGAAGCAGTGTGTCTGTGTGTGTTCCTTAACACAATGAGTGGTGTTTGGGACCGATCTTGTGTGCGTGTTCGGAAACATGATGTTCATGTGGGAAGAACTGTGATGGATGATTGAAGGTGTATGTTTGTGTTTAGTAGCTCGTGTTTGTGGTTCTTGGTGCGGTTCGATTCCCAGTTTTACCGTTTTGACCTTCAAAGTAGCACAATATAAATAGTGCTTTTATGACCTCTTCCCACATAAAGAGTATCCACTTTCATATTGTTGGGCATTTTAAGTGGTTTTGCACTTGGAGGCTATTAGACATTGCTCGTTTCTTTTGCTTGTTTTAGGAAAGGGCGAGCCAATGTTTGTAACATTCTTTATTTAGATCTGGTGTATATGGCAACCTCTGTCTAAAATGTCAGATGCCTAGCCACATGCTAGGTGGGTGTGACACGGTTGCTGTTGCATAACAGCTTGCTTTAAGTCTGAGCTTGTGCAGACTTCGGTATGCGATAGGTGATTGCTGGTTGAGGTTTAGACTCACACACGCTTGTCCGAAAGAACAGACGGACGTAGTAAAAGGTCTGATTTCATTTGACTTGGCATGCTTTTAAATGCACTTTCATTAAAACACACATTAACACACGTTTGTCTTAATTCCTATGTAAGGACATTCACATTTAATGCATACAATTAACGCTGTTGCTTTGTCCTTATGAGAACCAGCCCAGTGGTTTCACAAGGTCAAAGCAGTCAGATATGCATATCCTTGTGGGGAACTTTAGTCCCTAGCAAGATAGGAAAACATGTCCACACACACAGAATATGCACATTGTGTGCCTGCAGGCAATTTTTTTTCTTCCTGTGCACACTGAAGTTTGCTGACTCATCATCTCTTCTTCCAGCGAGTTTCTAATTTACAACGCATCACATCACTGCTGTCTTACCTTTGCCTTTAATAATTACAGATGAGACAACACAGAACAGCAGGCGCTTATTTGCTTATTATTGGGACCTCACAGGACGTACGCTTAATGAGAGCAGTAATCTTTTTTTATAGTTTATTAAGATTGAATTAAAAAAACTAAAATATGAAAATAAGCAATTGGTATAGCAATAGCAATAAAACATCTCGATCATGATAAAAATGTATTTCTGACTTAAAAATTGTGACATGGCAGAATGTTTAAGCACCCACCGAGTAAGAGTGAGCTATTTGCTTACTGTGCTTGCACACACAGGAATGTGACCTTCTTGCCCTGTGCGAGGATCAAATCTAACCCGGGACCTTCCGGTCACAACACTGGTTCTCTACAGCTAGTTTTCACCTCTTGAACATTTTCGACATTTTGTAGTGTTGCAAGTTGCAGCATAGAAATGGATACATTTACTTACTAGAATTATTTACCAGATTTTTTTTTACATTTTTTACATGGCCTAGTGGTTAGGGAACTGGTCTCTTGACCGGAAGGTTGTGGGTTCGATCCCCGCCCAGGGCAAAAACACGACTGAGGTGCCCTTGAGCAAGGCACCTAACTCCCCCAACTGCTCCCCGGGTGCCGCGGTTGGGGCTGCCCCCCGCTCCGGGCAAGTGTGTTCACTGCCCCCTAGTGATCACTGGTGTGTGCGTATGTTTCACTTAAATGCGGAGGTCACATTCCTCTGTGTGCAAGCACAGTAGGCAAATAGTGCACGTTCACTTTCACTTCACTTTCGTTCACTACATTTACAGCATTTTGGCAGACGCTCTTATCCAGAGCGACTTACAAGGTTATTGGTGTTACAGGTAGGCCAATGTAGTGTTAGGAGTCTTGCCAAAGGACCCTTATTGGTGTAGCACAGACTGGCTGCCCAGACTGGGAATCGAACCCAGGTCTCTCACATGGGAGCCGATGATGTTACCACTGTACCACACCAACCACAAGACATTTTTACTATTGTTATAAGATGAAAAATATTTAGTTACTAAGGTCAGTTAAATTAAAAGCAGACATTTTGTTGGGTGCATGATTATTATCAATACTTGGTGTTTTTTTTTTTTTTTACATTTTACCAACAGTTAATAGTGTTCCAATCCATGGATGATGCTTTCCTAGAACTGTCCCCTGGTTATGTTTTGACATTATATTCTCATAGGTACAATATATTCTTCTAGGCACACTGTATTCTCATAGGTATACTATATTCTTCTAGGTACAGTTTATTCTTCGGGACCTTCCATTAACATGTAGATTGTACACGTAATGTAATATTTTAAGGTAACCTTTCTATACTCTAAATAATTTGGGAGTTTCACTTTAACAATGGTGAATAGTTATGTATGTGGTGGAGGACTTTACTGTGGGATTTTTTTCCCCTTATACAGGTTATCAGCTTTTAGGTAGGACTGTGGGCTACTTTCAAAGTGTTATGCAAATTCCACAGCACTCTTAGGAATGCTCACCAGAGACTGGCCCTTTTCCACCAGCTAATTTGGAAATTCAGCGTGAAGCACAGGCAGTTTGTACTTCTGACCGATAACTTTAACCATTCACAGTATTGCACGGAATGCACATCTTTTATTACTTTGATCTCTGTGTTTTTATATTAAAGTGCACATAGTGGACGGTTTATCATACTTGACATTTCTTTAACATTGTTCGCTTTGATGAATTTCACGTAGAACAACATGAATGGTCCACAGGGTATACAGGAAGTGTTTCTTTGTTTCCTTTCATACCATGTCTGGTTTATGCTTTTGGAAGCAGAGCAGGAATGATCAGCAACTACCACCAGTATAGTCAAGCTGGATGGAATTATGCTCATAACATATCTTAATTGTAGCCTTAAGGTACAGACTGTCTTATATTTTACATCTGATTTATAAGCTGAGGTATGATGTCAGAAATGTACATTGGCCACAGCAGGAGGGCTTCCTGCTGTACTGCTGCTGTAGGGGGATTAAATGTGGTAACATCAGTACACTTCACTTTCTTTCACATGGATGGGGCAACCGTGGCCTAGTGGTTAAGGAACTGGTTCGGGAACCCAGGCAAGACACGACTGAGGTGCCCTTGAGCAAGGCACCTAACTCCTCTAACTGCTCCCCGGGCGCCGTGGTTTGGGGCTGCCCCCCGCTCCGGGCAAGTGTGTTCACTGCCCCCTAGTGTTCACTGGGGTGTGAGTTACACTGCACAGAGGGGTTAAATGCAGAGGTCACATTACTTCTGTGTGCAAACACAGTAAGACAAAATAGTTCACTTTCATTTATTCATTCATTCATAAAAAAGGTCTGTAAGCAGTAATGGGATATATTTATATAGTTGTTTACTTGTAACATGTTCAGTAAATTATACTCCCAGTATCAGGTGTCATCTAGAAGAGGTTTTCCATTTTGAGTCTGGTTTCACTCAAGGATTCTTCCTCATGTTAGGGATATAAACCACACAATGTCTACTGGTGAACATTCTTTGCAAATGCAATTGAATTGAGTTTGACTAAGGATACTCATATAACACCTTTCAAAACTTACCATCTAAGAAAACTGATTCAATTTCCTGCCAGTGTTTTTCTTGCCTTATGTATTATAATATACTATACCAGCAGTTATTAAAAGGCAAACCTTTTGAAAATGCAAAAGTGAACTGGAAATTAAAACTCGGATGCTGCATTATGTTAAAACAATACTGAAATCCACTGGGTGAGATAGACGTCATGATGTCAGATCTCCAAATCTCAAGGATTCTACAGGCACAAACACTTCTCCAAGAGAATATCATTCCCAGACCGAGGCTCAGTTCCACGAGAGGAAGGAAATTGTATTACATTGTACACTTGTATTTGGTGCCTGCATATGTACTGTGGATCAAAACCTGAAAGATCCAGCACAGGCCACACACTGAGTGGAAAAAAGAGGAATAGAGGAAGGGACTTTGAGTAGGAGGTGTAGCTGGGACTGAACCAGGAATGTGACCAAGGAGATGGGATGCTTTAGAGTCTACGTAACTGCAGGTGTCCACCACAAAGCACACCCACCAGCAATTTCTGAAATGAGGCAAGCTCTGGAAAAGTTGGCCAGCAGTTTCTGGACACTATTCTTAGGCCTACTCCTCACGACCTGCCATGAAATCCAAGACGAAAGCAGCTATGGCTAGACAATGTACAGAGCAGTCATCCTACTTCAGCTGCATCAGATCCAGTGCAGACAACAAGCGCGCCAGTTTCAGCACCCAGAACTGGGCACCTGGCCTACGGGTACTACTCTCCATGGCACCCATTCCGTCAACTGTGCACAGCACAAAAAAAAAAAAATATGAGATCATGGAGCCAAGTAATGTTAGCGAGCTAGCCAAACAGCCACTGAATGACCCACCCACAGTAGAATTGACATTTACTGAGAGTGGCATTCCCCAGTGTAGTCCCTGAAGGGAGCGCTTTGAATGCCAGGACAAACAGAAAGAAGGAAGGGATCATTTGATGGAAATGATGGTAATTGCACTATGATAGTACCCTGATTATAGAGGACAAAAATAAGCATGCACATGTGATCTGCCACTGGCAGAAAGGGACCAAGAATGAGGTCATACACATATGGGATCATAAAACACACTGGTACCTCCTGTATTGGGATACCAGATATGCAAGATATGGTTTCTGAAAATAACCAGCTCTCTTTCATCTGTGGCAAACATAATCAGGAGTCTTCGAGCTATAAATTGTTTATTAAAAGAAGAAAGCCCTTCTGCTTTCAAAGTATGTGATGGGTCATAATAGTATTTGTAGTGATTCAAGTGCCCATCGCAAAAACAACCACAACCACAGATCCTCAGCCGTGATCATTTAATCATCAGCAGTTGAATCTCCCACAAATTCCAATAGCTTTCTTACTCCTGGCCAGTTGCTATGGAGGAGGGCAGACTTCTCAGGCATTTCTAATTTCAAATAATGACTTCGGGAGGCACAGTGGCACAGTGTGTAGCATTGCTGACTTGATCTTGACCATTTCGGTTTCCTTCCACTATCTTAAACAGGCAGGTAGGCAGATTAGGTAGGCTAATTTGCCCCTAGGTTTGAATGAGCCTGTGAATGATACTCTGAGATAGACTGGTCTTCCGCCCTGGGTGAATTGTCCCTCTGATGCCCAGTTTCACTAGGATAGGCCTTGCCCTGTTAAAGGTGGCGAAAGCCCTACAGGATACATCATTATAACATGGCTGTTATCTTCTAACCCCCAACTCTGCTTTTAAAAACTTTCACTTTAAGGTTTACATTAACAACATTTGGCAGACACTCTTATCCAGAGTGACTTACAAGGTTATTAGTATTACAGGTAGGCCAATGAAGTGTTAGGAGTCTTGCCCAAGCACCCTTATTAGTGTAGCTGGCTGCCCAGATCGGGAATCAAACCCAGTTCTCTCACATGGGAACCCAATGATGTTACCACTGTACCACACCAACCACTGGTTAGTTTTGGAGCCACCATATTCTTCACATCATTGTTCACAAGCCTTTTTCCAGATTTTTTTTTTTTTTTTTAATGTGAGAAATTTGAATAAATGACAGCACCAAGTTAGGCGTTTTAAGTCACCCTAGCCTTGCCCCTATGTTGGACCTTTTTATCCAACATGACACACTATAGGTGTGTTTTTTTATGTTTTGAAGCCACATTGACCTGTTTCGTTATTTCTCTACCTGGAATGTTCACTTCTGTCAACAGATTCATTTGCCACGAGGCCTCCGCTCCAGAAGAAGCCGAACAAAGATGCCAACTACTGGCACATGAGGGAGACTATATTCAAGCATCACCAGAATGAGCAGAAGGCCAGGATGATGAACCGTGAGAATGAGCCCAAAAACCCTCGACCCAGAATGGTAAGTTTCTGTCAGGGTTGATATGCACAGCACCCCGGATAACATTTATGCCAAAGCGATGCATGCAGACGTGCTGAATTATTCAGACTTAGTGAATGATACCGAATAGTAATAATTAAAAGGATAAGGTTTGAGAGCACAGTTGACAGAAATGAGGTTTGTCTGCAAGGTGGCTGGGCTTGCTCTTAGCATTTGAATATATAGGAGAGCCTCAGATTAGAGCTGCTGTTCTAGTCGATCAACATAATGTCTGCTAGTAAGGTATCGGGCCACTACACTTTAGCATAGATTGTACCAGTCCTTGAATTTATATTGGAAGGATGAACATTGTTCCTGAAGATATTTTCCCAGCTAATAGATGACGGTAGCTTTGTCTAACACCTCATCTCCCATAAGTGTAAAATTCTGCATTTCTCATCCCATCCATATATACCATGTTTTGGGAATTCTGACCAAAATTCTTTGAGAGTAATGTCATTGTTGTCCTACATATACCTAAGTGTCTGTGCCATATTTTGCTTTTGCCCTCACTTTTGCCACTGTATGTCTGATAATTCAGACACACCGCTGCATGGACAGGACCAATTCATGCAAATCCCCATGCTGATCTTGGCAAGCATTGTGCTTAGTACAGCAGTGCCATCTTCTGGTTATCACACTAACATACATCACAATACACCTACATGTTTGACAGCTAATAAATAATACAACATGCACGATTTTATCATGCATTGTTTGTGTGATGAGTACATTTCAGAATACACCGATCATTAAGGAGGCTAACAGATCAGCACAGGACAATTCAAGTTCAGTTATGATGGCAGGACTGGTGTTTTTTTTCTGTACAAGGTTTCAGGCAGGCCTTCTTCTTTACTCACTGACTGGTGATAGCAGACAGTGACAAACGCATTGCCGAGAGAGAACAAACGCTTGGCATCTTCGGAGAATTTATATGAGCTAACCCTTATCTCATTGGTATTTCTGCAACTTAGCCTTATCACATTTGGCCATCGCATATATCTACAGCGAGTTAATTAATTTTTCTTGGAAATGTACCATATCCTACCTGGACCTGCTAAGTCTCCAGCTAGCTGACCGCTGCTGCATGACTTCATCCTAAAACAACATTCCCAATCTACCATTACCATTCTCTGGCCATAACCTGGTTGTTTCAGCAATTTCATGCACACACTTTTATTTGTGTGGGTTTTTTAAAATTTATTTCAAATGAGCATTTGGCCAACAAGAACCTAGGTCATCTAGTTGTTTAGTTTCTGAAATATGATGTAGTTCAGTATACTGGAAAATTGTTCCTGGAAAATTATTAGCATCATAATTTTTATTAATGGTAGTATTAGTATTATTAGTAGTATTATATTACAGTGAATCATTTCACAAAAATCAGCGGCCAGTTCTGCACTCACAATGTAAACACTTTTTAGCCACTGTAGCCATTCTGAGATTTTTTTAGACCTGGGGAAAAAACCAATGCTAATCGCAAAAAAAAAAAAAAAAAAAAAAAAAAGGAGACCACAGGAGAGACAATAGTATAGGGAGAAACCATGGAATCCAGAAACTTGGAACTGGCTTTAGCATGAGAGAAAGATTGAGAAATGGCTCATATTCATCCAGCACCCATCTCCAACAAACAGCAGTAACCCTATGAATATGTCAAATTGATATGTTGCATCGAGAGCCACGACCTGAGTACAGCAAGCGCTCATCTGCAGAACTATTCATCCAAATGATATGGATAAGATCCCTGGCAGAGCTCGCTTTCGGTACCCTCTTATCCTCGGCCAAGCAACAAGCAGCCAGAATAAGAGCCAAAACAGAGAGCGAGAGAGAGAGAGGGGGGGGGGGGATAGTTACAAAGTAATAGAGAGGTGCATTTCCTTTGTGGTGTACAAGAAAGAAAAAGTGAAAGTGTAGCCTAGGAAAAACGTTAGTAAGAGATGAATATCGGCTATGTTTCATGAAGCTGCTGAACCTGTTCTTATCTCGCTTTCTCTCTTGTCTACTGTTTATGTCTGTGTGCTCCGACTGAACAGAGTCAATGCCAGCAGGAGCTGGATAAGGTGCTGGAAGAGATCTCTAAAATGACCTTCCATGACAACAAGGGCCACCTGGAGAACCTGTACGAACTTACGTTTCCCAACTGTGACAGTAACGGACAGTATAATATAAAACAGGTATGTCATAACCTGAGTTAATATACATTCTTCTATTATATTTCCTGATCTGTCTGGTTGAATTTTTATTATTTCATCAATGCTACACCAGGCATCATCCATTATGTCACCAAACAGAGCTTTACATTTATTTCTTTAGCATTCGAGACAGGATACAGTCCAAGGGGAAAAAATCCTTGGTCATGATATTTTGGTTCCACAGCACATTACATTTACATTTATTCAAAGTGACCTGAGATAGGATATGTTCCAAGCATGCAGCTGAGCAGTTAAGAGTTGAGGGCCTTGCTCTAGGGCCCAGTACTTGCTCTCCTGGGACGTTAAGCAACAAGAGATAAAATCAAGCGAAGGCATCCCCAAGGCTGTACGTGCTTTATCAAGTCAGGCCAGAAAATTATCAACACATCTTGCAATGGTAACATGAAGCAATATATAACCTCTCATCCACACTGCTTGCATAGTCTGCTGTAAAACGAACACAGGGACCAAAAATAACGCTTCTGAAGAACAGCAAAACAGCTTGCAAATTTTCGGAAGCACTAGTGTTCTCTCAAAACAGTGACAAAGTCTATGCTGCGAGTTACAAGGTCATAAACATGTTTGCTTTCTGACTGTCTCCGGCCTGTGGGAAGTTAGATACTAAAACGCTTTGCAGTTGCACTCTTTTTTTTTTTTTAACCTCTCAATCACTCGCATGTCCTTGACTTAGACCCACTTATTTTTAGAGCCAAAACAATGATATGCGCAATCTTTCATAGCAGAGTGACACATAGCATTAGACGATAGAGGTAAAACAAGGCCACCCTCGCCTGGTACAAATAAAACGACTGCCTTGTTTTGATGTGCGAGCTCAGTTTTCCCAGGGCTCGAATTTTTTTTTACCTCTCCACCCTAAATTGTTCTGTAAAACATCTCGTTCCTTGTTGTAACTAATGTAACTGTCAGTGCTTTGTTCTTATTCGCTGAAGGAAAAAATTGGAAAGTCTGTTTTCTTGCATGTTTTTTCTGTTTAAGCTGTGTCTGATTCAATTATGACCTCATTTTCAGAGTGCTCAGTGGGGGGTCAAAATGCCGTGCTGTGACCAATGAGGCGGGTACTGTCATTGCCTGGGTTTGCACCCCCACCTCCACCCCCCCACCCACGTCTCGCTTCTGATCACTGTCCTGAGCACTTCATTAACCCTGGAAACACCACCCCTGCCCTTACCCTCTCTTCCTGTTTCTTTGTCTTCCAGTGCCACATGTCCACCCATGGGCAAAGGGGCGAATGCTGGTGCGTGAACCCCCACACTGGTATCCAGATTCCCTCTTCCATCAGAGTGAGGGGTGACCCCAACTGCAGCCAGTACTACAGCGGACCTGAGCTCAAGTCCACCACCAGCCTGTACAAATAGATGCGGATAAGTGGAGCGACGGAACAACGAGAGACAAAGCTAGAGAGACAAGTGTGCAAGCATATATTCCTGTGTGTCTGTATGTGGAAATATTATTATGATACCGTTATGATTTGCATTTTAATCTCATGAAATAACAGACTAGAAAGCACCACATTCAGACGAAAGTGAACTACATATATGCTAAATTCATTGACTATAGACTGGTGTTGTGTCTTCTTATTACAGCCTGTACTCTTAATACAAAAGTCCATACAGGCTCTTCTCATCCTGTGACTATCTTTTAGTGTAGCTGCAGTACAAATCCCAGTATGTAAGAGTTCGTGCAGCTTCCTCTATTTGGTCCCATTCCCAACTTCCTTTTAGAGCCAGGCTAACATAAGCTACAACCACTCCCGTGCTGCTGCTTTTCAAACACTAAACATGCACCATAGTAGAAAATGCTGATGTATAATTTTAAGCAGTGTCCTGCAAACAATGTACTTTATTTGCATGGATTTGTTTTCTATGTTTGTCCCTCCTTTTTGTGGTTGTTCCATGTGCACGGACACCATCAGTGCTGTTTACTCGTATTCAAAACCACCTCCTCTCTTTGACTCACCCTAGCGAACCATATGGAGCTGCATTCTCTGTACTGCCCTTGTCTAGTGTCTGCGGGGTGTCCACAGGGTTACTCAGTCCACAGTTGTGTGTGTGTGTGTGTGTGTGTTTGTGTGTGCGTGTGTTTGTATATAAGTGTGTGTGTTGCGGAGTGTAGCCAATGTTGGCAGCTGATAGACTTCTCCCCCTTTTCTCTCCATCCAGTCATATGGGGGAAAATACGGGTGGAGCGGTAGGTTTGGAGCAAAAGTGGTTACTAATGACGTGCTGACAGAGGTCAAGATTAGGACACAAAGCTGACACTGACAAATGCAATATTAAGTGGGTTAAGTACCTATAAATAAACACAGGTTTGTGAATATATGCCTGCAATGCAGATGGACTGTACTTTACTTTGTGCTATTTTACATTTCCCATGGCTGGGGGAATGAGTGAAGGGCCCGTTTGGCATTTGGAAGATTTAGTGGTTGCTTTAGTGGGGTCTCGAGATGTGTGAAAGGATGCCAATTGGTGCACAGGTTTAGGGGGGCTGCTAAGCTTGCCGTGTCAGGAGCTTTCCCACCTGGTGTGATTCGTTTGGTGTAAGTGATTGTCCTTGAAAGCTATAGTTACATTTCATTCGGCCTGTGAAGTACGATCGTGCTTGTCTTTCTGTCTTTCCATCTTTGTCTCTCTTGTTCTCTCTTTTTCCTTTTCCCTCTCTCTCTCTCTCTCTCTCTTTCTGAGTGTAGCATTGGTCAGATTAAATAGACAGCGTCCATAAATAGCAGCTGAGATTAAGCTGATCGATTGTAAACAAGTGGTGCGTAGGCCCAAGAGCTTGGCTAAAATCTGTTCTACTCTGTTCGGAGACTTCTGTGAGCTTTGCCTCTCAGATAACATATTAACCTTCAATAGCTCACATGGTATTGCCATGTCCAGCTCGCCTTTAAAATTAGCTTTCATAGATTTTCTTTTTTTAGAGTGTATTATGGTGCTACAGCCTGGCTCTCCTGAACCCTGCTCCCCCATGTGGGGTTTCGGGGCCAGCACATAGGCTGCTGAGACTTTGGCTATGAGTTTTCCATTTGGGCCGGCTTCCAAAATAGATTGCTGCCTCCCCTCTGGTGGTACAGTAAATTTTTATGGTAGTTGCAGTCTGACCTAGTTTGAAAACAAAGCAAAACCAATTCCTGTGTTTTTTTGAGCATATTGATTTGCCAGAGCTGTGCTGAAGGAGTGAAAGAATTTGGTTGTGTGTGTGCAGAGGGGGTTGCTGTGCCATGCCTGTAGCCAGAGGACAGAGGGAAGTGGTGTTTGCCATCTGCTGCAGTGTAAAAATGTCAAAGCTGCGTGCTGTTTGGACGGCCTCGGACAGGCGACAGGAAGAATTTCTTAAGCAAATCCTACACAGCACACAATGTACTAGCCTACCACATGTTCACTTTTTACACCTTTCTTGTTGTCGCATCGCATGCCACCGAGTATCGGGAGGCACACCAGCATCAGATAGTAAAGTTTACTGGTGACCACTAACACAGCATGCTTCTTGTATCTTTTCTCATTGGAATTAAAGTGCCTGCTTGCAATTTCGAAAAGGGATTGTGAAAGCCATAAATGCATGCCAACCAACAAAGATATTTTTAAAGGCCTGTAATAAATGGCAATATGATTAAACATGTTACTTTCAGTCCTCTTGTTGTGTTTCTTTCATTAAATTTGATATTTAAAAAAAAAGGACAGCATAAAAAAGCGAGTTGTTTATTTTGTTCGAGCTCTTCCACAGAGAAAGCTCTGACTGTGGTTGAACTGTACATTGTATGTGTTGGGTTGGTTGCCATGACATTGGCACAAAACTACCCCAAGGGATTTTTTTCCCTTTATAAAAAAGAGATCTGCAAGACAAAACAATCCTTGAAAACAATCAAGAAGAAAACACAAGCTTTTTCCGTTTGTCATTTGTTTGTAACTATACAACATAGCAATAATACTATGCTCTTAGAGAGCAAAAGTTAGATATAAAAACCTACTGGGTTTGTCCCTAACGCCTCCTAGGATCCACGTAAGGTCCAAAGTTACAACAGTCACTCTTATAACTCGGTGACCTTCCAGCTAGTTTTGTTAAAGTTACTGAATAATTCATAGTAGTTATTGAGTAGGCGACACAATAGCACACTGCTGTCTCCTCACAGCAAAAACCTGGGTTTGATTCCTTGGGCAGGTGTGCAGTGAACGTGTCTGTGTCTGAACTGCCGATAGACGGACAACCTACCTTACACCTTACACAAGTTTCTGCCTTACACCCTGTGAGCACTTTGGCAGACTCCAGATAATGAGTGAGTATCTGAATACTATGCCTTACAGGAAATAAAAGAATAATAAGCTGGATTTTATAGGGTTAAAACGTTTATGTACTACTATTAATACTAATAATAATAGCATTGTTGTCTCGCAGCTCCAGGGATCCTGGCTTGATCCTGAGCTTGGGTTACTGTCCGTGTGGAGTTTTGCATAATCTCCCAGTGTTCTCCGGTTTCCGCCCAGTGTCCCAAAACATGCAGATAGGTCGACTGGATATGCTAAATTGCCCTTAGTCACGAATCACTGTGTGAATGTGTGTGCTGCCCTGGGTGATTTCTCCTGCCTTGTACCCAGTGTTGCCTTGATAGATTCTGGATCCACTATAACTCTCACTTGGATGAAGCGGTTACTGAATAAATGAAGGCATGGATGAATTGATGAATAAATAATAGCAATCACAATTATAATTATTATACCTTGGCTGTATAAAGCAGATAGATTTTCAAATGTTGTGTAGACAAACTACTTAAAGACGTTTTCACGCTTGGAACTGGACACAGAATGCTGTCATGGTCTCTTTTGCGTAAAGACCACAATTACACCCAAACCATAAACGCCCCCAAAAACAAACCACCTCCGGAGAAGGTCTTAGTTTGGTTTGTTTGTGGTTTGTTTTATATTTTTGCTTCATTTGTGCATTGTGAAAACAAAGTTGCCCGGGTTCGCTTCGCATATTGTTGCACACGTAGAACCTGAAGGCTTGCCATAACAACTTACAGATTAAAAACAACTTGAGAAAAATGGCTGGATGTGAAATTGTGTGGTCTCAGGAAGAGACTGCAGCACTTCTGAAAATCTGGAAAGAGGAACACATTACATCTCAGCTGTCTGCAACACACAAATTTTTTTTTTTTTTGT
>JAOVVF010000047.1:20519030-20552492 GCA_028565595.1 Duopalatinus emarginatus
TTGCCTACTGTGTTTGCACACAGAGGAATGTGACCTCCGCATTTAACCCATCCGTGCAGTGAAACACACGCACACACTAGTAAACACTAGGGGGCAGTGAACACACTTGCCCGGAGCGGGGGGGCAGCCCCAAACCACGGCGCCCGAAGAGCAGTTGGGGGAGTTAGGTGCCTTGCTCAAGGGCACCTCAGTCGTATCTTGCCTGGGCGGGGATTGAACCCACACCCTTCCGGTCAAGAGACAGGTTCCCTAACCACTATATATATATATATATAGGGGCCTATGGGGTATACAGTAAGTACGCCACAGCCCATCATTCAAGAAGATAATACAGCATTTATTTATTTATTAATTGATTGATTTCGTGCTAAACTGTGTACGTTAGCTGCAGATATCTGTCATGATCGTTCGTTAAGGTATGGCTTAAAATGGCACATGCAGTCATCCATAGCTGAGCCTAATTAAGTAATAAAAGAGGCAGAGATCCTTTGAAGCCTAATGTGCAGTTGTTAGATTCTTTGAAGGCAACTGTAATTGTCATGTTCACTGACTCACAAATCAAATCCCCAGCACATGTTTTGCTGAATCTGCTTCCTTGTTCTGACGCTTTTGAGCGAATACTTGTCCATTTTAGGACAAGACGGTGAGTCACATCTAGACACCTACTTACCGGTTATGCTTTTCACTTATTCCAGGAAATACGGCTGTAAAATTAGAGTTAAGAATAAAATAAAATAAAATGCAGGTTATATGTGGCGATTATGCTTTAGAAATGTTTCTGTTTAGGAAATGTTACCTGGAGATTTGTCCCTCATTCTAACCTAACTGACTTTAACAGTTCTGGCCATGTTGCATGACTTTATGCTAACTTGCTCTAACACACTTGCCCTGTAATAAAAGCTGGAATTTCTGCAATATCACCCTGCAGAATCTCTCTGTGATGTTGGATGTTCATTGTGTTGGTTTGTTTCCCCCTTGAAGTTGGGGCTCATATTAAACGACTTCCTACTTCCTGTGCAGCCTTTTTTTTTTTTTTGACACTGTTGGAAACCAGGTGACTAGCCTTGGGGCAGCACTTTAATGTAAAGTCTGCATTCAAATTAAACCTGCAATCTGCAATGATTCATCTCTCAACAATAAACAAATCAACAGTACAATGTATACGTCCAGGCATAGAGTCTTGTCTTATTTCTATGTGTTATGTCTATTGTGTTATTGTGATTAATATATAGTCTTTTTTTATTTAATTCACATTATAAATTAAGACTCATGTATGGAGGATATGTAACGTATGTTCAAACAGACGTCAGAGAATTTAGATGTGAATTTTCAATAATAATAAAGTAGTAGAAGTAGACAGGAGATTAAATGAATACATAACTTTATTTAAATAAATGCTTTGTCATAACAAAAAAAAAGACAAAGGTTAAAAGAGTACATAAATTACAAGTTGAATAAATATTACAGTGATATTTACTTTCTTAATAATTTGAGTTTTTTTTTCTTTTTATCTGTTTTAAATGCTGAACATTTCTACGGTCCTCCTGCCACAAATGGGTGGTTTTATTCATTCATTTATTTATTCATTTATTTATTTACTTACTTATTTTTTTTTTTTATTTTCAAAATGCCATGTTAGGCCACATGTCGATGTGATCAATCATCAAGTCTTTTCTCATCCACAAAAAAAAAGAGAAGAACAACAACAAGAAGAAACTGTTAGTGATTCAGAAAGAAAGCTGTAATACTACTGTATCATGAGTCGTGAATATCGTATTCATCTAACCATTCTGAAGATTCGGAATCTGGTGACGGCACCGAGCATAATCACAGTGGTTTGTATTGGCTTGATGTGACTGTTCTTCTTCTTACCAAAAACACTTTACGTTTTGTTAATGAATCTCAGAAAACGACAGAGGTGTTTCCTCTCGAGATCCAGTCTAGCATGGTCATTCAGGATGAAATGATTACTTTTCAGAGTATTGTCTTTGGTTGATGCCTGAACACCATTTTTTTTTTGTTTTTTTGTTTTTTTGCAATTCACCACTTAGAATTTTGTACTAAAACAAAACCAACCAAAAGAAACTTGGCTGTATAACTTCCATGCACATAATTCGACCATGAACCACATCTAAGCTATAAACAAACACCGCCTACAGCCTTTGATGCCAGTTCCAAGAGCAGAAGAGCAGTCACTGATTTACCACTGGCTACTTGTACCTGCCTCACAGATTCCAAGACCCCATAGCCTAGCCTGCTAACGGTATCTACTGTGATGTGTACTGTGGTGTGTGTTCTTGTTCTGCCCCACTCAGTGGGGTAGTGAGGCCCAGAGCGTGATCATGGCCTGGGGCTCTCACCTTCTCTCCCTCTCCCTGCGTGCCACTGAGGCACATAGTCCGGTAGCTGTAAGAGTAGATGAGTGGAGATTGGACTGAGATCAATAGCTGTGTATTTCGCTAGTTTCATTTTTTTTATCCCCCCACCAGATGAAAAGGTGGTTGTCAGGCTTGGGCCACTAAAGCCCCTGTCAAAAGTCCTCAGGCAGGATTTGTGTCTGAGGCCTGTTTCCTGCTTCTCCTACACCTGATCTGAGATGTGCTTTGGAGTTAGCACTGCTAGGAGGAAGCTGTCATATGGCGAAAGAAATATTGTAAATACATAAGTGCAAGCTGCTTTTTTAAAAAAAACAAAAAAAAAAAAAAAAAAAAGAAAGGGAAAAAAGCGGGAGGGGGCTCTGAGCACGAATCAGGACCTGGATAATGCTGGCAAATGCTCTGACCTCCTCCTCAGAGGCCATTTGTGCAATAATAGTGAACAACACCTCCTCATTAACTCATTTAAAACACCTGTGAAGGTCTGGTTATAACCTTCACCCTGACAAACTCTCTCTCTCTTTTATTTCTCTCTCCACACTTTGAGAGTCTCTCATCGCTCATTTTTTTTCCGTTCAGACACTCCGTTGGGACTTTCTGTCGACCTGTGGTTCTTTGTCTTTTTTTTTTAATATAATGGCGTAGCTATCAATAGCAGACAGAATCAGCACTAGAGGCAAGCTTAGTGAAGTAGCGTCTCATCTATCTCATTGTGTCGAGCGTTACTGGCCCCCTCCCTGAAACTATGATCACATGAGCTCTGTAATAAGATCTGAGAAGAACCACTGTGGCAGGGAATGGCTTTTCTTGCTGGTTTTTTTGTTTCTGCTAAAGAATCACCAGCCTGTGCTGGCCATGAAGGCCTCTGTGTATCCCTGTTCATATGTAGCTTGACTGAAAACAACTTGAACGAACTATCTCAAGCATTTACATACACTTGCAGTCTCGAAATTCAGCTTATTCATTGAGATAAAAAAAAACAATCAATGAGAGACATAGGTATACTCACTAGCTTTCCTTTCACAGATAGCAACATTACAAGGTGTTTTAAAATTGTCGTGGCATAACAGAAGTATCTTTGACATATAAATCTGAAAGCAACTGAGGACCTTCGTCAGTACGTAATGGTTAACCGATTTTAATCCCTTGGCTACTGTGTAACGTTCACGTCACTATTCAGATGTATTTGTATGCAGAAAGGCACTAAAACACACACACAGACGCACATAAAACTCTCAACGACACTGAATGACAGTGGTAGTTCGATGTGCCTTGTTTTTCAATTGACACCCTTTGAAAAGCAAAAGGCGCAGTTATGTCATGCTGAAGACAGAATTTCAAGAATAGCACGCACGTTAACTGTGCTGCTTAGTTTTTTAAAAAAAAGAAAAAAAAGTGGGCATTAGGATGCTCGGGGTGGACTGGGGAAGACCTTCATTCATATGACCGAGGTCCCAAAATGTCTGGGTGGCTGTAACGATGCAAACAGACCACAAGAAAGGTTGTAACGATAAAAATATGCTAAAACTCGTTTTCCAAGCAGCAATTCCTGATAATGGTTTCTTAGAAAACATTCATTAATCTACAGTTAACGGTGATATACTCTGCCAAGGTGTCACTCATTTCAGTGTGAGCACTCGGTCTAGGAAATGGCTCATAAGCGGATAAGTTGATACTTCACTGAAGACAAAAGAAAAAGCAAAATATCTTGTCACAGGCTGAGAAAAAAAGTTACCAGTCTTAAAGTCGAATGTCCATCAACGTCAGGTTACTTCGAGCCCAGAATTTTGGAGAAGTTAGTGTCAGGCCAATAAGATCTGTCTCAGACCCAGACACCAAGTATCCCAGATTGGATACTGATATTTGTGCTGCAAAATGGGTGCCAGATGGTTTTGGGTGTGGACTTTTCTTTTCGCTCTAAACAACGAATCGGTGAAGACGTCGGACTTGACGGGACCTCAGGCCACAGCCAGTACATGAGCTATCCATTCACCTGGATCAGTCTGCACGCCAGCGTCAGGTTACATAGGCACAGTTGGCATTTTAGGCAAGCTACACGGTCACAGAGTCACTGAGACAGGTATGTCAAACATGGTTTCAATTCCTACACCATCATTCTGCCAAAGAGTGGGCCAGTAAAATAATGCTAAACAAATAGCAATGAGCCTACTCTATAACTGCTCTCATGGGGCATGGGGGTTTCGCCACACACTCAAGTGGTGGAAAACAAATTAAAATGGGGAAAAATTCTTTTGTGGGAAAAAAAAAAGGTGTCCACCATGTTTCTCTTTCATGCAACTGCACATACATTCACACATGCAAAGACATACATACATACATATACACACACACATACACTGAACTTGGTGAAGTTACACATTTCCAAGGTTTTCCCAATAAGTGCTCTGACAGGACCGAATAGCCATATAGAGAGAGCTGTATCAGCACATCCCTATGACGTGATTTTTTTCTTTTTTTTTTTCTTTTCGAAAACAAACAAACAAACATTTTATAGTTCTTCCAATAATAAAAGTTTGAGCTATCTCCTCTGACACCTCAGATGTAAAAGACCAAGATAGCGCTGGTAATAATTATCATACCATATGCTCTTTTTTGCTGTCTGTTAACAAGTATGGTGCTCAAACCCCAGCCTCTATAAAAATATATAATTGAATGTATATATTTTTAAAAATCTTTTGCTGGGACCCAGCTCTTAACACAGCAGAGGCCCTCCATTTAACTGGGTACCCCAGGTTAGAGATGAGCGCTCAGTCAAAAAAAAAGTTTATCATTTGTTTTTGTTCAAATTTGTTTGTGTTTTGTTTCTTCTTTTCGGGTCAAAATCTGTGACTGGCGGGTGGACAGGTGGGAAGGAAAGAAGGAGGCGAGCCTCGGCTTAGGTGATCGCGGCGCATCCCTCCTCACTCGTTGTTGTTGCCAGCCTCCATGTCTTTGCACTGGATGTTTCCTCCACTGTAGTCGGTCCCTGGCAACTGCACTCCATATTTGTCCACGCACCAGCATATTCCACGTTTCCGACCACGTGAGGGTTTACACTACATATGGGTTGGGATGGGAGGGAGAGATTGAAAGAGATGTTGAACTATTGAACTCATTATCATAACAAATCATAGCAAAAAAAAAACAGACACTCATTATATTAAGTCAACATTCTGTTCATTTCTTAATGATCTTTAATCCTTAAAGATTGAATCCACACCTGTTTGCGTTTGAAGAAGCCCTTCCTGTCACAGTTGGGCAGATAAAGAGTGAGCGCCACAATGCGGGAGGTGTCTTTCAGCCCCTTTATGATCCCATCCAGCCTTCGTCTACACGGACCCTTTACAATTCAGCACAACACACATGTAACAACAATCGGTTAGGCATTAGCCATCAGTGACATGCTTCCTATTTTCCATTTCCTAACGGTAACTTACAAATTCAGTTTCGTGCTTGTCAACTGGGACTGGTGAGTAATCCAGCGCGCCCATGGATCTCAGCTTCTCCTGCTGCTTTTTCCTCTCCTTGTGCATGGCAGCCTGCTTCTTGCTGTTGATTAGGTCTTGCTTCGGGAAAAGGGGCACTTTGGCTTGGGGCAGCTGCTCCTCTGTCACGTCAGTCTTTATCGTCTCGTCATGCTCTTTAGATTCACGATCTAGAGAAAACACAACGATCAAAAAATCATGAGCTTCACTTCTCACAACCAACACTTTTAGCAAACCGGCAAGCCTTGGCTCAAAGGAATGAAATTTGACCAAAAAAAAAAAAAAAGTTACGAGACCAGCTTACTATTTCACAGTCTGATTAGTGTCTTAAAATAAACCTGAAACCAACTGCTTTCCCGCCAAATGTTTCCTCTGCATTTGTTTACAGAGGGGGAAAGGGATCAGCAGGTGACGACAAGCCCTGCTCTCTTCTATACAAATCCCTAAACTCCTACCCAAACCTGAACAAAGGTGCCTGAAATGCCCGAGTTTTACTCTCACTGGGACTTCATTTCATTGTTAAGTAAACAGCCGAATCACAACCAATGTGGCCAAATGGCATTAAATCGTCATTAAAGACTGCTTTATGAGAATCACAAATCAAGGCAAGCATTTGGCAGAACATGCAAATGAGACCGAGACTAACAACGAAAAGCCAATAACAATAAAACCAGTTTACTTACTTAGACTACCATGTATTCTAGAGCTGAATTGCGAGACAGTTTCCATTTATTGTATAACAAATTTCAACCATGACTGTGGTTAAAGAATGAAATGTCCCCAAGGCTTGGTAGTCTTTTAAACTACACTTAAAGTCTCAGCAGCCACAAGTACCATGTGACGTGAACATGTGGTGTTTTGAAGCGAGGTTTGCTGAATATAAAACCTACAGCTAATGTTGTTGAGGGAAAAAAAACAGACCAGTAGTGCATCATGCACGCAAAGCTGTTACAACAATGTAGATTTGGCTGAGTTCTCAAGACCTAAACCTAAACCAGACATAATTTCCCCAACAGGTTTTACAGTAGAGTAACTATATAAATAATCCCTGAACCCAACAGATTTAGGCATTAGTATGAACATGTGGCTATATTTATCCAGTGAAAACTTAACCGAAGGTGCTTCAGGTCAAATGCTGTAATGGGAATTTGTCAAGTATCGTTAAGGACACAGCCGTGTGATAGCATACCGCATTCTGCATAGTTCATATGGTTTAGTTTCTCTTATATAATGTCTGGTTTACACTGACACCCTGTATAAGCAAGGGGTGCTCCAAGCAGACTGGTGTTGAAAGAGTTTGTCTGACATTGCAGCCATGGATAGGGACATGGGGGAAGGGTGATTACTGGAACCCGGTTCCTGGCTTCTGAAGTTGCTATCAGAGCAGTGGTTGACTCTTTGAAATTAATCTTGCAACTCATGACTTGGCAGACTAAATTCTGCACTGAAATGTTCCCTGTAGCCAGGCTTCATGACAGGCCAGCAGGCTTGCTGAATCACATCTATCACAATCAACCTCATACTTAGAAGGTCTTTTTAGAGTTATAAAAATGACTGATGACTGATGTTTATAATACGTTGCTGCGTTCGGCTTTGCGTGCCAGCACAGAGCACATAACCAGGTATGTTTGGTTTAAAAATCAGAGTGTTACAACCAGTGAATGCAATTTTCTTTTCTTTTTCTTTGTAATGTTTGGACAAAAACAAACATGCTCCATGCTCAATGCTAGTCTAAAGCCTATATCTACAAAGCTATATTAATATATATTTTCCATATCAGTTTTCATTTAAGTACGACATTTTAAAGAACTTGTTGCACAAAAGACCTAAATGCCAAAACAAAGCACTTACAGTATAATAACACATATAAGCAATGCATAATGAAATTACAGTGAATCAGGAAAACCTGCATTAACCGGGCAAATTGCTTATGGTGCACTACACTGTCTGTGTTCTGAGCCCTGGCCAAGACACTGGAGCATGGCCAGGCCAGACATGTCACATGCAGCGCCTCTATTCAAATGAGCTTTGGAATGAATGGCAAAGAGGTATTGGTGACTCTATGCTTAGCCTTGCAAAGTTTTCATTAAGGCGAGAGGACCTGAGCAAGAAAACAAGGTGCATCCGATAGCTCTCTGTTTAAATATTAACATGTGCATGGGGCAATTATACTTCATGAATATCCAAAGTTTCTTCCTGTCTGATGACTAAAAATTAAATGATCCCTCTATGTTTCTCTTATATTTGATTAACAATTTAGGATTTACTAACTAACTTACTAACTTGGCTCTGTTATACAATGTTATATATTTTATTCAGTCCCTCTCCTACGCTTTGCGCTTAACAGTTATAAGCTCATATTAGCATTTTGTGATTGTAGTCTATTAAGGCAAATTGTCTACAAGGGTGCAGTTTTAAAGCAGTGTGTGCTACTGGCCTAGTCTACCACTCTACATTCATTGCTTTGTTCAAGTCACTGGCCAGCCATGACATCCTAAGCCAGATTCCGCTGCTCAATATTTAAAAGCTGGCCCAAATTCACAGCATGATTGTACAACTGAAACAGAGCAGCAAGCAGACAAAGGGCCAAAGAAGGCCAGAGAGAAGCTGCACTTTAAAGGCAAATGTACAGCAAAAATGACCCTATAGTGGGTGAAAGATGCATATAACACTGGACTGGCATTGATCTGTAGCATATTTAGTGAAATAAAGAATAAAGACATTATAAATGAAATGATGAATTATAAAAATGCTGAAGACATTAATTATCCTATAGCCACTCTAGACCTATTAATTAACAAAATGCCAAAACCATGTAACCTGCTAGTTGTATTTAGATTATGAAACAATAAATATAATTCAACATGTGTAGCCTAAATGGGACCTGTTCACCAGACAGCATTTTTGATATCAGCAAAATTGATGTCTGATGTTAATGCTAATATATATAATATAGCGCGAGGGATTCACATGACTCCAGGCAAGCGCCGGAGTCATGTCACTGCGCTGAATATACTGACTATTTAAGCCCAGTGCCGTCGTATGCAAGTTGTGGCGTAAAATACGTCATGAACCTTGTTTAAACTGCTTATGACCCAGTTCATATGAACCCTGTTCTGACGTTGTTCATATGGATTATCTTGTTTCGATTATATTTTATTATTATTATTTATTATTATTATTATTCCTGAATCTGTTCCTGAATCTGAGGAGGATGCCTCAGACTCTGCTCCTGAATCTGCTCTTGAATCTGCTGCTGAATCTGAGGTGGACGACTCCGAATTTGCTCCAGAACCTGCTCCAGATCCTGCACTAGAATCTGCTCTAGAACCTCAGGCTGAGAGTAGGTGGCTCCAGTTCCTTGATCCAGTGTCCACATGACCTGCAGAGCCTGTCTCTGCCACACCCCTTAACCGGGAAGGGGGGCCAATGCCAGCAAGGGGGTGAATTAGGTTTGGGTGTGCGGGCAAAGTGGAGCTACACCCTGGTTCCCTGTTAGGGCCGCAGGAACGGTCCTCCATGCCATGTTTGTTATGGCTGCACAAGCGGTTCTCCATGCCATGTTTGTTAAGGCCACAGGAGTGTGTGAGTAGTGGGCCGTCCCAAAGACATCTTAGCCCGCCCACTTGTCCTCATGTGTTAGGTGCATTGAGAGCCCTGCCTTAGGAGGGGGGCTCTGTTACATATAGGCCTCCTGGATGCATGAGGGAGTCACATGACTCCACGCACACACCTCAGTCGAGTCATCGACCCAGTTCCTATGGAGTACCCTGTTCTGACTCTGCTCATGCCCCGTTAATTTGTTGTTTTGTGTGTTTATTATAACAAAATTCCCTGCGATTACGTCCTATCCTTCTTACGTGCGTTTTAATATGCACTCGCCACCATGCCGCAACAATTGTATCCCACTCTGAAGCTGTCAGTTTAGCCAGACTATCAGCTTCTTCATACAGACTATTTTTTCCAAGCAGCAGCATGAAGAATAATATTATTTTAAATACTGATGAATGGTCTGAGGACGCAAGCTTGCCACAGATTTGTCACAAGTATTTAAAAACCCACAAGTAGACGTAAGCCACTGTAATCCTGTGCAAACCTAATTTTGGTCTGAGGTCTCACCGAACATTTGAGTTTGGGTTTGGTTTAAAAAAACTTTATGTCAGAAGCTGTTTTGTCTCAAAGGACAATTGCTGTGTGCAAAAGTTATAATTTTGACCTGTGTTGTAACTTCCCCAAGTGTTTTCATTGTTTCACTGTTTAACCTGTGCTGTAGTCAAGATACTACCCACCTTTTGTTTCCGATTCTTGGGAGAAGTGACACCGAAGTAAGTGTCCTCTAAGGATGTCTCAACAGGTGGGCACCTGAAGCCTATGATGTTATTGTCAGCTTTTTTGCTTTCCACTTGGACGTTAAGATACTATGAATTATAACCTGTCATAAGTGATGGAAAGGAAGCGTAACAAACTCTGAATTGTTTCAAACAGCCACATAGGCTCCCGCTTAAAGCCCTATATGTGAATATCACAACCCACCAATTGGTTCAGGAGAACAGACTATTGTAGAGTTCCTGCACAGCTGTTCCCCACTAGCCTTCCTGGTGTTGCTGACAAATGTGTTCTGCACAAATTGCTGTTAAACTTTATTAGGAGAAAACATTCAAGCTTGCCAAATAGGAACTCCTTTTGCATACTCGGAGTGTGAGAAGGTGAATGGCTGTCTGAGAAATGTGCTGGAGCCTGACTTCAGTAGAACTATGCAATGAAATATTGCAGTGAAAACCGATCGAATGATTGAAAGCTGGGTGCCGCGTTCAGTGTTACTTGTAGATTTCTGCCAGTGACACAGTATGTGCTGCCAATTAGTGCTGTACAAGTAACTGCCTTCTTTTTGTTGCCTCATGATTGCAGTTAGAATTATGGACAACCTCCAGGAATTACATAAGGCATCCATAAATAAGCAGTACAAAACCAAACTGCATCCAAATGTCAGCTTCTGGCATTTTGCTTTCGCATCGAGTGAAGGTCCATTAGTTAAGGCTGTGTTGTCAGTGAACGACATGCTTGTTCCTGTGCGGCTCAAGCTTTTAAAATTTGAGCCATCTTTAATTATTGTTTGTGAACTCTGACTGAGAAGTCTGCTGAAATATAACACGAGGGCCCTTCATGAGGATCAGAGGACAAGTAGAAGGCTACCTTTTAGTCATATTAGATAGCAAGTGTAAAGCTTCTGATGTGCTAAAGCTCTGTGTCTGCTGGAACGTCCAACAAATCCTTAATCGCTATGAAGCAGGGGTTCAAGCACAACAAATGTAACTAAAGTCAGCGACATTAGACACCAGTAGCTAGAGCACTCCCAATATGTCAGGGTAAAATCTTCTCTTTTAATTTTTTTTTTTTAAACATACTCGCTGTGCTAAATGTCCTGCTTTGGTACAAATAAAAAGTGATAATGTATATTACCTGTGTTTTAAACACTGCTTCGGTCTTTTATACTGCTCATTTCCAACAGCAGTGATGTGATTTCAAGGCTGTGTCAGTATTAGCATACTGTGTAGTGGTAAATACAATGCCTTCTATGGTAACAGGTAATTCAGGGCAGGCTACAGTTTTGAATACTATAGCATGCTCATATGTGGTTTGTTTTGGCTGCAAACAGACGGCAGCAATTATGAAGAGCAAACATTATTTTAGGCTAATTTAGACACTGGTTGACAGTGATGCACTGCACAGATGTCTTTATTTTTCAGAGCCAGGATTTTTATTTGTAGCAGGAATACAGCTGATTTATGGTCAAACCCAGGGCAAGAGATCGCAAATCACGTGACATTTGCTCTGTCAATGTAGATGACTAATCATCTATTTGCAATATCATTTTCATACTTGGCTTGAGATAGTGTTTTTTTATTATATCGCATCTCAGATTTGTACACTCTTATAAATTTCATAATTTGGCATTCTTGGTTGGCCCAGGATTACATTTGATGAATAAACTTAACCTGAATGGCTTATGATCACCAAAGGTTTTACATTTATTCAGGTCAATAAACCAATTTGATATATGTAGACTGTATCCAAGCTTCTGTCTTTAGGTATTCATCATCCACAGTTCACAGTCTCAGAGCTAACACAGGTTATTATTCTGGTTGGCACTACAAGCAGAGCGAATATGAGAGACTTGTTACGTCATGTAAGATGCCCCTGTTCTTTGAGATCCTAAGGTGAAACTGCTTCAGAAGAATGAAACTGGGTTACTAGGAGACAGAAGCTTGACCCACTCCCTTAATGTCTGTCCTATCCGTCTGGTAAAAAAAAAGGGGGCTGAAACTAAACACTAGAGTGAACAAGAAGAACCCATCTAAATCCATCCAGTGCTTTTATAGCTCTTTAGACAGTGGCTCCAAATGTGTTTTGCTGAATCACTGTGGCATGACCAAGCGCCCAATGCAATCACACACTGGGGAAGAGCTGCTCCTGTTACAGCGCTGTTCCACACACATTCACGTCAAGCCCCTGACACAGTCAGGCTTTTGATGTGTCTGTGTGTGAACGTGCGTGTGGGTGTGCATGTGCGCACGCTACAAAGCCATAACCATAAAGTACAACCATATTTCTGTTTCCCATTTGGTAAGAAATTGTGAGTTATCCTTCCCTTTCACAAACAATGCCTTAAGAACAGAGCAAATTCCATTCACATGCTGTCCCATGGATTTATGTGGCCTTAGAGAGCAGTGGGGTGGGGGCGGTTTAACAATAAAACCAATAAGTGGAAATAAACCCATATAAACACAGGCTCATACACTAACAACAATAATTCATACATGCAACATGTATAGAATGAAGACTGGTGGGAGAAATTAAGGGTAAAAAAGCATGTTGAAGCATTAAGCTGCAATGGGCACACATGCCCAAACCATGGCTGTCTGCCTCCCCTTAGATTTAATCTTTAAACAGTAATCTGACTCTCTGCACCACCCCCAGATGTAAACCTAAATTCAGACTAACCAAGATCTACTGCCCCATAAATCTTCCCCCACAGTCTTCACTGTCTTCAGCTGCAGGTAATTAAATAATGAACAGAATGCCAAAGAACGAGCTTTAGTGCATAATACTTTGAGTCTTGCAAGTAAACTAAATATTCCATCAACAGAGCAAGTATAAAACTACACCATATCCATTCTAGAAAAAAAAAAAGAAAGAAAGAAAGACACACGTTGCAATCGGTCTTGCATGGGATGGTTCCACAACATCTGCTGCACATTTGAGTGTTTTCTCATTTCTTACACACATGACTCACCACATCATGTCATTATCAAGCAAATTGTGTGTTAATTTGGGTGTGTGTGAAAGCAGGAAAAACATTGACAGGTGCAGGTCAGGAAGAGTGCAGGACCAGGATTGAGGACTTATTTCAGAAGTGCATGGTGTATGTTGACCCTGTGGCAGAGAGCCAGAGGAGTGCATTTGTCAACTATTTGGATATCATCTCGGTGAAGCTTAAGGAACACATTTGCATTCTGTTAGCATACAGGAATGCAAGGAAGGGATGTGCAGTGCAAGTGGAAATGAGTGACAGTGCATTCAGTATCGTTTTATTGAACTGCTCCCAAAAACCATCAATAATGATCCGATTCTGATTGATACACAGTATCCCACTACCCAATGCCCAGATATTGCTACGAAATGATGTTCGTTCACAATTTAACCTTGATAAGACTATATGGAGTTTTCATTCAACATTCTTTTCCTGGTTGCAGTTCAGCCATCAATCAAATGCCTGTATATTTACATATATATATATACATATATCCATAATGAGTCAGTAGTGGCCCTGATCTGGTGCACATTTCAATGACTGGTACTTATGCAATTACAGTCTTGGAATAAATGTCCTGCTATGAAAGTAACTGATGCTTCACGTTAACGTGTATGTAAACGTGTAACACTGTTTATGCATGTGACCTATGATGCCTCCAGTTGACATTATCAACACGCACTGCCTATTAATACGCTCGGCTTGGAGCGACCCGGCGCAACTTACCCACAGGCGGATGCGACGGCTTGTAGCCCTTCTCGTTGGTGCACAGCCCTCTGCCGTGCAGCAGTGCGTGTAGAGGCTTCTCCTCTCCGTCGCGCGGCAGGCAGCGGAGTCCGTGCGCACACGTGCTGGTGTAGACGCCGCACGGCTGATTCTCGGCGAGCGCGCAGGTGAGGCAACAGCCGCAGCCGGGCTCCTTGACCAGCTGACAGCCTTTGGGCTCGGGAGGGCACATGGACAGCGCCTTCTGGTCGCACGGCTCGCACGGCACATACGAACCCGAGCTTTGGGGCACAGCCGACAGAAACGGCACCATCACGACTAAGAAGTTGAGAAGCATTTTGTCAAAAGGTTTACTTATTGTTATTCTTCCAATAATGACCACAAGCTCCGGACAATGCGTAATTTAGACTCTCGGTCGCACCTTTGCTTCAGGTCATCAGATTTTGGAGTACAATTAGAAACTTTGTTAGGAAAAAAGTCCGCATCCAGAAGTCACAAAGGAAGAAAGGTCAAGAAATGTTAGGGTGTGAAAGCATCCGCAGATCTGTGCGCACAGCGTTTACAACGCACGACCTATTCTGGTCGTCCCCCGGTTTTAATGAATAAGGTCCAGCGTGTGCGCAAGTCTCTCCGGCGCTCCAGAAGCCGCAGCCGTTTTCCTTATGCGGCTGCGCTCTTGATCTCTTCACCGCGTCTGCACAAGTTTTGGCGAACACACTGAGCGAGTGCGGGCCGCCCTGCCTTTTTAAAAACGCCCGAAACCGAGCGGCGCTGGAGGGAGGCGCACTTGCCACATCTTGGCAACACGCCACCGTGTTTTATTCCCTCCCTCCCCCTCCCTCTCCCTCTCTTTTTCTCTCTTTCACCCTCCCCAGCAACAGAATCCCGTCTTTCACGCTGATGGCTAAAGTGATACCAAGTTTGCAGAGTTTCGAAACGCAACCAGACCTGACGCCCTAATAAATGACGAAGGCATTTTTTTTTTTACTAACCTCGATATGCACGTGCCTTGGCTCATCTCCACATGCAATCCTTAACAACTAATCCAAAAGCCATCAACATTGAAGATGATGATAAAAATGATATGTGATGTCTGATCTGTGCGCATGTAAATCAGGGAAAATCGGCCAAAGTGCGCAAAAGGGCACATGGCGCACCGGGGAGGAATAAAAGATGAATTGCTTTTGTGTGGCTGCATATTGCATGAGGCTGTCATCCATGAGTGAGAAAATTCCTCCACTGCTAGTGTGGAAGATGATGATCACTCAGTATAAAAAGCAGGTTTTGGATGAATTGTGCTCAGATATAGATTTACTTCTTACTTCAGCTTATTCTACATTTATCTACTTCCATATAAACAAAGAAAGCCCATTGTCTCTTACTGATTTATTATTGATTCGAAACTAATAGTATAATAGTGCTGGATAAAAACCAAAGAAGAGAAAAAAAAAAAAACCCTGGAAAAAACAAACAAACAAACAAACAAAACATCCAAGCTCTGAATATGCTCTTGTAGCTGCCCTGGATTCAGAAGTCTACCCCCTTTTCCATGCTCCTCAATTACCTTACAGACTGTTTAGTGATGGCTTTTACATGTGGAGCTTATAAGAAGGTCAACTGTGTTGTCTTCCCCACTGCTGTATTTCAGCAAGCCTGTAGTCCAGAGTCAAAAACACACTTCTGCATTTAACATCTTTATTTCCCAAGTAGCTTCCTAAATACCTCTCATGCTGGGTTTTCCCATTCTCCCACTGGCTTTGCCAGTCTATAGTTAAGGCAGATGCTTATTCGCTGCATACAAGTTTTGGGTAGTTTAGTGGATGCCCAGTAGAAGGAGCTGTTAGCAATGATTAGAGCTGTTGGTGGCGTGTCCTACAATCTTGAAGCTTTCCATGCTGCAAAAGCAAAAGTGGGCCTTCAGATTTATTCCACACTTGAGTATTTTTATAGAAACGGGTCTACTATGTCATTCATTGAATGTCATTGTCAACACAAACGCGTGCTTTAAAATCAACCATACAGTAGTTTGTAAAGATTTGAGTATTATTTAAATGTTATGCACAAAGAGGCTGCTTTATATTTATGATTCATGAAATTTCATGATAATGGTTAATTCATTAGATCTACATCATATCTGGTGTCTGGTAGTATGACATATTTTCTGACTGTATACTAAAACACTGAAGTCAGACAACCTATAATGATCTATAGGATACTGGCAGTTTGATTAGGTATTTTTATGCTAGGGATTTTCTCTCTCTCTCTTTTTTTTCCCCGTCTGAGCCATTTGTGAGCTTCAGTTCTGAATTTGAACATGGATTCCCTTCAGGTCATACTTGGTGTCAAATTGCCCTGGTCTGCTTCCCAGTTCTTTAACTTGGAAAGAAAATTAGCTCAGAGGATACAGGTTACAGAAGTCATTGGAAACATGTTGGAAATGTAATCCACTTGCTAATGAGGAGGAAAAGGTCACAATTACCGGCCTAGATTCGCAGCTAGACCAACACTCTGTGTATGTTTGTGTTGATGCCTTCGATGTTCCATTATACATGAGCCTAACGGTTTGACACAAAGCTCATTGCCACATGTCGGTAAATCCTAATGGCATTATTTTGGAGACGCACCTGCCCTCATCTACATTTTTAAATGACCAAAAATAGATTTTCCATTTCCTAGATTTTCTTTTAGACAAAACATTTCATACTTTATAGAGAAAATGCTTTCCACTATAGATTTCAGCTCTAGTGGACAACCTAGTAGAAAATATCCTAGAGTTTTCTTTTAGCCTTCTGAGCTCAGCATTCACTGCTTTTACTAAATCTCCTTTGTCTAAGAAACCTTACAAACAAAGCTTAATTTGAAACAAATTTACACTATCTAACTTTACAAATAGTCTTGAGATAGGCGCCACCAATGTCAGTCATTTTGATTACTTGTGTCTCAGGAATATTTACTCTACTTGAAAATGTTATTTTCATGCTCTTTAACTTTTGTACACACTCACCCACATAGATGACGCCCTCCTTTCGGCTCACATACACAATGACAGGCAAAGGAAGAGCCAAAAACACTTAGATGTCAGCAAAAGAAGTGTCCATCAGACTGTTAAGTGACTATGTATAACCACTCCATGGTTTCCACCCCAAGTTTAAACTTAAAAATTCTCCCTGAAGGATGCTTATTAAAATAATTTCTGGATGCTCTACAACCGCATATTCAGTACAGTTAAATGAAACTACCCTTTAGGTATACTGTAATAAAGTTATGATTTGATACGCACACACTCGGCATGCGTAATATAATATAATAATCTGCCAACATGTGTTATGTTTTTGTGTCTCCTTGGTCAAATAATGAAACCCAAGCATACTAGAGGTGATTGTTGGTGACTGAATTTCATTACATTCCATATTAAAACCTGCAGTTGCAGAATTGATTTCAGTAATCCAAGTCTCAAGGTTAAAACAGCTGCTCTTCGATCTTCTATTTGCAGTCTGAAATGTAAAACATGAAAACGTGACAATGGACAGGGAGACATAAGTAACCCCATCCCTTAATTTTAGACACTGGTTAAAAACAAGCAGTTGTCAATATTCATAAATCATGTTGCCACTAGTGGCCTATGGCAGCCTGTTTGCAGAAAGTTCTGGGCACAGCTAGTGTGTTAAGCCCCAAGAGCAGGAGGTGGTGCTGGGTTTCAGGGATCCCTGTTGCCTAACTCATCCAGGCCCATCTCCTGGGATTAAGTAGACTGGGTGTTGAATGAAACTATGCAGCTGCCAAGGACTTTACAATCACATTGGTAATTCTGCTTTCAAATCCTCTTCCCCTCGTTCTTGTCCCTTAGTCTGCCACCTTTGTCCTTCTCTATCAACCCAACTTGATCAAATAGGTAGAACCTCGATGCTCCAATCTCCCAAGACCTCAATCAGTGAGCGATATCTATGCTTTGGCCAAATGAATGATCGCTGATTGTTTAGAATTTGAGATGAACCATCACATTACATTAGCCGGGATAACCTAGATAATTACTGGATTACTGTATAGTCTATCTACACAAGAATACAGTAACTGCTAGTTTACTATGCTTTGGGGAGTGTTTGCAGTTTCATTTGTAACAGAATAATTGGAAACAAAGTAAGCGTTCCAGATTAAAATGCAATACCCAACTTTATTGGCCACTATAATTATCATCTTGCATTCATTACAGAATTATATTATTCACAAAGTGATCTTAAGCAGGTTTCATACTATGAATTCCAAACTAATTCAGTAAAACCACATTGAAAAGAGATTCATTTGAACTACACATGGTTTGTAGGTTGGAGGGGAGACTGTGCTTTGTACATCTTACTACATAAAATGTTAAAAATGTGCATAGATACTACCATGTCCGTACCCAACCTTTACTGCTGCCCAAATAGTATCTGTATTTTAAAGATGTAATGCTAGTCTGATGACTGTGCTTGACATTTCTATTTTTTTTTTCCAGCACTGTCAGGCAGCTAGCCCAAATCAATTGATGCATGCTCGACATGCCCTGCTGTCATTCATGGTGGCGTCACTATTTATGTGCAACTGTTTTTTCTTCTTCCAGCAATCTGTCTTCTTTGACGGTGCTCCACCAAAAATATGTGTTATGTACACACTACAATAGGAGTATTGTTGGAGTCTATGCTGGAGTCATCCGTTTAGAAAGGTAGTTGTGCTTCAACCGCAATGAGGACTCAGTTATAGCCACATTCTGTTTTTGCTCTCCATGACCTCGTTCAGTGGAACGGCACGAATTGTTTCATACCGACCAGCAACAACAGTGTTCTGTTGTCCTGATCCAGATCCAATGTTGACTAAGTTGAGAATTACATCTAAATTGTTAGTTTTGAGGTTTTCATTTAGGAGCAGATAAAGGATCTCTAATGTTGCGCTAGGTTCCCACTTTTTGATTAGAGGGTGGGTAAAAATTTTGATTTAGTCAAGGACCTCATTGCGTCCACAATTCTGCAGAGACACTCGAACAGTCTCAGAAAATACATGCAAGCGTTTTTCAGAGTGTATAATTATGTAGTAAATTTTCCTCAGACAAGAAGGGAGTTTGCGGAAGGCCCTCATTTCCAAACCCACATACTAGTAGCTCCACTCTCAGCAAAGGGTTAAGCCAACGACTTAACCAAACATTATCAGCCTTAAACCGTGCATGGATCTCATTTGTCTCTCTCAATAAAACTTCAGCCTGCCAGTCAGCATAAACACCACAATTGCAATGCATTTTTTTAAACAATGCTTACAACTCAAACACCAAGTTGTAACAAGGTGCTGTTTTTGTAGATGCTTTCCTCATTATGGTTTCAATGCTCTGCTCTTTGCTTCAGGACCTGTGAGCTTGCCATGGAATTACAGGCACTGGAAAGACAAAAACATATATTCTGGCTTCTTAAACAACTGACGGACAAGGTGCCTCAACACTGTCAGTACAGTTTCTATTTTAGGTGACTTGAACAATATATCAACTTGACCATCACGCTACATGAATTATTACCCTTGTCTTACACCTTCTTTTCTTAGTGAGCACTGAGAAAGAGAGACAGACAGTGAGAGGGAGAGAGAGAGAGAGTGAGAGAGAGAGAGAGAGAGTGAGAGAGAGAGAGAGAGAGAGAGAGAGAGAGAGAGATAAGCCGAAGAAAAAACAGTAACAGAGAACAGGAGCCAACTGTTCTGTTTTGTCAGTCAGTGTGAAATAAAGACCTGGCAGATACACTCCAAGCAAATGTAAAAGATAATAATTAAATAGGTCTGTGCACATAATTAAATGTCAACAAATGCTCAGTTTGTACAAATATATAATAAATTTACGTCACACAGAAACTCAGCTGTTCCTTTTTTTGCAAGCTGATTTATTTATGTGAATGGTATACAGGCGTTTCGGGTACCTGTTTATGTAGGAGAGATAACAACATCTGCAGAAAAGGTGTACACACCTACTTTTAAATGTTAAATATTCATTAATGAGTGTGGGAAATTAGTTTATATTGCCCTATTTCACCAATCTTAACTGCCAGACTTGGTGTAAAACATCCCAAATAACCCCCTTTGCATGTGCATATATAGGGCATGATATTCTATAATTAAAATTCTATAAATATTGTTAGGGAACATATTGTCTGCATGCCTGTTAGAGTACATACATGGGCTGCGTCCGAAATGGCATTCACATACTACCTGTTACATACTAGGTATTCGGACGCACTACATCGTGTCGCATACTAGATTAGCATACTAACTAGTATGGGGATATGCCATTTCAGATGCAGCCATGGTATGGAGCTATTAGTCATTACATCATTAACTGCTAAGTCTACTATTCTTAGCTTACTGTTCTTTAATTTGCAGCGGCTATATCTTCTGCACACATCAGCTTTTCTACACTCTGGTCTACCAACCATTGAACCTACAGTCCACATTTTACTCCAAACAGCTAATCATGATACAGGGCTTGTTTTCATGCAGGCAACATCAAAATCTCTAGTAAAACAGTGATGAACATTAGTTCACATGTGCCCACTGCCTTGGCAATGACCATGATAAGGACAGACATCCCCTGCGGTGAGCGTGTAATAATCCCAGTCTCTCCTTTCCCTGGTAAAGTTGAATCCTTTGTCAGAGCTGAATCTGACTCAGGATCCCCAGGCTTTTCTTTGCAAATGTCCAGGCTCAGACAAACAAGAAGCAGCACAAGAAGCTTTAAAAAGCAATCTGAATCACTGTCTAGATGAAGGACTGACTTGGCAGCAGCCATGGCTAAGCTAAAATCAATGATCTATAAGCTGAGTAACTTGGGAACCTACATTCGTCAGTAGCCTCAGCATTGTATGTCAGTGGGCATTCATCTTTCTAATGACTGTCTAAATGTATCATGAAATTCAAGCCCACTATTCTTGGTGGACCCAAGATTATCTATATAGTCGCTCTGTGCCATGTGATCTGGCTACTGTGTGGATCATAAGCAAGTCCTGTACCATAGATATGGCTTTTGTTCATGCTTGTCGAGTTTGAGTACCCTAATTCTACCATATAGAAAAAGCTCTGAGCTCCTGAACATGTATGTGAAGAGCATGGGCTAAAGATGGACAATCTTATAGGTTGACAATATCACTTATTGAATTATAATTAAATCATATCATTGGTCCTGATAATGCAAGTACAAACTACAATTCCAGGACTGGCTTTCAGCCTTTTCAGGGTTTCCAGGCAGTACTGATTTTAGAGACCATCCATGTAATTCTCTATAGGCCTGTTGAGTTCATTTCCCCCCAGGCAGAATTTCTATAGAATAGTGGACCCCACAGTTCAAAACAGGAGTTCTATTCAGCTTATTTTGTCTGAATGATATCAGTGTCTACCCACTTTTAGGTCTGAAAGCGTTGAACTGGTTCCTGAAGCCTCTTCCAGTTAGTATTCTATAAGTGGCAGATGTTGTTCAAGGTATGCAGACACAGGACTGGTTCACATCAGTAGGCATGTGCACTGCTTATTTTTATGGTTGTGTTGCCACAACACAAATATTTCTGGAAGTTTTCCCATGCATGGCCAGAAATTGTAAATAAAATTTGTACATTTTGGAAGCTGCCCACAGGTGGTCTGAAGGCTATTGTCATCAAGATACTTGCATCTGGAAAACTGAAAAAAAAAAGAAAAAAAACAGAAAAGAAAAGACAGTGGATCACATAGTTCACCAGCAGCACTAGCAGGACTAACTGGCTACTGCACCAGACCCATTGTGCCAGTATGTGACAGATCAGCTTTACCAGTGAAAAGGTGTCTAGTATCTGTTGGGAAAACTAGGTGGATGATGGAAACACCAGTCATTTTGATAGGCTTGCATTCCAGTCATGGGCCATCACCCTGCAAAAGGATGCTACAAACTGAATCCTTTCTTGTCTTAGTCATTGGCGTCGGAAACATTTTTAATGTGGGGGACACACATGGATGAGATGAGATGGAGGGGAAGTCCTCCCCCACAAAATTTTTAATTTATTAGATGCCTTTTCTTGCATTTTGGTGTATTTTTAACAGATTTAAATGATAGCTATCATTAAGCTAGCTGATAGATCTCCTAACATTAATTATCCAGCACTAACATTTCCACTGGAAAAAAATGTACATACTTTCCACTTCTTTGTAAAGAATTTCCTTATGTCCATTGTGTCTGGGAGCAAATATTGCAAGCAACTGATCATCACCCAAGAACAGCCTGCTGTTACTTACAGTAAATAAGGCAAAGCGTTAAAGAGTTAAAGCGTTGAACCTAATATAGGATATTAATAAAGAGATTCTTGAGTTTGTTTCGTTTTCCTGGCCTGCAGCTTTTGACGCATTTTTCAGGAACAGCGCTCCTATTTCATTATTTTCATGTAGTTTTTAAATGAAATGAAGGAAGTTTTATATTCTAGTCTTGTTCTCAGTATTTTATTTATTTGGATTTACCTTTAGGCTATAGTCTGTAATCCTGCAGTGTTTTTGTTTTAGCCGCCCATTCCCGCCCGCAGCTAAGTACAAACTGCCTGTTCCCGTGAGATTTGCGTCAGGTCCCGCGGGATTCAGCAGGAACCAATCCCAGTGCAAACCTCTAGCCTGCACCTTTACTGTCTCTGTACTGAAGATTCACTTCACTGACATGCGGAAAACCCGGAGTGGACTTTCAGTAGTATGTGTTTTCTCCTATTGGGTGAATGGGTGAACTAATGTTTTATGTTAAATGTGGGGGGGTCCAAACGAAGAATTACGAAATGTGAAGGGGACACGTCCCTCTTAGATTGAATGGTGGCGACGCCCATGGTCTCAGTAAAAGCTCAGTTATAAGCCTGCTGACAGTGCATGGCAGACAGAGACTAATTGATGGCTGTTTTCCAATGGTAAAGGATAATCACCACAGATGCTTTACTCACAGGCAGAGGTATAAAGCCCCTCTTTTAAGGTAATGATTCTTGCCAGTTCCCAGCCATCACCATGCTATGATCCCCTTAGATGACAGTCAGTTGCATCAACCTTCTCTTTAAGTGGATTAGTTCAAACATCTAGTGAACCTAACCAAAACTGTCCCCAATGAGTAATCCATCTGCCAGGGGTGTAAATGATGCAGCATGACACAGTGCCAAGATTGTGCATGAGTCAAGAGGAATTAAGTCTAAATCTTGGTGCTAACCCAGATCCAGGTTTGGCCAAATGTGTGGGCCAATGTGCTCATGCCATGTTAAAGCATTGCTGGTTGTGTTGTCCCTGGCAGGGGGCATCACCTCAAATTATATATCTTTCCTTTTTTTTAAAAGGAATTGCATTTGTTTTGTTCAAGTGATCAAGTGATTTCTAAACAACAGTAAACTTCCATCTGCCTTGCAGTTGTACGTGGCAACTATCAAACCACAGCTCTCTGTATGCTATCTCTTGAGTCCCAGAGGCTTACTGCTGCTTTATTAACCATGGTCCACTAGGATCCCCAGGTGAGACCTAACTCCTGTGTTGGAGTCTTGCGGATTCTGCTTATGAGCTTAAGTGTGAAGTTGTCTGTGATAACTCCCCTGTTGCTACCTAAGTGTTCTGGAGTTGCAAGCTCTGGCAAAAAGATTGTCTTTTATTTGTTGGCAACCAGATGACAGGTACATTATTGCTGAATCCATTTATTTTTTATTTTTTGCCAAAGATCATATTACCTAACTTTATGAATCAATTTATTGACCCTGCAGCTTTTAATAAGGTTCAATAAGGGTGAGTCTGCAGACCAGTGCTGTGCACAGTGCATGTTGTGTGTTATTCTGCTACTGTAATTTCATGAAAATGCAAATCATTGCATAGAAAAATTATATAAAGGTTCACACTGCTTGCAGTAGTCAGTCAGAGCTTTTTGGTTTTATATATTTAAGCATTAAAGCAAAATGTTTCGATATTTTGATGCCAAAACTGATATGCAAGATCTCTCCACTAAGTTGTCGTAACCCAATTAGGTGCTTAGACAGAAAGACTGTAACTGTAATCCAAAGTCTTTCTGATATCTTTCTAGAGAACCTCAAATAGTTAAATAAATGAAAATGTACTGTACCCAGGTTGGTGGCATGTATAAAAGAAGGAGGACATCCCCACTCACTTCCTAAATCTGACCCCCTAAACACAACCCCATAATTTTGTAATGAGCAGTCATATTCCATGTATAGAACTTATGCTATAACCACACGGCTCCACACTGCAGCTCTGGACAAAGTCTTGCCTCACTCAGCAGATGGTGAAATTCAGAAGGCATCGACTTCATCTGGCAGGCCTAAAACTCGCTCTGGTGTGTGTTTGCTTGCTGCCCAGCAGGAGAACTTGTAAGCTTTGGGAAATAAGTAGCACTTGAACAACATCTGCCCAGGTCCTGAGTGCCTTGCCACCCACAAGCTAATGGGAAGTTTTGCACTCATCTACCGTAACCATGGTCACTGATGTTTTTTGTTGAATTGCCAATGAATTTTGCATGTTTTTGCATTAATTTTGCTGCAGCCATGGCGACAAGGTTTTGTTACTATGGCAATTGGGAGGGAGCGGAATTGAGTGTTGCTGACATGTCAGGTTCGGAAAAGCGACAGGAAGAGTGCACTCTCCTGAAGCCACTGGAAAAAAAAGGTTTTCGGGTCATTGCGCAGTAGCTGCTCAGCCTGCCCTGTCCCTTTGGGCACATTGGTATTGCTCATGGAACCACCATGAACTCAGAGAAATGGTTCTAGTGCCAAATACCCCAAGGCAATGCTTTTTTTCTTTCTACTTTTGAGCTTTGCTACCTTAGGCTGTACAAAAGCATATAGAGAGGCACAAGATGTTATACTGCACTTCAGCTCTGGCTCTAATATTACAAAACAGATTATTGTTCCAGTCCGACTTTTTGAGCAGCTGTCTATGACTGTCACATATAGCAAGTGCCAAGATAATCATTGCACAGGACATTTTGATAGGAAAAAAAAAGTTTGTTTGTTTTTTTTCTCTAAAATGTAATGTTTGTTTCAGTTTTTTCTTCTTTATAAGAAATTCACTGACACTGGTCTGGACGTCTTTGGAAAGAATGTAAAAAGAACTAACATTTACATTTCTTATTATTAACTGTTTTCCTGGGACAGGCAGAGTAACATGATACAAAGTACAAAACAAACCGGTTATAACCAATAGCACTTAAGTTTATTTAATTTTTATGCCACACATTCCATCTCAAGATAGCAGAGAGGGAAACCACAGCAAAAGCATTCTTTTCTAGAAAGAAATAAAACAAACTTTCATATATTAGTTGTTCTTGATACCACAATTTTAATGCTGCAAATCCTTACAAAGACCCATTAAGGTTTCACTAGATTTCCTGGAACTTAGAAAATGCTAAAGCCCATTGCCTAGACAAGATCAATTCCACCAGGTGCAATCAAAACATCCCAGGAAATAGCCATGGTCCAGGTTGCAGGTTTGACATTTTTAGTTTAAAATGGTTCAGTATGTTTGGCTGCTGTGGGTGCTTTGCAATGTATCTGGTATTTTTTTTTTTTTTAAAGAATGGTTGTGAAAGAATTATGCCCCACACCTCACATAAGGTATTGTAGGTCATGGCCATGGATCTCCCAATTAGCATGTAGACATCGTCTTACTACAGGTAAGATAAAGAATTAATGAAGCAATGATATCACAGCCATTATTTGTATGGTCAGTATGGCTAGTTTTCTCATCCAAGCATAACAACAATTCAAAAGTGTCTGTTTCATTTAACCATAAGTATGCAAACATACTTTCAGCTATTTCAGAGGAAAACCATTCATCCAAAACACATTTAATACTCTTCAATTCTTTACACCTAGTGCTGGTTTTTGCACTAGTGCATTTTGTTTTTTTCTTCTTAATTTTTTAACTCTATTGTTAAAATGTATAACATTACTTTAATTATTACTTTGCTTTTGCCTATAGTGGTTGACCACAGATGTAGCAGTGTATAATATGTTTTTCCTGAGTTTTAGGATTACTTTTTATTGACAGTTGTCTCATCTATAAAAAACAATTACGTCACTTAAATAAACCCATGTGTTAAATTGTTTCAATTTTTTTCATTTGTTTATTATTTCAGCCTAACAGAAAAAACCCTAGATGAGTTCATATTCATCTTGGACTTTGTAGTCCTGAACATACCGAAGTATTTGCTCACAGAATTATTAATAACCAGATGTAATACTGGGTTCATCATTAAGTGATCTGGATTTGATAAAGTTGCTATGCCAGTTCTGGCTCTAACTCCAGACATTGAGATGTTCTTTCCACCAACCTTGTGTATCTTTGACTTACACAAGTGTTGATGTCCTGATATATCAGCCTGGTAGACATTAAACACTATTACTCAAGGTTTTGCGTCTGGCTGCAATATGGGAACATTAACCCCAGAGTCACATCACCTTGCAGTTATTTAAAAGGTCATGACAGAGGGTGACTAATACCTTTTGCCACCAACCCCTCAAGTCTAAAGACACGTGTTCAGTCTTAAAATAAACAAAAGGGTCCATTCATGTGGTAGCCGGTAAGACACATGCGGCTGAAAAGTGTCAATTGCACATAGGACCACATTATTGTGAGGAGAGTTATTTATTTATTTATTTATTTTGTGTAATGTGTATTATGGATACAGGGCTGGTGTTCATAACACCACATCCAATATAGGCAGAGAATATTGTCTGTAGGGTTATAACTGAGCAAACATCCCATAATAAATTTAATATCATTTCAAGCCTGAGGTTTAATAAAAATAGCTACACACCCTAGTACAAACAAACAAATATGTTTGATATAATTACATGTCAAAAACAATATGTTAATAGTTATAGGTATTTAAAAAAAATCTCATGGGCTAAGATCTGATGAATGTGAATTTATGATTCACAGTGCATATTTATCACATCATTTAGTCAACCCTCATGGCCTGTGTATGTGTGCATATTCATCCTGGAAGAATGTCATCCTCAGATACTCATCCTAGGATAGAAATAGTAATCAGTTACATGAATGTTGTATTGATTTGCAATGACACTTCATTTATAAGGGACAAGACATAACACAACCACTAAGTTTTCCCTTTATTTGTCCCCATCTGTATGTGATGTCTGAAGTGCAGCAAGTTTTTTTTTTTTACATATAGTACATTGTCATACTCTGCCATGCATACAATGGTCGCTACTTAGGTGCTGTATGTGAAGACACTTAATACATTGTAGTCCTGATCTGGGGGCTTTCTTGTTCTTGGTTCTGACTTGCCATCTAAAAAATCTAAAGTATCTTCAGTGTAACTGCGTCCTGTGGTATATTCAAGTTAAGTGTACTAGTAGACTGTTTTCCACAAACGCATGCAAATGAGTTAAACATCACATCCTGGCAAATTAAATGGAGTGCTATGACTTTTATTTCTTATGAATGTCCATTGTTCCTCTCTCTGTGTCAGAAAACTAGTCAGAGAACTTTATAAGGCCATTGTCATGCACTACAGCTTGTTAAAATGGGGTTTAAATGTCTCTGTCCTTAAAGGCAACTCAATGGGGAACAGATGATGAAGGAAAAAGATGAATCACGGGCAAAATGTGCTGAGACACTTTTTTTGAAGTAAATAAGAAGAAAATTACTCTTTCTGTAAAACGAGTCAGCAAACTATTAAACTTACCTCCAGGATTTTGGGGTCATTTTCGGTGAGGTTTTATTCTTACTTTTGGCGCAAATGAAAATGAAGGGTTTGTGATGACTGATGACATTAACGGTCGAGGATGAGGTTTATGGTTAACTGGTGATGCAGCAATATGATTTCTATCAGATAATCACACTTGGCCTAGGTGATTTTTTCTATGTAAGTATTTTAACACAGATGTATATAAAATTTAATGAGTTTTTATTCTTTAACGTCAAGTTAAAGATCAAGTTTTTTTAAAAGCCTATTTGTTGCAAAGTTGATCTAACGGCAGGGTTGAGAAAAGTTCAAATAATTGTGTCAGAATCTTTTTCAATTAAAAGTACAAAATTCAAAAATTAAAAAAAAAAAATTACACAACATAACAAAACTACACTTTTTTTCTTATAACTTCCAAAAAACTTCACTGACCCCACCCTTCACTCATTGTACTTTGTATACATTTCTCATTACCTACTGGTTTATTCCGCTATTTTGACAATTTACGGTATATAATTTCGAGACCTTTTTTTAAAAAAAATTGCAAGCCTAATTTGTTGTAAGAAAAGAAGGTGAAATAATAATTTTAAATGTACTTTCAGGATATAATTATATAAACATATAGTATACACATACAATAATAATATACACATAATTACAATAGGATTACCTTAGTAGTTCATGGCGGAATTCTGGTTAACTACACAATAACCATAGCTACTATGAACTACCAATGAAAAAAACATGATAAGGGTTTTCATAAGGTTTGAACTCAAGCTGTTTTTTTTTTTTTACACATGCAGCACTGGGGTCCCTTGGACTCCAAAAACGAGACAGTAAAGGCAACATCAACAAAACACAAGGACTACCTAAGGATTAAACCTCTTAAAATATTACATTGATTAAGTGCTTTCCATTGTTATTTCAGTATAATATATCAGTGTCCTATGCAATGCTACTTTTCCAAATAAAACACAAACAAAAGAATGTACCTATTCAAACTTGATTATTAAAGGTTATATGGTTTTATTTGTATGTGTAGCAGAAATCTAATCTAAGATTGCAGAGCACAAAATATCATATACACTGTCTCTGTTTATTACTATTTGTTTTGTGAAACACTGCCTAGAAATTAAATTATTTAGTCTTTGAATAATCTTCACCAGAAAGACACTTGTACCTTTTGATATATACTTCAGGCACATCTTTGCCAAACACTCTGTCCAGGACATTCTGTTACAGCGCTTGCTTCCAAAAAGCTTATATGTCCACAGACAGTGATTTGTGGGTGAGAGAGGGAAAAGAAACACTGGAAGGGACATGGGAGGAGAGTAAAGGTAGATAAGCCTAGGCCTTCCTTGTAACACAACCAGTGGAGAAGGTGCAAGTTAAAACATTTCTTACGTTAGAGGAACAGGGGAGGAAACAGCAGCGATAAACAGACATGTCCGTTGCAATACTGCACAAGCCTGCTTTCCATGGTTTTTCTTTTTCTTTTTTTTTTTCTTCACCTCCTCCACTGTGGTTGGCAATATCCCTGCATAGAGCTGCCATGGAACACTGATAGGGATAGCAGGTTCTTATCAGATGAACCAGCTTGTCTCAGATGGGATAACAGTGAGCACAGAGAGGTGAAACCAGATGACATACTGGATTTACACCCTCTCAGTAGCATCGTTCACGTTTTGACTGGTTCCCACCCTTTTTTCACCCTCAAAAATCCACAGGCAGCTTGTGTTACTAACACGAGATTCTCCAAGACACCAGCTGTCATGTATTTTTCAGTGCAGTTACATTGACAAAGTGAAAAAAAAACCTAGTCTTATTGGTTACATGCAGTACAATGTGAACTTTTGGCATACTTTTTTTTACAGAGTAAGTGAAACATATCACATTCATTCACATTTTTAGATTTTAAGAAATATTTAAGCACATACAATTCATACAATACACACCAGATCCTCAATGCGTGGTATTAATGACAGAGTAAGAGAGAGAGAGGGGGGGGGGTTATGGGGGGTTGCTTAAAAGATGAATGGTACAGCAAGTAATGTTCAGAATGGTGGCTATATTGTGTAAGCACTGCCCCTCTGTAAAAAAAAACGAGACAGATAAAGTTGATAGCAGGAAAAAAAAACTGGCCTATCAGATTTTTACACTGATGCATGCACAGATACAGGGTGCTTTGTAATGAAGGAATGCACATACCTTAAAAATGTGTTTTGTCATGTTTTTGGAGACAAATCTGCACATTATATACACCATTTTAGTTATTTCTACGTATTTCTTATAAATTTGTGTTTGGTAGGACACCTGTTGCTCTATTTATGGGATATGGGTCTCTCACCATATAGAAACAAGACTGACTTTTTTATGACCTGGGAGTGTTGCCAAGTGGACAGATTCTTTAAATGACATTTGAACTTAGTAGCTTAGTGAAACTGCTAGTTTTCAATTCTCCCCAATTTATACAACCATATAATGTAGTTGTTTGCATTTTACAATAATTCTGGTTGATATCTGTTTGTAACATCTGATGTATGAGTCTGATAAGGTATTTCTATAAGACTAATTATGTCATCAGATATATGCCAGTTTTAGAAAAGGGGCCTTAAGTAGCGAAAGAGTAGAACTTGGCTTTTCTCTATCTTTTATACATAGCTTAATGTCTAGGTCTATGCCTGATTAATCTAGCATTTCTACTTTAATTGACAGTCATTTCAGAAATGTAAAATTTTGTGTTTTGGTTACTGCTATGACTTGCTATGAATAGGGCTTCACTAAGGTGTGGACTGATATCTCCAAGTGCTGTCAGTGTTAATTTGGAATGATCAATATCAGTGTCAAAGCTAGTAGTGCGAGTTCTCAAGGATACAAGTGTTTCTGTATCTACAGTATCTACAGCACTTGTTATAAAAAAATAATAAAAATAAATGCAATAATTCTATTTTTTTTGGCACTGAACATCCGTGTGCCAATCAAAAGTCTGCCGAGTGCCAATACTCTGAACTAGGTTACCTGCTGCTCCAACATGCAGAGGAATATGTTTAAGAATCAGATATCACAGGGTTGGGTTTCAAGGTCTTAAAGGAGTTAACACGCGCTATGACAAATCTTTGTCAGCACACAAAATACTCACAAATTAAATGATAAGAAAAACAGGCCCTTTTGTGTCTGAGAGGTGGTTCCTGGAAACTAGATGGGTGGGATTTTCATGTATATTCAACTACACAACTGGATTGCAGTTATTTCCATCATATTCAAAATCCTCCAAACTCTATGGTAATGCATAATGTAACATAATAGTTGACACTGTAGAGCATATTATGCGATGACAGGTGGAAATTATGATCTTGAGTCTGCAAGCCAGACGTTTTTGTAAGTTCTGGTTTAGGGACATTCAATTTATGATTCCCCAAAGCATGTCTCCATGTAACTGGCCCTGGCTGATCTCATACAGAGACACAGGGCTCCACATTCATCTCAGGATTTTCTTATGGGTGATTGTTAGAGAGGTTCACTAGCACTAAAAAAGATAAGACACAACTCTGAACCGATGCTTGTTTCATGACAAACAGTTCCATTGCTGACCTCTTGTGAGTCATGGCTGATACTGGAAACAATAACGGAAATATCAGTCTTATGTACGAGGTGCACAGCTCATCTGAAAGGGCTGAGGGAAAATGTTCCATGTTTTTCTCTCTGGATGCAAGCGAAACTGACCCGCCTTTATTATTGTTTAAGGAGAGGGAGTGTGTTCACGGTGATGATATAAGACGTGTGGTGTTGTCTTTAATCACAGTCCCACTGAGGGTCCATCCAACGCCTCCCTGAAAGATGACCTATGAGGAGCTGTGCTCGAGAGCCAGCATTTTGACCTTTTTTGTTGCATTAACTCACTCCCAAAACATTACATTTCAGAATGGGAAGAAAATCAATGAAAATCATGACCTCACTTTGTATGACTCAGAAAGGAGAGAACCTTTTGATTTACAATGCTTTATCAGGTTTTTAAATCATTTGGCATGTTTGACAATGAAACAGTAGTCTTAACTAGTCTGTAGTTATATTTGTTAGCCTTAAAATTTCTTTTCATTGGACTAATTACTCTGAAAGGTTCCATGACATTCTGTACACATGCATTCTAAATAGCTTCTCTGCATTGGGTGTGAGATGAAGCCCAGGTGTGCCTAATTACCCCACAGGCAGAGACTTTTTACATGGCGTGTCAACTCATCTGATCTTTGCCAGCATGGTATCTTTGGAAAATTCCATCACCACCGCAATTACGCCTTTGACACTTTCATTTTTTTTTTTTAACATACATGTACCAATGAGTCAGTAGCACATTTTTTTTCACGCTTTATTTACACATCATTCTGTGATGCAACTCCTAATATAACTGAAAACTGACATAACTTGTTAAGCAACTGGAATTAGACACCTACTAAATTTAACCATGGTTAGAACTGGTTTTGTCATTCAACAATTATGAAACAAACAACCCACCAAAATCCAACCCCACCTGTGTGATTCAGGCACATCTGTATGGAGAGGCCATCTTGCAGTGTTGATGTCTCCCTCCTTTTATTCTGTCTTAATAAATCAGTAATTCTGTGCATGGAACACATTAGCCTGGGCCATCATGCATGCTGCCACGCATGTACTTCTCAGAGAATGAACGTGATGAGGTTCTGGGATCAATAAAACTGCAGGGCAGATGAACGAGCTAAACCGACTATGGTGGGCCTCTACTTCTTGGTATCTGCCAGAAAATGATCAGGCCCAGAGCAAGCAGCCATGCTCTGGCCCAGCAGATAACGGCTTCTGGATTCAGAGTTTTAATAGCTGTAAATAATCCATATCATATGGAGAAACTACAGCATAACTGTATTCATTAATTTTACAGCCTTTAGCTTAACAGTGCCTGGCTTAATGTCATTATGATAAAAAAGGTTTTAATATAATATAAGCCTGGTCATGCTAGTAATTAATCATTTGCATCAGTTTGACAGTGTTCTATGAATACTGCTGAAACATTTATGCATAGTATTTTAGCTTAGAAGAATGTTTTCTGAACAAAGATTTAGGTTCAGAGAACGTTCAAGCTGCCTAATGTGTTGCTAAGTTTTTTTTTCTTCTACCATTGTGGCAAAGTTTTGTTTTCGCCTGAATAAGGACTATTTAATAACGTCATGAAACTAAGCATAGTAGAGGTTTTTAACACACTACAACGTAACCTTTTTTAAACTTATTGAATACTTTGTTTGGTTAACACTATGCTTTTGGCAGGAATTAGACAGTATATTAGTGTGCTTTGAATTGTGGATAAATTGCGTGCAAATCAGTTGATAATCCATGCGTGATATGATGAGATGATGAGACACCTCTCAGATGTCACGAACAATTTCTGATGTCATACAGTTTAATCAGATATAGTGTAATGTGAGCAGGGTTCATAAGCTGATATATTAGAAGTGCAGTTACTACTATGAACTGTCTCTGTTGTGGATGATCGGTAGACATATTAGGGTTCTGTATCTTGCAAGTGAATTGCTTGAATTATAAGAAACATTTAATGGAGGCAACGTTAGCTGAACAACGGCAACATTGTCGTACATGTCCACATTCCTAATTTTCCTTATGAAAAGTAATCATCTGAAGTTTTTTTGGCAGAAAAAAAATCTATGACGAGCAGATTTACAACAGTAAAACTATAGCAGAATCATAGTACAGAATCATAGTATAGCAGTTCATGTTAGAATTATAGTTATGTACAATATGTTACTATAAACTACCATAGTTAAACCATGGTTGATTTTCTTTGAAGTTTTTATTGCTGGACTGCAATGAATAGTGGCATATATA
>JAOVVF010000047.1:20572028-20583924 GCA_028565595.1 Duopalatinus emarginatus
GAGGTGGCAGCATACTTACATACTGAAGTCAAAGTATTCAAACAATTGAATCAAGCAACAAGCAAACTTTCACCTAACCAAACAGCCATGAACATGGATTGTTCAGGTCTCTGTATTGTAACTCAGCTTAAACGATGACAGGATTTTTCTAGGCAACATTTTATCATAAATGTATCATATTTTTTTTCTTTCACTTTTTTTTCCTTGAATAGATAATACATCTAGTTTCATTTAATGCAGAACTACAATTAGTCATCTCATTTGAGCCATATATTTTCTAATATGTTGCAGGAAATTTTCTATGAAGACTTGAATACTGTAAAAACAAACCAAAAATACATTACCGTTTAATGAGTAATGATTTGGTTTCTCCAGATGAAACGACACAAAACCTGTAGTTATGAATGTGACCTCTATGAAAATGCTAATAAACACATTTGGCCTTGAAGTATTAGGCTTATGTTAGTTTTATTGTTCAGGAATTTGATTAATTGCAACCGCATTTAAACCTCATTTTTGGTAATTGGTAATCAATGTGTTACATTTTGAGTCATCTAAGACATATTTGTGGTTAATGTTCTTTGACCCAAACAATTCTTGATATAACAATACATAATTAGAGTAACCCCTGACGGATTTGGGTGATGGGAACATGCATTTTGGCCAGTAGTTGAACTTTGTGTTCGAAGGGTTATGGCCCAGAATGAAGTGACTTGTCTTTTCTTCCATTTCTAATGATCGCCTTCAGTAAGGTCATGAAAAGTTCAAGGTAATTATGGGTTGTTAAAGCAAGCAGAAAACAGTGCTAGGGTGCCTAATGACAGCTAAGTTCTTATAAATTGCCCTCTTAACAACTGCCCTTTTTGTGGTTGCTGTTGACTGGATACTTTTTCTCACAAATTTTCCTGCAAATATATGAATTTACTGTGTTTGATTTAATACACGGTTTGGTGCGCTATACATCTTAGTTCTCCAACGTACCATACCATACCAGTGAGACTGCAAAAAATGATGGAGTGCTTCTCAAAATGCTTTCTCTAAGAATTGTTCTTGCTACATTACATCACCTTGGGAGTGCTCATCAGCGGTGGTCGGTGTTGTGAGTGACACAGCTGGCTCAGAGGAAGGATTTTATTAAGGCTCACTGAACTGCAAAGATTATCCCCTGGAAAATTCCCTGACACATCTTTCATGCAAGAAGGCCGACTGTAACGCTAGTTTCTGCTCCACATCTGCGCAAGGCTTGGGGCCTGGAATCTGGTTATCTCTGACATCATTTGCCTGTTTCCTACTGGAGCACACAGCATAGCCAGGGCTGATCTTCCCCCTTGATTTCTGTAAACTTGTCCATGGTCAGGCTTTCCCCTTCCCCCCCCTAATCTCTTCAATCTCTGTCCATGACTTTGGCAATGAACTTTCCATTACTCAAACAGGGCTACCTCCTTTGTTTAAGCATGCAATGATTTGCAGCCCGTGTTGATGGAAACTATATGGAACTGATTAGAGCTTACGCACTTTGCATTTTGCAGTTAGACCTTTACTCTATCATCCTCAGGTTGTAAAAGAAAACAATGGCTTTTTAATTGCTGATAGTCTAAATGGATGCATTGAGAATTTTTTTCCTCTCTGACAAATATCCATATGTAACTTTTACTTGAAATCTAAATAGCAGTTAATCACTCTGGCTCTTCATTTAGCACTAGGGGAATTTCATAGGCCAAGACCGTCATATCATTTACTGTAGCAGGAACACCTCAAATCTGTTGAGGTTAGGAAGGAAAATAGATCTGATATGTGTGTTAGCCATATGCACCCAAGGGGTTGCTTTCATGCCTCATACAGGTGACGGTATTTATGATCATATTCTTCAGGGCATGGATCTGATTACTTGAGCTGTCATTTTAGTCTTTATATAGTCAGTGATCTCTATTTTTCTCACCTGAATTGGTGCATAGGATAAGCTTTCCCAAAGGATAAGCTCTCTTAAATGATCAGGATCATTTACTATTCTGTGCAAATGACCCACATCTTTAGTTACCTCCGACTAAACCCTGTCCAGAGGAATGACGATTCTTGCTAGTTATTTCATGCATTTCAAAAACTGTTCTCCTCTGTTTGACAGCAAGTAATGAAAGAATGATGATAAGAGAGCTAAAAAATGTTAAAAAGCAGTAAAGTTAAATCACCAAGGTACATAATTATGCTGTAAGAGAACGACTGAACAATTCAGACCCAGAGCTGTGAGAACTGAGAAAAGAAACATCAGAGGGATTACGCTAAGCCTAAGATTGAAGAAGGAGTTTGATTGCTTTCTTCCTGATTTTTTTCCCACAACAAATAAAAGCACCCAAGTTTGGGATTTGCCGAAAGATAAGGAGCTCTGCTTTCTTAACAACTGACCCTCCCGTGTTAATTTTAGTAGTTCATTCTTCCCTTTTGGACAGAGAAGGCTAAGGGAATTATGTAAAGCCCAGCACAAAATTACAATTTGGCCTGCAAACCTCTGCAGATGGCTGCCGTGTTTAACCTTTCACTCTTGTTATAACTAATGAATAATATCATGTTTCATGTCACGAAGCGCTTACTCTTTCTGAAATCATTTTATATCTTAATTTTAACATAAGACCTTAACGGTGATATAAATTTAACTGTCAGCAATCTGTTTATTTATTTAAGTTGTACGCGAAAACCTTTGCGATGTAGTACAATGGGAGATTCACAACATGAATGTGCAGCTTTCAAATCTACCACAATTGTGTAATATGATCATGTCAACGTGTAAAAAATTCTCAAAGGAATGTTTCCAACACTTTTGAACTCCACGTCATGATGATTTTAAACTGTTCTAAGAGAAAACAGGTATTCTACCCAGTATAACCATGGTGTTTCTTATAAAGTGGCCAGAAAATTTGCTTAACTATACAATATACACTATCATAAATAATGATCAGCAATCGCCTGTTCATATTAAAGAAAACGTATTCGTTAATAAGCTGTCTATGAAAAGTAGCTGCAATTCAAAGGAAATGAATCATTATAAGGCCAAAAACATATTCTTGAACTTCGGCATCTATCATAAAGGAAATACATGTTTTTGTTTTTTTTCTGATCCACAATGCAATATGATGGAAAATGCAGTGGCATACTATATCTGTCGTACCTTCTCCCTATAGTCTCCATTAACAGGCAAAAAAACAGGCCCCCTTTTTTTGACACTGTTTTAAACACACAAAGGAAAGAATATATTCATCCCGATGAAAGCAGTTTAATAAAATAAACACACTCATAGCGCCAATGATATGACTTAGTTCTGCCACATCAATATGTTATCAGAATATCTTGAGGCAAGACTTGGATGTCATGGAAATGACTTGTGCACATACGTAATCCAGTGGTCAGATGTCCATGTCCTCCCTCAGATGAGACAAAACTCCCATGAAACGATCATGTCATGCCTTATACCTTCATGTCTGAGGTTGTAAACACAGGTCTCCTCACAGGTCTTATCATTTAAGCCAATTTTACCATTTACAATTTTAGTGGTCACTCACTTTTAGGTCATAGGGGATGCTAAAGTGTATCCCAGCACTAAGTTGGTAAAAGACAAGGAAACCTGCTGGACAGGTCTCTGGTCCATCGCAGGGTAGACACAGAGACAAACACATCCGCATACCTATTCACACCTAGGGACAATTTAGTATCTTATGTCCGATTCATCTCACTGTATATCTTTAGACTATGGGAGGAAACCCATACAGACAGGGAGAATATGCAAACTATGCTGTGAGGCGGCAGTGCTACCCAATGTGTCACAGTGCCCAATTTCAGTGGTCTGGTAATAGACAATAGTGTTTTCCCATTTACAAACATCTTTTATAGTGCTTTAGCAAAATGTTTACTCCTATCCTTGAACTGGGTCTGGTTTGCTATTCAGAGTAAGTGAATAAATGGCCCTGTGGTGAATATTAAGGGAAAAGTGCTGGCGTTTTTTCGCTAGCTTACATCCTCAAATTCCACATTTGGGTTGTAAAAGAGCAACAATTTCTATCTACATACATTAAAACATCCTGAGGAAATTCCTTGGCAAAGCTCAGTCGTAATCATATTTACATTTTAGAAGACAACTTGCTATATTTGGTCTTGTTTCAGCAGGGGTTTAGGTACAACAAATTAAAGATCCTGTGTGAGGTTTGTCTGGTTAACCTCTGATTAATTGCCTCAACTCCAGTTCAGTCAGTTGTGGTGGGAGCATGCTACTGTAATTTTGAAGCAGCTGCCTTTAGCATAACCGACTTGATACACAATCCAATTGGCCTTGCCACCACATACCAAGGTACTTGAAATAGTTCGTGTCCCTCAGGCTTTGCTCCATCAGTGCAAATCGCAAATCTCACATTCATCCAAAAGAACATTAGCTATGAAGGATGCCATCTAAGAGGGTTACGACTTTGTGAACAACTGGGGGGAAGGGCGGGGGGTCCAAATTTGATGGGTGATGCTGCTAACATAGGACCACAATGCATGTGGCACCAGGATAACATAGTCAGCTTTAAATGACCCCTGGAGTATCAGTCACAGTCATTTTCAAACTTTCTAAAATGATTTCACCAGACTACATTACATTACATTGCACCACAGTGACCCGTTTTCGGTGTGATTTAATTTAAACTGATCAGCCATACCCACCCTTTACCACTGGCTTAGTTATGCCAGGGCATGGTGGGGAACAGAATATGAGCATGAAGTTGAAAAAAAGTCAGATTCTGAACCACAAACCCAGCAGAAGCACGATATGGTACATCCCTAAAGGCATGCTAATGCCTTACATAGCCTGTAGAAGTGTTTGTGAGATTCCTTGGTATACATGTCTTGAGGCTGGTGAATACACTTTCCTTTAATTATAGAGGATTTGTAAGGCAAACATAACAAAATATACAAAACCTAAATAAAATAAATGAAAAATTAACCTATTTAAGGACTGTAATCTGATCGTTTTCTCAGTCTAAATGAAACAGAGACGAAGAAAAGATTTAGAATAACTGCTTTAAGAGGTTTGCTGCAATCTCATTATATGGCTTCATAAAGGAGCTTAGCAGCAGAGTGAGCAGGGCTGCTAACTCCCTCTTCCTTCACCAAAGTGACATCTAAATGGTCTTCAGGAGAAAGGTGAAGGAATTGATTTCACACATATGTTACACAGCTTTAACCAGCATTATTTTAGGTTGCACGCTATAAACCAATGTCCATACAAACGGTCCTCCCACCACTTAATACCATTTGTTATGGATTGATTAAGACATAGAGAAGACAGGTCTTTTAGGGCAACTCATTGGACATTCACTTCAGAGGTAAATTACTCCATGGGACATTGGAAGGAAACAGGCTATTGAAAAAAAAAAGGTGGCATGCTCTGCTACGATGGCTGAACTTTCGAACCTGCTGCTTCTCTGTTCTCTTCTTGTCCCTGGATGCGAATTCAGTGTGTCTTTTTGTGGTTACTTGAAGATTAAATCTCTATGCTTGGACTTTCACTGAACTTTTCTCATTAGCCTTAACAGCACCCACCAGATTCTCACTCCCCCAAAGCCCTCAGGCCATCCCCACAAGAACCCAGGTTACAAAACCCACTCCAGTGCCTAAAACCACAGACAAACAATGAAACAATGGTGCACATACATATTAACATGCACTTACACTCACAGCACCTCAAAGCCAGGGGAAGCGATAAAACATCCTTTCTCATAGACCCATATTTCCCCCATACACATTATCGACACTGACTTCTACTGGGAAAAAAAACAACAACAACAGGTTATCATTATGATAATGCATTTCACTTCTATCTCTCTGCCACAAGATAAGATATAGGTATAGCTTTTGAAGTGTAATCCTTGAGAATAATATAAATCTCTAAAGGATTTTGCTTGCCCATCATTTCTGAACACCTGGATTCAATTGCTTGACAAAAGGCATTTAGCTTCCACCTAAAAATCTGATATCTTACATATAACCATTGGTGTCATATCATGCCACCAATAAACATAGCTTTATTAAAATATTTACGATATATGCACATGTATTCAGTCAGTCAAAGGGTAGGTTGTGCATTAGGTTGGACAATATACCATATACCATATTCACAATATCACCACAATATCAACCACAGTTGCAGCCCTGTGGTACCAGGACTTAAGCCCTAACAATCTGATCAGCAGGAGAGCTGTATGAAGTACAGTCATGTGGGCTGGCTGAGAAAGTTGCTAGATTTGTCTCTAGGCACCTTTTTTTTTTTAAATAAGCTTGATAAAGGTCTCCGAAAGTTGCCAAATCTAACAACAAAATCTCTAAGTTGTGAAAGTGAAGTGAACTATTTGCCTACTGAGGAATGTGACCTCTGCATTTAACCCATCACTGCAGTAAAATACACACACACACACACACCAGTAAACACTAGGGGGCATTGAACACACTTGCCCAGAGCAGGGGTCAGCCCCAAACCACAACATCCAGGGATCAGTTGGGGAGTTTGGTGTCTTGCTCAAGGATACTCAAGGTCATGCCTTATCAGGATCAAACCCGGGACCTTCTGAACACAAGACCGGCTCCCTAATCACACGGCTATGGCTGCCTTAACACTGTCAACACTGGCTTAAACTAAAACACATGGGACCTAAATCAATACTTATTGGTGTCAACTTAAAACCATGGATAGCACCAGAGAAAACATAAAGCTAACACAGGTGATCTGATTTACTTTTGACCTTCATTTCATGTCTTGTTAGCCAAAGCGCATTCCTTTGTTGTAATGTAGCATTATAGATATCAAAAAAAGATATCAAAAATATTTTTTTTTCCTTAGTCAAGAGGAAACAGGAAAAAACTAAGAAAAAAAAAAAACAAGGAAAATTGTTTTGCCATGAATATGTTTAATGCCTATTATGAATATAAAGCCTTTGGCAACTGAGGCACTTATTCTCACTCATTCATACAACATTAGGCCTTTGGATTAGAATAATTTTATTGATTTATTCCTCAAGGTGTTGGTAACCTGAGTTTGAGATTTCTGAATCTGAGTTTAAAATGTGCACAAAGCTTGCTGCTCGGGTGTCCGTGTAGCACTTATCATTTCGGGTGTTTAAATGGGTGTTCCGGCAGCCGGTCTCGTGACCAGAAGGTCGCGGGTTCGATCCCCACCCAGGGCAAGACACGACTGAGGTGCCCTTGAGCAAGGCACCTATCCTTGAGCAAGACACCAAACTCCCCAACTGATCCCTGGATGTTGTGGTTTGGGGCTGACCCCTGCTCTGGGCAAGTGTGTTCACTGCCCCCTAGTGTTCACTGGTGTGTGTGTTTCACTGCACGGATGGGTTAAATGCGGAGGTCACATTCCTTCTATGTGCAAACACAGTAAGGCAAAATAGTTCACTTTCACTTAAATTGCCACAGGTGTACAAGTCAAGCACCTAGCCATGCAGTCTGCCTTTACAGACATGTGTGAAACAAAGGGCTCACTGAATTCGAATGTAGTACTGTAACAGGATGGAACCATTAAAACAAGTCAGTTTGTGAAATTTCTTCTGTCCTAGATATCCCATGATTAACTATGAGTGGTATTATTGAAAAGTGAAACCATCTAGGAACCACAGCAACTGAAGTGCTGAAGTGCATACAGCTCTGCTCACTCAAACCTATGTTCTGAGCTCTAATCCTATGCTGGCATTAACATAAGCACAAAAACATATATTATACATTAATGCCTGTGTATTTAGAATGGGATGCTCCTGTATGTCTAATACCCAATACTTATTCCATATGTTATATCCCTGTATTCCTAGTCCATGTAGTGTATGTTCATGAATCATCACATATACTCTATATAATGTCTGGTGATCGACAAAGAAAAAGAAACAGTAATTGTTGAATCTTAACTATACTGGAGGTTCCCAGTATGCAGTGTTTAGGTTAGTATCTACCAAAAAGTGTTCCAAGGAAGCACAACCAGTGACAGGGTCATGAGCACCTATGGCTTACCGATGTGCATATGTATATGTGTGTGTGTGTGTGTGTGTGTGTAGGAAGGGGGGTCTTCTGGAGTCCATCCCTCGATGGGTCGATGGGTTGTTCCGCAGCTGTTTAGGCAGTTTTAAGGTTGTAAAGTGGTAAGTGTGGGTCATTAGTGACTGTTACTCTTTTGCTATCAAGATTAACTTATGCCAAGTTATAACAAGTTTATTCTTTCGTTCCTTGTTTTACAGTTACAAACAAAAAAAGAAGTTTGGGGCGTGCAACTGTCTGCCCATGTAACCGCTTAAGTTGGATATGTAAGCCCTTGAACATATTTAAAATCCATAAGGTCTGAATAGAACTGAGCCCTTGAAGAAGCGCAGTTCAGTCATCTTCTGTTACTTTGCCAGAAAATCAAATAATCAAGAATGATGTGCTACATAATAAATAATAATGTAGTTCTACTAGGGAGGATATGTCAACCTGCACTACAAACAAGTCTCCTGGGAGATGCTGGATTATTATCATTCCCCAGCAACAGATTGGGACAGCTGGAGGTGGATGGAGGATTCATACTGTCTCCTTAGCCATCTGTAAAAGCACGAGTGCCCAAGGTTTACAGCAAGCTGCTCCAAAGTGCTTTTCCTTCTGTGCTCTTGTGCAGTGATTTGTATTATGCTGTTAGTAAAAGGACCTTTTTTTTCCCTTTTAAAGGCAATTCTGAAGTCGTGCACTTCCTGCTTCCCATCCCAGGCATTTACAAGGGACAATAGTGAGATTTAGAAATTCTCTGGGGCTCTGCAATACTTTTCCATGTTTTAGTTTTCTGCTACAAGTCTTCTGCTCAGTAGGAGAAGAGACTGGATAGAGGTATTTCACGTGCCGTATACTGCTCCTCTTAGGGCTGCCCTCTGTAACCTTTGTCACATAAACTTTCAGGAGCTAGCTTGCACTCTGCCTGGCTTCAGCAGCTGGCAGTCTGCATGCGATTGTCAGCAAGTCTTTAACAATTTCCACACTCACTTCATACAGTGTTTGGTTAACTCTTTCACTGAACATACAGGCACCTGTGTGTAGGGTGATTAACTGTTGAAACGTAAATGAAGATCAAGCAACATTAAACAATATATTTTTAACAGGCAAATGCAAAAGAACTGCATGTTGTAGACCACCTTTTCAGGCTTTTCTGCCAGCACCAGGGTTGCCAGATTAGGTGACAGTGGCTGCCTTCTCAAAAATCGCCCACTGACATCTGTGCTCCTGTAAGACTGTAGCCAGGCAAGAAAGTAATGAGATGATAAAAAAAAATAACTAAAAGAGAAATGCTGGTGTTCCTGAAATACAATAATATCAAGAATAAATGAATGAATGCTATAATGAATGCTAGAAATGAATGCTATTGGTGTGAGGCTGGTCTGACGTCAATGCTCAGGTGTAGATAAGGCTTAGGAAAGAGACGCCTGAGCAGAGGACTCAGTCGGAGTGCTGGGTGCTGAGTGATGGCTGCCAGGGAAAATGAACTTTAAGTGTGTAAAAGCTGGAGTCTGATAACATGTTTTGGACTATTTCATGGTATTCTATTTGTGTATAAAACATGGTTTCTAAGCAACAGCCTATCTGCTTATAAATGGTGTCTAGTTAAAATCTTTGTTCGAATTTAAGAGTACTACATCGTTGAATGCAGTTGAATGGTGCCGTAGAATAGCTTTTCTTTCTGTAAATATTAATTGCATAATAATTACTGAAGTTGCATAACTGGTAATGAATGGGAGAGAATAATTTAATTTAAACCAATTGGCTTCATTGCATTAAAAAGTCATTTTGAGAACATGGTACGATTCTTATTGAATTTAATTTGTATAAACCTTATTATTGGCTCTAATTTTGTGATCTAGCTTTTGCTAGATATTTACTCATCCGTAAATGTGAGAAAGTACAAAGACTTTTACATTTATTCAAAAGTTAAACTCTGATCATTATATACGTGATCCTTTCAAACACTGTTAGTATCAGTAATATTAATAAGCTGTGAATAGAGGAACCAATAGAAACATTTAGAACTGGTTTGTCTCTTTGGAGAATATGCTATTATATTTCCTTATTAGATTTCTTACTCACAGATTTTTCCAATATTTTCTCGAGCAGTCGTTACCCCTTCCCTTTCACAGGCTGTTCGGTGTTTTAACAACCACTTTTCCAGCCTCCCACTCATTTCTTTATTTTTACTCTCTGGCTCTATTAAATGTGCTGTCACACTAACTAACCTGTCCCTTACAGGATGTCCCGTCTCCCCCGGGGGTCATTTGACTCATCAGTCACCATGACAATCCAACAGTGTGTGTTATTTGTGTAGTGAAGAGATTACATGTCAGGCTGGAGGGGTGGAGGCCATCTGTCAAACTGCATGCTGGCTTTCAACTGAGACCTGTGCCTTAAGCTGCTTTTTTCATCACCTTTTACACCATTGTTCCAGTGGAAAGGAGGGATAAAACCAGGCTAAAAGTTACTTTCTAAAACATAAAATAAGATCAAAAATTTCAAAAATATTTAATAAGCAATAGACATCTTGCATACTGTTACATACTGTACACAAGTGGTTTTATTGTGATTTCAACCATATATGGTGTGTACAATACACTGTGAAATCAGGTTAGGTTTCACAGGTCATATACGGTGTGTATACTGTGATTCTGAAAACACCTGCATATCTTTGCAGTTAACTAATCAGCTAATCATGTGGCAACAGCACAGCGCAAAAAAGCATGCAGCTACAGGTCAAATTTTCCATCAAACATTGAATGCGGGGGAAATGTGATATCTGTGACGTTTTCTGGTACCTGATGAGCTGGTTTGAGTATTTCAGAAACTGCTGATCTCCTGGTATTGTCAAACAAACAGTCCCAAACCCCAATAGTGTGAAAACACACACACACACACACACACACACACACACACACACACACACACACACACACACACACAAAAACATCCTGTAGGTGGAAACACCTTCTTGATAAGAGAGGTCAGAGGGAAATTTCCAAATTGGTTTGAGCTTCCAGGAAAGATATAATAACTCAAATAATCACTCCTTCCAACTGTGTTAATTGAAATGTCCTTTTATGTTAGATTTATCTGCTCCTGATACTTCAGTGTAAGGCATTATTAATAATACACTTTCTATTTCATGTTTTTTTATGTTCTTGGGAGAATTTGCTGCAGGTTTTGAATGTATTCACATCTGAAATAAATAAATTAAAACAGTGGTTTGACATGAACAAAACAGAGTTTATGCTGTTTAGAGGTTGTAAAATAAACACTTACATGCAAGTGATGATAGATAATGTAAATATGGAAAGTATATATGAAAATAAATCTCTGGGTGTGATATAAGACCACAAAATCTGCTGGAAACCTCGTGTAACATATGTGCGAGAAAAGTTGGCAAGGGGTATTGCAGTTCTGGGAAAAACAAGGCACGTTCTGACTCATAAAGTATTGTACACTCTATATTGTTCTCTTGAATTACTGTATCTAAATCTCTGTGTAAAGGGGTGCGGTAACTCATTGACAAACGTTACTGCAACAAAGAGCCATATGGATGGTAAATAATGTAGGTTTATGCCCCGTTTCATGAACATGCTTTTTAAAGACATTTGCTTTGAAATTAATGGATTTGCTGGAATGTAAGCACTTGCATGTTGATAATGTATGTTATATGAAGATGAACATTGAGGTAATTAGGTTGTGTATGATGGACACTGTGGTGGATATTTGTACTAGTCATGATAAGCAGTACGGTATAATTACAGATTCTCTACCGATAAAAGAAAAGAGGTATGATCAGATAATTGTTTTACTTTTACTTCGGACATGCAGCATTTTTTTATTGTTC
>JAOVVF010000047.1:20587791-20597910 GCA_028565595.1 Duopalatinus emarginatus
ATCCTGATTTACCTTTACTAGTTTCAGATACTCCAAGAATTTAACTAAGCACTCTTGTAAGTCGCTCTGGAAAAGGGCGTCTGCCAAATGCTGTAAATGTAAATGTACAAAATAGAAAACTTCATCTTATGTACTGTCTGTATGATATGTCATGTGTATTGCCTGAAACACTTAGACCAATTCAAATTATTTGTATAGAACTTTTAACCACAGACATTGTCACTAAAAAGTTGTACAGAAATCCTGATGTAGATGCCCAATAAACAGGCCAGAAATGGCATGAAAAACCTTCTTGAAATGATGAGAAAGAAAAATCAAGGGGACACCATATCGTGGGCTTATACATCATATCAAGCCAAACAGTTTTAAGTGTGTTGAAAATAAGTTCTTTATGAGTGTATTGTGAATAAGAATTATTGGATAAGCTCAAGACTGGCATTATAGTTACAGCAGAATACCTTCGTGCTAGTCTAGAGCACTGAGGTGAGTTGCACAGAAGTAAGAGTGAGTCTGGGGCATAAACTGTTTTTGATATTTAGGTTATCTATGTCTATATCATCGACGACAGCAAAACATGAACCACATTTGGTGTTGACTTACAGTTTATACTGCTCATATACTGCAATTAGTTTGACTTCTTGTACTACATTGTACTATATGAGGCAGTGATGGCACTGTGGTTACGGATCTGGCTTACTGATCAGAAGGTCAGGGGTTCAAGACCCAGCATCACCTTATGGTCCCTGGTGGGCCATAAGCAGGGCCCTTAATCATCTCTGCTGACCCTACTGTCAGTGATGTATAAGTGATTATTCTAGATCAAATAATAAGATCGCAGATGACATGAACGAAGCACACTTCTTGCAGGTTAACAAATGTCTTCCTGTGAAGTGGAATATTATTGATATTCCAGATTAGCAGTAAGCTATGCTAAGATTGCCAGTTATCCAAAACGCATGCTATGATTCTGAGGAAAGTGGAAGTTGCCAGCTCAACCTCCTATTGAGAGCACCACTTCCTGTTTCCACAGCAACCCACAAGCATATTCACTGTTATGAATGCTGGAAGGTATATTTTTTTTTCTGTTTTCTCAATACAGAGAAGCTTGTAGAGTCATTGTGCAGATGGAAAGGCATATTTTGACAACTGTAACACTGTCTAGCAGTGGCTTCAAGCTGAAGTGTATGGTTATGTATGGTTTAGCAGTTTGCTTTGAAATTGCTGAGGTAGCCCATGAAAGAAAAAAAATAATAGTAATTGAACGGTATCATTGCATGCCTTTAACGCCTCTGTTCTTTTAGCTGTATCTATGTAGTACATGATATTTACCATCTGGTCAGCTTAACACATTACTCATCCTTTTGTAAGTGAGATCCTCTGTACTGTATCAGGAAAATGACATTCAGTATTCCCAGAAAATGTTATCAGTCACACTAACATCTCGGAAACTTGGAAATGTTGAAATTGAATTACAACTTTAGGTCCCTTAAGTGTTCTGTCAATAGTTAATAGCTATTAGGAAGGACGGTTAGGAACTCTATGGGATCCCCAGAAGAACAAACTCAAGAATTCTTGAACGGATGTAGATTTAAAGATTTGTAGATGATGTACGTGATTTAGTTCAGGCAGCGGATAGAATTGAACCTGGATGGAAGCTGTCTGGTCTTGTTTAGTGTTCTCTTGTTGCTACCTAAACTTGAAAAGTAGCTGGCTACTCCTTTTTTTTTTTTTTTTGCTTGAAAGGTTTTACAGCCTTACGTAATAATATTTTGAACCTGAATATCTGTGTCGTCTATTAGCATGTGTCCATCACTGCTCATGTGACGAACTCAACAGATGCTGCATTAAATTATGGACAGGGACACTTTGTTACTAACTGGGGAGCACTATGACTGCTCAGTAAGATGGTTATTTTCTGCTCCATAAACTCTTCAGTGGACTACTGTCCAACACCCAAAGGCCCAGTCAGCCAACCCAAAACAGCAGCTCTGTTTCTTCGACTCCGCAGCTGGAGCCTGAAACTTTGTTTATATTTATTTCTCCAGAGGAAAACCTGAGAGAATGCAAATGGGCTCTAATGTCTACGTAATTGCCCTGGGCATCACTGAATGCACAGAGAAATGGTATAGAGGGATATCTATATGCTTAACCAAATATATACACAGACAGCTGACAAATTAAAGGAAAAATAATGTGGGTTTGTTATACTTTGGGGGTGGGTTTATATATATTGCTGGCATGGTTTGCCTTCACTTGTCCTATTTTAATTAAGAATCACAGCAACTCAATACAACACTCTTCTGACTGATCACTTCTATAGTATAATGAATGAAGCATTTATATCCTTATGGGCATGTTCAGTTCCACATATATCCAGAGGGCATAAAGGCTCACTGTGTTTTGAAATGTTGTTCGGCAGCCCTCTTGACCAACTGAATGAAATCTTTAAGACGGACAATGTTTAGTGTTTAGATACATTGAAGCTATAATGGTGGATTTAACCAGTCCAATAACACACACACACACACACACACACATACAGATGGATGGATGGATGGATGGATGGATGGATGGATAGATGGATAGACAGACAGACAGACAGACAGACAGACAGACAGATAGATAGACAGACAGACAGACAGACAGACAGACAGATAGATAGATAGATAGATAGATAGATAGATAGATAGATAGATAGATAGATAGCAGTGGTGCCCTCAGATGCTTTGTTGATTGGGGTTGATGAATCACATTGCACAAAAACACCAAAATCTGATTACATTTTAACCATCAGGTCTCATTTGGACACGTCTGCTTCTATTCACCTATCCCAGCCCACCCTATGCTCTAGTCTCAGGCAAACGTGACGCCTGCTTGGTGGTCCTGAGCTGCTGGATGTTTCCTAGACCACGCCCTTATCCTTTCAGCTGGCCCTCCGAGAGGAAAGAGAAAGAGAGGAAAAGAGAAAGGGATCTGGGACCTTTAGAGTGTTTGTACGCCCATCCAGTTCTTTTTAAATTTGCAACAGCTGTAATGATGTCAGTACACAGTGAGTAGAATATTCCGGCACCAGCGCAAGGCTTTTGTATAAATGTGTGTACTCAGGTGCGGTGTGTGTGAAGTCAGAAAAGCACAGCAGCCAAGCAGGGGTCTGAGGGGAGCTTTGTCCCAGGGCCAATCCCACTTTGGCACAAGCTTCTTCCCATGAACCCGAGCTCTAGAAACAAAGTGGGGGAATAAATTATCTTTCTCTGAGCTTGCCGGGGTTTACTTAAAAAAAAAAATGCATTAAAAATCCAGTTAGGAAAGGACATTGTGAGGGCATGGAGGCAGTGTCTCTAAACACAGGACAGTTAAATGCACGTTTTGGTGTATATAAAAAAGAGTCAAAGCACAAACATTGGAAATGGATCAATTGTGCACTTAGTGAAAATTCTGGGTTCTAAGTCTAAGATTTACAAATGAATTAGATGATTTGATATTTATGCCTATTGACGTTTTCTAGTAAAGATAACCTGAGTATGAGTCTTGTTTGTTGTGGAATATTTTAACAACAGAACCCAACACTGTAAACTGATTCTCTAATACTATGATTGCTCTGTGAGCAAAATGCGTGCACAATTATTGCAACCGACTGGGCGTGTGAAAAAGTGTACTGTTTCTTGGCATAGGCTTGTAGGGTTATCTATCACATAGAAACCCAAAGGTACAGGATGTCAAGGGGAACGGGAAATTATGGAAACTGGGAAATAGAAACAGGAACCATAGACACTGAAATGGCCGAGACAGTGAGTAAAGCTTAACACATGCAAATGAGTGCGCATTATAGTACGACTAAAATATTATCATAGCGAACTGAAGTAGAGACAATATGGACATAGATGCAAACATAGACCAAAAGACATGACCATGACGGAACATTACAAAAAATGGGAGTCAAAAGGGGGAGTTCCGTGACATCTGTATAACGATACCAGAATTATTCCACAGCATTCCTTCATTCATTCATCTCCAGAAACTGCTTTATCCTGGTCAGGGTTGTGGTGCATCTGGAGCCTTTCCCAGGAACACTGGGCGTGAGACAGGAATTTACTCAGGATGGGATGCCAGTCTATTGTAAGACACCACCTACTGGAATGTTTTTGAAAGGTGGGAGGAAACAGAGACACAATAAGCCACCTCTGTTTTCAACGGTTTTATTATTTTATTGCCGTGTCACCCAAGAGATAATATAATGCGTTATAAATGCACATGGTCCCATATTATTTGTTCCTTTATGCATATATGTTTGTTTTTGTTTAATGTATAAAAAAAAAGTCATTGTTACAGTTTGCTTTGAGATTTTGAGTACAAAATGGACTATAATCAACTTTCAGGAATATGAATCTAATTATTATCACACTCAGTTGGCTTGTCACTGAGATGAATGCTGGAAGTTGAGCTAATAAGAAATCCTGTGAATTTTAACCTTAGTTTGGTTTTGGCAGTTCAATCCAGATTTAACAGCCACTTAATCATGTGGCTTTTTTTGATTTGGTGTACGAGGCTCGTTGGGGGAGCTAAATTCAATATTTTTCTGAGTCTGAATTATACCTAAGGGTATTTGTTAATTAATGCCATGTGTCCATTAGTGAGGTTTATTGGCCAGTATGAATGCCTTGGATGAGTAGTGAAGGAAGCCTAATTTAGAGAAACACTAAATCAATCCAATCTCCCTAGGTGTAATGAAAATATTTATTCAGCGTTATATGAATCATATGCAATTCTTATAAAGTGACCTGTTTGTCTCGGCATCTCTCTCTTTCTCTCTCTATCATTGCTGTTTTACTTATTATCAAAGTCAAATAAAAGATAAAAATATATTGTTTTTTGTCATGCTGTTAGAGCATTACAATTCGTAATTTGACATTATATACTACTCCTATTTCATGCTGAAATATAGCATAAATCTAGGGTTTTTTAAGGTAAAAGAACCTCAACCTATTTTGTTTTTCTCCTCTTCCCAGACTGGAAAAAAGGAGAGTTATCAAAAATTCTGATGTATTGCTTTATACTGGTGTGACTACTTGTGGAGTAGCTCACCCACTCAGACCAGACTACAATATGCAATTTTAATGCGATCCTGACTGCTCTAAGAGCATAACCATGACATCATCCTCTTGAATACTAACAGCCCATAGTTCTTAGCAAAAGTTCTTTTGTCCCATCACTTCCATTTAGACTACTCAGCAGTTACTACTGATGTTTATTTAATGCCCAAAGCCTTTTAAACTGTCAGACGTTCACCCTTGATAACCCAGCAATGAAGGGCTCCTGAGAGAGACATAAAAAAGGTGCAGCCTGTTTGTATGCACTCACACTGCCCATCCTGCAACATGCTCATGGAGGGTGTTTTCCTTCACAGGCTGCCAAGCTGACAGTAGCAGATTCAGTAGCAGATGCCCTCTGACCTGGGCAAGGCTTAGATTCGGGTCTGAGGAGAGACATGTGACATTCTGGTAAGAATCAAACATCAGGATGCAGATCTTGCCTTTCCATCCACACCCATCTGACGAGAACTCACTGCTTAAGTAGAACAAAGCAGCTGTTCCCATTCAGGAGCCAGGGGTTTGGCCAGAGAGCACAGCTTATGCCAGTCTCACACAGAGGGTGGAAAAACGCCAGCGCCTGATCCGGGAAAATGGCCTTCAAAGCAGATCTCCTGATGCCTGGCATTGATCCAGTGCGGCAAAGGCAACATTATGCAGATTATCTCCCTTCCAGGCCAACTACAAAGGAACGACTGTTGTAACAGGCGGAGAGAGAGAGAGAACCCATTAAAATGACAAGTGCAGAACCTTTTTTTTCTGAATCTCTTGCTTTGATGGAAATAAAAATAAAGAAAATGAAGTGCAGGAGGACTGAAGTGCCTGTCTCAGAATCTCATGAAAATGTATGCAGTAAGGTACATTAGCATAGTGTATCAAATCAAAGCTGAGGAATACATGCTCTTAGGGAAAAAATGAACTTTCATCAAGCCAAGGGCATTTCATTTCTCCAGATCTCTCTGACCTCCATTTAGTTCTGATCTAATGGATATTTGGTGAAACATTTTGTTCAGCACTTGATTTATGCCCCTAAATATTCACTATCAAGCTGGCTGGGTCCTGAAAGCAATGGAAAGAGCTCAAACAGGCAGTGGCCTGTAAACTCTACTTTCTTTAGGCAGGCTGTCATAACATTGTCAGGAGTAAACTTTTCTCTTTTTAACCAAAGAGTGACTTTCTGTGATGCACCAAAAAAATGCCCATAATGCAATGCGAAGTAGATATTTCACTATCAGACAGAATTGTTAAACAGTTTTTAAAACGTTTTTAAAACTTTTTCTTTCTTTCTTTCTTTCTTTCTTTTAACTGAATGTTATCGTAACCCTTAGTATTTGAAAATCCCCAATGGCAGAGGCCCTCGTGGCCTGTGCCATTGTAGGAATTGAAAGACTGAGCCACTGTAAATAAAGGACTGGCCAAACCCATAAAAAAGGATGTGGAATGCTGTGCTGACAAGTGGAGCTGCAATCATAGAATATAGAGAAAAAACACAGCATTCCTCTGGCTGGTGTGCAACATCCATCAGACGGAAGTGCAGAGTTGTATGTGTGTGTGTGTGTGTGTGTGTGTGTGTGTGTGTGTGTGTGTGTATGCGACAGCAGCTCTTTGCTGTTGCCCAGCCTGTAGGGTCCAACCGGCTCCCTCCACCTAGAGCCACCACCAAACAGGCTTTCATCCTTAGCCTCTCAATCTTACACAACCACTAACCGTGGATTAAACAGGCCAAATGACCAGAATATAAAATACTCAGCCAACCCAGGCTTGTCTTAAAAAACACTTATGCCTCTTTAAGGCCTTGAGTCCTCTAAAGAGGAATGCATGGGTTTTAGGCAATTTTGCATGGACAAATTGTGCAATTTTATTTGTTTCAAAATGCCAGTTCTCTTGCTGTTGCTGATTCCTAGCTTGTTTAATAATGTGGCAATAGAAAGTCTTGAGCAGGGTGAATTCTAATGTAACACTCAATTCAAATTGACTGGTCATTTGGGGGGAGATACTGGATTTGATTTTACCAGTATCCAAAGCAAACAGAGCCTGTGCTGACAGTGAGATAGGGTGTTGAGTGTCCATCATGTCTAGCTTGGCCCAAGGAACATCTTTGATTAAAACCACTATTCTTATTGTCATTATAATCTCAGATCTTGGGCTGTTACCGATATAAAACTGTGGTGGCTGAAAAGCAACATTAAATATGATTTTAAAACTATAGTATTTTAAACAACAAACAAATCAATATGTTTTTTTTTAGAAAACAAAATAAAAAATAGGGAACAGAAGGTGCAACGGGCATCATTGCTGAATTCTATTTGCTCTATGTGTGGAGGTTAGGTTTCTATGTTCTGCCCATGCTTGTCCTTGCCCACTTAATTTATGGTTTTATCTCACGAGCATAAATTGTATAACTATATAATAAGATTTTTAAGACATATATGCAGAACAGTGCAGAGTTCCACAAGAATCTTTGTTCAACTGCAGAGGATTTTCACCACTATCTTCATTCACACCTGTCAGCTTTTATAAGGGCAGTATTCTAGACATTTCTGTGCAATTCTGATTCCTTCACTAATGACGATGAAGAGACACTGTACCATAACCAACACTGCCAGGAGGCATCTGACGCTTCTGAGTAGTAAAAAAAAAATATCTTACTTGCTCTTTTTTTATAGAGAAGTCCCAAGGGGCATAAAGACAGAGTCATAGTCAGAGTTGTAATAAGATATTCTTGCATTAAATGGCCCCAAATTCATAAAACACTACACCAAAATGGGCCCGTCACATGACTTGTGCTTGTGCAACATCCAGACTCTAAATGAATTAACTCCAGTTATTTGTACTAGAACAAGTGAGCATTAGTGTGCAGTTGCAAAGCCCAGTAAGTAATACTTAGGATGTCAGTATATCCAGTTTAATGTAGCTACTGGTATGTGTATGGGACGTGAAAGAAAACTATTGAGCTCTATAAGAAAACACTATCTGTGAATATTATGTACTTAAAATGTGGATTTAAAACAAGCAGAAAACAGATACGTTCCATCGCACACAGAATCTGGAATAGCTTATGCCAAATATTGACTAACACACATTCCACCAAAGGAGAGTGATAAAAAGCAGGTAGAATCGCAGTACATCAACAATTAATGCCATGTGTAAGAACTTATTGGAAATGACACAAACTTTGTTCAATCTGTTCTTATCCCAAACCATGCACGCTAATGTATTCCAGACAAACCACAGGAAAGATGTTATGAAATATTATAAGAAGCTATAGAAGAAAAAAAATAGCAAAGGCTGCAACAAAACATTCAAAAAGAACCCCAGTGTGTTTGCAATGGATTTATAGGTCCAAAAGAGCAGTCTTACGGGACTCAGGGTGGAGAAGCAGGCTTGGTTAGCGGCAGACTGTTTAGGTATGGGAATATTTAAATAGCAAGACAGTGAAGTCTATGACAAACTATTGCGTAATGCCACCCAAAGGAGAGTATTAAAAATCATGCCAATAATTACACTATTGAAAGGGTATTAGAGACAGAGATGGAGAGTGGCAGCGTTGCTTCTCTTTGCTAGTCGACTTTCAGGTCTTGAGAGAGTCTCTATGGTTGATTACAGCCGGTCCGCACTCCTATCCTGTGTTTTAAAATTGTCTACACTTTACATACTCCAATGTGATTTCAGAAATGGTGCTGCCAAAATAAAGATAGATTTATGGAAGATAAGGGGGGTGGAAAGGATAAAGACAAACTGTACTTTAATGTGGAGAAAAGAGCCCTTTATTTATAGAGAGGCTCCTGTTATTATGGTTAAAATGAGTTTCTTCTGACAGTACAACAATGTAAGGAAGGCAATGTAGTGGGAGTCAATCAAACGCTAATTATACGCCATTATCTGTACCGTTATCAGTACGATCATAATTTATACATGATACTTCATCTCCAGAGACCCCCCTCCCCCTCCCCACGTGCACACACATAAACACACACACACATATACACACACCATGTTAGAACATGTCCCTCTATCTAGATCCCATGCATTCAAAGATTTTGGGGCCCATTTGTTCAGGCTTGTATTACTTCGTTTCCAGAGAGCTGCCTCCAGCATTACATCACACACTCCAACAAAAGGCATGGTGATGTGGGTTGGGTCAGGTAGCATGCTGAGAGGATGGAGGTGTTAGATTGTGTCTGACCTAGGGTTCAAGTACAAAGGTCAGAGAAAGGCTGTCTGGAATAAATGACATAAGGATGGGAGGGAGAATGGATGGAAGGAAGGGCAATATGAGAACTAATTACGCTCTGTATTCGAATACAGACTCAGCAGATGCAGCTGTGTGATTATATGCTTTCTTTTCACATGGCTGAAGCTAATCCTCAGACTTTTATAGACACCCACAAGTATGACCATTTACAGGAAAATGTTTCAGGACTGAACGGTATGATGTACAGCTAATCTGATAGACTATATAACTTGAGTTAAATGATAAACACATGGCTGAACAAAAGGAATTTAATGTTCACAGGATCAGCATCAGCCAAAAGGCCCAAGGAAAAGACGCAGACTATAACTTAGATTAATAGAAGTCATGTTATTGGGATTTACTCCTAGTCCCACCCTGCATTCAGCACAGTTAAGGCTATAATGGAACACTGAGGTAAATCTTCTGTAACACCATTTAGACTCCCTAATGCATCGACACATTTCAAACTATATGAATCATACAAAATTCAATATTGTTTAGACATATAAAGCAATGCAGACCTAATGCCTGCAGACTAGCCATTTTCCTTCTTGATTTGTATTTAAATATAATTTTTAATTTTTTAAAAAGATTTATTTATTTGTTTTATTTCAACAACGACATGGTTCAATTCTGAATTCTAAATGGTCAGAGAGGGTTGATTAACTTCCGATCACAGGACATCAGATCTAGTTCCAGCTGCAGGGAAATTAATGGGATGTATATTAATACATTTCTATGCTAAAATGTTTTTGTTTTTCTAAAAAAAAAAAAAAAAAAAAAAAAAAAAAAAGGGAT